>CM030856.1:11794252-11886752 GCA_018105865.1 Metaphire vulgaris
ACACATATTCTGGGATCCGTTCGCGCGCACCTGCAAGTCCCATATAGGCCTGAGAGAGAGAGAGAGAGAGAGAGAGAGAGAGAGAGAGAGAGAGAGAGAGAGAGAGAGAGAGAGAGAGAGAGAGAGAGAGAGACAGACAGACAGACAGAGAGACAGACAGACAGAGAGACAGAGAGACAGAGAGACAGAGAGAGAGAGAGAGAGAGAGAGAGAGAGAGAGAGAGAGAGAGAGAGAGAGAGAGAGAGAGAGAGAGAGAGAGAGAGAGAGAGAGAGAGAGGAAGATGCCGCCGCTGCTGCTTTGTGCGCGAGTACACGTGAGTCCATCTCGCGGAAAGCCCAACTGAAGCCGTCCGTACAGACCTAGAGGCGCTGTTCCCAGAACGACTGGGGTGGGGAAGGAGAAGAGTAGGAGGAGGAGGAGGGGAGGAGGAGGGTGCCTTCTTCCAGGAGGAGAGAGAACAAACCACGCAAGGAATTCGTCAGAGAGAAGAGCGCAGTCGCACAGTTTCTCTTATTTTCTTTCCTCTTTCTCCTCCTCCTCCTTTCTTCTCGCTTTCTTCTACCACCGGTGTCCATTGCTCCTCCTCCTCCTCCTCCTCCTCTTCATCATCATCATCATCATCATCATCATCATCATCATCATCATCATCATCATCATCATCTTTTTCTTCTTGTTTTGTTCGTTTTCTTATTTTTCTTAGTCTTCTTGTTCTTGTTTTTGTTCTTCTTGTTCTTCAGCGTCTTCTTCTGCTTCCTCTTCTTTTTGTTTGTCTTCTTTTTCTGTTTCTTTGTCTTTCTTTCTCATCATCATCATCATCATCATCATCATCATCATCATCATCATCATCATCATCATCATCATCATCATCATCACCATCATCATCATCATCATCATCATCATCATCATCATCATCATCATCATCATCATCATCATCATCATCATCATCATCATCATCATCATCATCATCATCATCATCATCATCATCATCATCATCATCTTGTTCTTCTTCTTCACTCGCGTTCTATGTGATCAGGGTTATTTCTAGGGTTATCCACTTTTTTTTTGGGGGGGGGAGTGGACGTCGGTAACTTCTGGGGGTCCCCTGCCAAAAAAGTCCGACAAGCAAAAAAGGTCATCCAATAGCTGAAATTGGAGGGTAGGGTGGGTGTTGGGGGTGTCGGTTTCAAATTGAGTCTTCTAAGTACTAACTATATCGTGCAGCTAGATAAACGCCTAGGTTCAGAAACGTTGAAACAATCTTAACCTGTAGACAGCATAGGTGTGAAGCAAATGGCCCGTGTACGACCGACCAGAGACTGAAACGTGAACACATGTTTACACCTGCGTTTTAAATCTCATATATTTTAGAGCGGTTGGCTTGCCATCGCATAAAATGGCGTATAGTTGAATTTTCTATGCATTATGCATAGCAGCAGCTCGATGTTGTGCAGAAACCGAAGTTGTTTAGCTTGTCAGAGCCTTGATGTTTTTAGGGTCAATTAAGTAATAGTATAATAGTCTGCTATCCTGCCTCGGTGAGATGCTCTGTTATCGGTATAGGCGAAATCCAGATTGGTCCTCTCGGGACGTGTTTTAGTCTGAACGTTAGGGTCATTGGGAAGGCGCTACATAAATTACTAGGTACACTGGCTTGGATGTTAGTCTCGCGATAATAATCTTTCTCTGGACGAAACAACAGATATTATTACTAAGATAATGAAAAATCCATATTTGAATTACTTGGTTAGATATATATATATATATATATATATATATATATATATATATAAATATATATATATATATATATACAGTGAGAGAGAGAGACAAACAGACAGGCAGACAGACAGACAGACAGACAGACAGACAGACAGACAGACAGACAGACAGACAGACAGACAGACAGACAGAGAGGCTAGAGTAGATTCAAGTTTGAAGAAAAACTATGTTCCTACACACTTTTTCCACAAGTCTTGGAAAAGATGACGATAAAATACAAAAAGAGCCAAAAATTGGTCGTTTTCAGAACTCCGAAAACTAGGCCGGTCCAAAAAACTGCGCAGCCAGTGCCAAGCTGCTCCTCTCTACCACCCACCCCCCCGGCGGTCTCGACCTGGGAAAATCTTCCATATTATTCGATTCAGTGGCGATACACGAATACGCGTCGTCTGTTTCAAAGCACGATATCCATGGCCCCGGATTTCACAAAGACAAGACAAGATTTCAAACTTACATGTTATAGATCCATGTACTGTACAGTGTACACCCGAAAGACACAGCGCAATCCAGATATAGGCCTATACAGTACTCTAACCCAGGCTTCCGAACAACCGATTATACTAACGAGACAGGGACGGAAGCCGACAGAGAGGCATCTCCGTTCTCTTATCGCTCATACCTTTCGCCTGGAAAAGCTCTGAAGAGTAGAAGGAGGAGGAGGAGGAGGAGGAGGAGGAGGAGGAGGAGGAGGGGAGGAGGAGGAGGCTTGGGGTGGGGCAAAAAGAAATAGGCACGCGCCCGTCCAGGTAACCGTTGGGATGGAGAAATTCACTTTGAAACGGCGCTGTGGAACGAAGACGCGGAATGAATGAAGTGAGAGAACGAGAGAAGAGCGCGTCTGGGCAGTGCAGGTGCATAATGGATTCTGTCTGGTGAATAAATATCTGTATTTATCGATGCTTCGATATAAGAGATGCCTCTTTTTTCGGAGGGAATTTTTTCTCTTTCAAAAAAGAATTATATCAAAACTATAACGAAGAGCGCGAGCGAAGCTTAAGATGGGCCAAGATAACAATTTTGATTTTATATTTTTCTGTTGGAAAATGTTTCGCTCAGATTCACTTTCCTGATACTTTTAAGCATTGCTGGTAACACTCTCCCAGTTATTACTACTTAAAATCTACAGTAAAGTTCTGATTGGAAATCACTAAAGATTGACGCTACATAAGCCTTTTCTTTTATTATTACTACTACTACAACAACAACAACAACAACAACAACAACTACTACTACTACTACTACTACTACTACTACTACTACTACTACTACTACTACTACTACTACTACTACTACTACTACTACTACTACTACTATTAGGCTGGCACCTAACAATTGAAGATGCAGTCTTTCTGTCTTAGTATAGACCTATACACTCCGACAATGACGGAAAAATCCAAAGTGTTAGCCAGGACAACGTGGTTCAAAGTTTAGAGACAAAGTTCTTTTGTCATTGTTAAGCGTTATAGGTCATTACCGTAAAGATCTTCTTTTGACCTGATCGGCTTCATAGTGGAATAGAAACCATTTGGAATTACTGTGGGTTTTGTTGTCCAAAGGGTGGGTCGGATTGGGGGGGGGGGAGCAGGGGGTGTAGGGCAGAGACCGCATTTCACCAGCTGCTATTGTTGTGCAGCATGCCTTCTTCTGTCGATGATGAGACCAGTTATTTTCTATCAACTCTTGTCTTTGATTCTGACCTGAGAGTTGAAATAATCTGGGATTGAATAGGCCTATTATATTATATAATTATTAATTATTAATAAAAAAAGTTCTCTAAAAATGGTCGCGATGCAACTACTGATATCGGGAATAGTTATAACGCTCTCGGAAACTCTACAGTTGCAGGTAACAGTAATACAAACAGCTCTAGGCAGGTTGGACTTCGATATTAAATATCAACCGAGATATTTCTAGGATTGTGAATTTGGGGGGTCGACCTCAAATTGGGTCCGAGCTAATTAGTATGCATTTTGTATGCATACCATTGTCACATTACCAAATTTTGGTGAGGTGTCGACCTCAAATTGGGGGAGGAGTTGGGGTGTTGGGGAGGGGTAAAATTATCCCTGAATATCAAATGGAGTTAATATTCGTCAATCAAGAATATCCGTACGTTTATATTGCATAGTGAAAGTCTTTGATCGAGACAGATGTGTGTAATAGTGCGCCACCTATCGAGCAAAAATCAAACAGCTTTCTAGATAGCGCATAAATATGCAACTAACTGTAGCTTTTCCCTCGCGGTTCATTTCTAAACTGAATCCAAAAACATGAATTAATTCATGTTTCGAAATCTAGCAGAACGAATTCCTGGTACGAAATTACTCAAATCTCTTTTAATTAGTGAACCCGAACATTTGGACTCAATATTAGCATGACGATAGCGATGATGATGTTGATGATGATAATAACAACAACAACGATGATGATGAAGATGATGATAATAATGGTGACGACGACGACGACGATGATGATAAAGATGATGAGGATGATGATAATAATGCAGTGTAATGTGCCCATGCATCTAACATTTTGGAAATATGGCGCACAAGAAATTGTCCGTTAAATGATGATGACGACGATGATTACGAAGCTGGTGATGATGATGACGACGATGAGATTTCTGCCATGATGCAAGCTCAATTGACATCTTCACCATCCTCGGAATAGGGTTCATAACGATCGAGTTTTCTTGCGGATATATTAATTTGTAGGCCTATAGGGCCTATGTTTCAATAATAATAATTTACTTCGCCTCTTGTGTTTCTCTAATAATTTCCTCCGTCAAAGAAATCGGCGAGAGACCGCTTGGTTCACGACATCCTGGACAACTACCATTCGAGTGTCGAGCCCTCCGGTCGAATTGAGCTGAAATTCGGTCTTTCGCTGCTCTGCGTTCGATTGGACGCAGTAATACCATCGCTGCTGAGAACCAGCGCCTGGGAAAAATACGTGAGTGTAGATTTTTTTATCTGCAGTATGCCAGGGCCATTGGCGTAGGCGTGGGTGAAAAGGTGGAGGGGGCAACCCCTATTCCAGGGTTATTTTATAAGGATTATCAATTGGGGGTTTGGGGGTGGGGGTATATTCTGGGGTGCCTTGTCGAAAGTAATCTGACAAGCAAAACAAGGTCATCCGGCTCTCAGATTGGGAGTGTTGGGGGTGTTAGGGCGGTGCAAAAATATCCATGCCCTATGCCTTCTCCCTACTTTATGGTAGTGTCTCAAATTTAATGGGGTTCTGAGCCTAGAGACCTAATAGAAGTTTGCGCAGAGTAAAAATTACACGAAAATTCAATATTGTAACGTGAAAAGAATATATATATATATATATATATATATATATATATATATATATATATAACACATCTCAGTTAGAAACCAACTTTAAATAATAAAGGCCCTAAGAAGGCTTGGGCCAAATAGTCTCGCCGGCCCCCTCTGTTTGGCCCTGAACATGTGAACAGATGAACTGATGAACGATTGTTCTCGCGATATCTATTATTAGACCTGGAGCGACTACCGACTATCTTGGAATCCGAAGGAATACGACGGAATTGACAAGCAAACACTGCCGGCGAGTCTCCTGTGGAAACCCGACATCGATTGCTACCAGGCGTAAGTATAAGCGAAAGTCTAAGAAAAGAAAAACTTCAGCATTTAAATGAGAACTGTCCCTGTTAACCTCTTGAGACTATCGTAGGCACTAAAGAATATAGGTCAAGCATAACATAATGTACATACTGTACATAATATTCAATTGGATTTCGTTGTGCCGTGATTTAAAACAGGATCGAGGCAGAGGAAAGGACAGATGAAAACATTATCGTTGACAGCGATGGTACTGTTTCTTGGTTTCCAAGATCTTTCTACAGTACGCTGTGCCTTGTAAAGAACGACACAGCAGCGTGTCATCTGAGGTAGGGTCTTGCCATGGCATAAGTGCCATAAACTTAGACTCTTAGAGTCTCCATTGACCTTCGTAAAGGGAATTCCCCCCCCCAGAGAAGACCTAGAATAGACACTGTGAACCAATCATCCGATGGATCTAAACTTCGATGAAAAATGCCGTAAAATGTATAAATTCTAAAATGTTATTTATTTCCATGGATCATCATTAACGTCTTTCAGTTTCGGTTCTTGGACATACGACGCGTGGACCATCAACTTGGAAACCGAAGGTGAGCCAGTGGAAACGACGTCTTACCTGAACGCAACCTGCCCTTGGATCGTTACAGGTCACACAGCCAGGGTGAAGACCGCCGTCTATCCGTGCTGCAAGGAGCCGTACTCGTCTCTCGAAATAACTCTCGAACTCAAAAGAAATTAAAACGATGCGCCGAGATTCGAAAACTGTCTATCTGTGAACAGGGCCATATTAAGGCGGGGGCTGAGGGGGCTGTAGCGCCCCGGCCCATCATGAAAATAGGCCCACCGATTTTCGAGATAGCCTTTTTTTTGCTTGTCAGCACGATTTGGAAGGGAGATAACCTTTTTCTGCTTGTCAGAGATTTTCAGTATAGGCGACGGCCTTTTTTTCTCAGCCCCCCCGGCCCACTGGGACCTTAATCCGGCCCTGTCTGTGAACGGCTAATCCAGATCGTAGCCGGATCTGTGCACGCTTTTTTGCGAAATTGACCGCTCAAGAGAAGATAATCAAGATATTTACAAATGGGTTTTTCTCAGTTAAAATGCAATTCGTTATTTGCTAAATGCTTAAAAGACATCCGCATTAATATTGACTAAATTGAAATCTAATTATTTATCAGGCATGGAAGGTTTATCATAACTGGAAGTGTAACAATAGTCCTTTGTTACATACGTCAAAGCTGTTTCAAATGCTGTATTAAAAATCTCAATATTTGCAATTTTATATATTATAGGTTGCAACATATGTAATTATATAGTAAAAACAGCTCAAAGTCCTTCCCGAGCCTCACGGGCTCATAGGGCGGCACTGATCTCCGTTGCTATAGCCCTCAGCCAGGCGTGCAATATCACGTATATTGCGTAGCATACTCTAAGGGCTCCTGCGGGTCTCGAACCCGCGACCTTCTGCTCTATCGTCCAGCGTTGTTACCTTGCTAACTTGCTAACTTCCTCCATCCCTATGAATATTTACGTCTTATATAATTTCATACTGTACGTGATGCGCTATATCATGTTGCAGAGTTTATCGGTGATAGGCTATCATCCAGGATTTGGGACATCCTGCAGTCCCAATTTAGGCACAAATCCACGGTTTAACTCGGCATTAAGCGTCTGTTTATCTATATACGCATGACTTACAACACAGAGTCTGTATACTGATTGCACTGTATACGGCAGGATTGTATTCAGACATAGGCTTCTATGAACATCGCTTCATGACCGGGTCTTTTGGTCGTTATCATTCCGAGTATTAGGATCGAGGTGCATGCTTAGAAGTCAGAAGCATGTAGTTATTATTGTTTTTGACCATGCCGATTTGTAACGGGAGAAGTCAGTATAATATTACAAGGCTTAGTCATTCACGGCTATGAGATATAATATGGCACTGTTCTCTGAAGAGGTCAATTAAACCATTAAACTATAGTGCATTTTGCGTTCAGTAACAACACATTCACAGAATGAACACAAAACCACTTAAAAGATGTTTTGACCGTCAGTTATAAACAACTGCGATGACCGAAACTACCTTTTAGACAGACAGACAGACAGCCAGTCAGACATACAGACAGGCAGATAGGCAGACAGACAGACAGACATACAGACTGACAGACATCCAGAGGCAGATAGGCAGACAGACAAGCATAGAATCAGCTTAGACTGCAGTGATAGGTTGTGCGAAAGTTTCTTCTGCTCTGCAGTTCATTATTATCTCCAGATAATAAGAGGCGGGTAGGCTGCTACAGTTGAACTTCGTTATAACGTGCTCGGCTACAGCGTACCGCAATATACGGTCCCGTGCGATGCGCTACCGCATTGCATGATATTGGATATACAGTAACGTACCTCGGATATATACTATATATAGGCCTACTGCGTACTAAATTTTACATACCTCGGATATAAGCTTATAGGCCAATATAGCGTACTAAATTTTGCATACCCGCTAAGTACGTTATAACGAAGTTCTACTGTATTCAGTTTCGTGCGTATTAGATGAGTCTGCGGCTTTAGTCACGGGTTGCTGATTCAGTTGGAGTTCCAATCTGTTTTGTTTTCCTAGAGTTTAACATCAGCAGCGGTCTCTCTCTTAGTATCGTTCCGTGTCGGTGTGCGTATGTCTGCAATATTCGGAAATATATAATTCGAACCGGTTTTTTTTCTCTCTCTCTCTCTCTCCACACAGGTCCACAGAGAGCTATTGCAATCAGCATGTGGCTTAGGCTACGTGCTGCCGACCACCTCGCGCACACGCAGAGACATTTACAGGCACCGTGGCTACCATTTTTACAGTAGATCTGTTAGAAAATTTAGGTCATATCTAGTGTTCGCTTTTTGCTAGATTTTCAAGTAATCCTAACTGATTTTAAGTTAATTTCTGTACTGTAATGACATCTTAGTTATTGTCTGAATACAATTTAACGATTATATTTATAATTTATGACTCCCCCTTGTAGAAATTATCTCCATTTTCATTTAGCTGCTTTAGAAAGATCTTATAGAATTTAACCTGTGCTATATGTTATTAAAAACGAATAGATTTCGAATTTGTATAAGCAACTAAAAGCTATGTTTATTTTAGTGTCTATCTAGTCGTCGCATTCAGAAGATCTTCCAGTTTCTACCGGTTTTTTTGGACAGCCCCCACAGGCTCAGGCTTATCGTTTGATGGTCTGGCGTCTGAAACAGACATTTCTATAATTATCTCAGCTGCTGAGGCTGCTGCTGCTGCTGTTGCCTGCTTTCTCCCCTCCCCTCATCTCTCCCGCCTCTCCTTATCACTTCCTGAGGGTGTCAGGGCATAGCATCGACTGATTCGACTCTACCAAGCAGCCTCCTCCACCGCAAAGGTTTCTCTTCTACTGTTCAGCTCAGCTGCCATGAACGCCTGGTTTCACAAATACTGAAAGCATAATTATTACACGGACGAGCATACGCTAGGCTCAGAGTATGCTAGAAAACGTCCTCGATTTGCGGTACAGTATAGGGTGGAGTAATATTATCTGAGACCATGCAGTTGTTCTGATAGATATATCGGAACCTCTCTAGGAGTTTCATACTAGCGACAGTCTATTATACTGCAGATACGCACAGATGGATTTTAAACGTATCTTTCCAATCTGCGCCATAACGGAATTTGAGTTGGGAATTTAATTGTGAACACAACAGAGAGGAAATGCATTGGCGTTCATATTAGATAGTTATTGTCTCTCGAAGTCGGTTTTGCTGTAAAACTGAAAAGTTTTTTTTTTCTAAATTTGAGAAACTCTGATACGAAGTAACTGCTGTGGTGTTGTGCGCAACCTTTTGAACTTCGAACAGCGTTTGACTTTCAAGAAATGGAGAATTTTAGCGAATGTAACCGCAAAAGCGCAGACATATTTGATTGTAAATCTAGGATAATACACGCGGTTTGAATCAAGTGATCTTCGAGCTGATGCATCGCTTTGTATGCTAGTCGCCACTGTCCCCCTCAAAGATGGTGAGACTCGTCGAACTTTACCTCGAAAAGGTAACTACAACAATTAATTTTTCGAAAGAGCATCACAATGCAGTTTTGTGATGTTAATGACGATGAGGTTGACGATAGTGGTGGTGATGATGATGATGATGACGACAATGATGATGATGATGGTGATGATGGTGATGATAGGGTGATGACGATGCTGGTGTTGCTGATGATGATACTGATGATGGGCCACCCTCGTTATTCTATAATGCTAATAATGCATTGGATTTTTGTGCAAATGCAACCGCATATTTTAAAGTTATTTCGTCCTGTTATAGATCGATTTCAAGCACCATATTCAGCCACTATCTTTAGCATCCATTACTACATTGATATCAATCGCTATTGCAAACATAGGCCATCACTTTCTGCATTTAAAACGGCTCATCATGACAATGACTAATACCATTCGTTGGAAAAACCGCATATTTTAAAGTTACATTTCCTGTTTTAGATCCTCAAACCCATATTCAGACGGTTTATATTAAAATTGATATACACGTTGCAAAAGGAGTCTAAGAGTAGCATAAAACGACATAACAACATCGTTAAAAATCCGATTTAAAATTTTTGTATTTAGACGTTAGAAATTATAGTTTAAATCGAATAGCATCTCAACAACAATTATTACATTGATATCAGTATATTAAAACAAGTCTATAGATATATAAATTGTAGAAATGGATGAGAAGTTATTTATACTAATAATGCATTGGTTTTGACGCATATTTTAAAGTTATTTCGTCCTGTTATAGAACGTTGGAAACATAACGTTTCAGCCATTCTATAAAATATATATATATATATATATATATATATATATATATATATATATATATATATATATATAGCGAGTCGTGAGTGACCAGGACAACGAGAAATGACAGCGTCAATTTTTCATGTGCCTAACTTTGGAGGTTTGGGTCCCCAATATTCTAAGTGGATCGACGCCTTTGGTGCTGATGATACTGATACTGATGATAGTGACACTGCTGCTGGTGATGATGATAACGATGATGATAATGACGACGACAACGACTTTTCTCTTTTCTGTTTCAGACCAACGGATGTGGTAGAGACCGAAATTCCGGAAGTTCCGTGATCCAGAATTTTTCCTACGCGTCGTATTCGCCAGCCTCCAGTCCCCCCCTCTCCGCCTCCTCCTCCTCCTCCTCTTTCCCCTCCCTCACCTCCTCCTTCCTCTCCATCACCACCGGCAACAGCATCTCCTCCAGCCTCTTCAACGGCACCAACGGCGAGTTCTACTACGACGAGGACTTCTCGGTGCCGTTCGACGCCAACCTCACCGAGACTCGTCGCCAGGCGTCGGCGTCACCGTCGCGAGTCTTTTCACCAGGCGGCCCAGCAGCGATGCGGAGGGAAATCACGTGGTCCAGGGAAGAGGAGAAGGAGGAGGAGGAGGAGGAGGAGAGGCGAATCACCTGTTTCCGTACCTGACGACTGCTGCTGACGTCACAGGTTACAGCACCGATGACGTCGGCGGCCGGGTACGCAGCTTGAGGACGGGCGGGGGGTGTCAACCCTTCGGCTCGCTTGACTCTATACAGGGCAACGAAAATGACTTCGTGAGTCATTCTTCTACGTCATCGGATCAGAGCTCTTCATCTGACAGTGACGTCATCGTGGATGTTGGAAAAAATGAGAAAACCAATGGTTATCCGGTGGGAGAAAATTATTCTGATGACGCAGTTATCACGAGTTTCGAAAATGATTGCAAGAGTTCTCGAGAGGGGGCGGTAACTACGTGGGCGGGGCTTCGCAGAGAGAAGGAGAATTCGAACCCGACGCCTGGATATAAAGAGTCGAATGATTCCTGCGAAATAAGACAGAGGAACTGGGCCTTCGGAAACGGCGAGGAGAAAATTAGCAATGGTAACTTTATTACTGAGAATTTACTCACATGGGGGCAAATTAAAGACAGACCCAAAACATTTATTGAAATTCAAAGAACTGCAGAAGATGAAGGTGAAGAAGATGATGATGAAGAAGAAGAAGAAGAAGAAGAAGAAGATGATGATGATGATGATGATGATGATGATGCTGATGATGATGATGATGATGATGGAGCTGTATCCAGGAGAGAAGTCAGTTCCGGCAATTATTCGAAATTCGATTTCGAAAGTGACCCAGTTGTCGCGGAAACAAGTCCCGTTGCCTTAGAAACAGCGTTTCATAAGCAAAGCGGCGACGACGACGACGACATTAGATTTTCCGCTGCCATGACAACCTGGCGAACGATCATAGCGTCGTCTAGAAGCGGTTACCGTGGCGACAGCCCAAACGGCAGCGGCGAAGCCTGGGACAGCCTGTGCCTTGTGGGTCAAAGGTCATCCGGGGGACGGAGCGAGTTGACCTCTTCACCTTCGAGTAAGGACGACGGGTACGACAGTGTGACCTTGAAAGACCTTTCTGACCTCAGTGAAGGTCACGTGTCCTACCAACTGCTCCTGGCAGACGGCGAGCTGTCCTCCTCGGAAGCGGATGGACTGAATCGCACCCTGACGTCGTCGTCGGACTCTTCTCAGGTATTCTTCGCGATTTCGAAAGAGAATCCGGATTTCGCCGGATCTGGATCCGGATCCGGACCGGATCCAGATCTGTCCAGCCAGAACATTTCGACGGCCGGTCGGGCGTTCCCACTTTCGAAGCGTACGGAACCGGAAGTCAGTGCTTCCGATCCGGAATTTCAGAAATCGCTCGCATCAGAAGATGCCGAAAATCCCTATGATGATGATGATGATGATGATGATGATGATGATGATGATGATGATGATAATAATAATAATAATAATAATAATAATAATAATAATAATAGTAATAGTAATAATAGTAATAATAGTAATAATAATAATCATCATCATCATCACCACCACCTGCAGAGATTTTACGATTCCCTCATCGAATCTATCCACTCCCCTTCTTCCTTCCGGATCTTTTTCGACTCCACTTCGGATTCTGTCGCCACTCCTCGGTCTTTCCCTGCTCCTGGCTTCGCCGATAAAGGCACGCAGACTTTCGATCAAAGCTCAGAGTTCGGCGACGGTAGAAGAACGAGTGAAACTGGTCAGCCCGGTGACGATGGCAGACGGCGTAAGTTGTACTCGATAAATACGCCGCTGCCAGACGTTAGCTTTCTTGCGCGGCGGAAGCAGCCGTACAAAGACCGCAAGGAAAGCAAAGAAAGCAACACAGAGAACACGTCTTCAATGCCTGCTTTGCATGAGACTTCATCAGACGCGCCTGTTAGACTTCAGAAGACGCTGGTAGACTCGAGCGAGTCCAGAAACCGCGACCAGACCGTGGCCTTTCAACCTTCCCGCCCCTGCTGGACCAGTCAAGTCTTCGGTCCTTTGAGAAATCAAGGCGGTTTGCACGTTGAAAGCAAATTAAACGAAGTAGTTTCTTTCTCTACACTACTTAACCAGGAATCTAGAAAGCTTTACGAAGATTTCAGTCCGACTGTAGTCGATAGTACTTCTACTCAGCCAGAGTACGAAGAGAAAGTTGGCAATAAGAAGAACTTTGGGGAACGCCTTGTCATTGACGTCTGCAGTTCGTGTAAGAGACGAACCGTTCACGTAAAGAAAGAACGACCAGGAACGAATTCTACGAACAGGTTCATAGGGTCCCTGTCTGCCAACGATCTTACATCGAGACAGAGAACTGAACCGGATAAATCTGACGCAAAAATTGGACTCTTACTGTATCCAATGCGAACGACCGAATCACCGGCGTCAAATTGCACCAGACAGAGTAAGCTTCTATTCTTCTAAGCAGTGGTGTCATGTTTACCTGAAAATTCCAATCAATTTTAAAAGGGATTTCAATTTTAAGTCGATGGCGTAACTGTATGAAAGTGGGGGGGGGGGAAGGAAATTAAAATATTAAACTCTATACATTTAAAATCGTATACAATATAATAATTAATTATTGTGGAGGTAGCAATGACGCAGTATTAGCCTATACGTTCTTGATCTTTGACCTTCAAATCACGTGGGTCAAGTAAGGCCAAAGTTTATTTCTATAATGACGTAATATAGTCCCAAAGTAATCGTTTTGCAAACATTTTCATATCCGCTCGCTTATCTGTTGTCATGCATCGACTCGCAATAGATAACAGCAGTAAATAACCTCACTCAATAGTCAATACATACCAGGATTTTAAAAAAAAACTGTGTCCAAGACTACCCCCCACCACCACCACCCACTGCCACCTAAACTGTTTCTTGCCATCTAAAGACCTAAGGTCTGTTGAGCTTCCATTTATGGAGCGCCAATTCCGGACCGGACAATCTGCAAACGCATCAGGGCTTAGAAGTCGGAGCTGTTCCTAACATAGATTCCCAAATCAACCGTGATGGAAAACAGAGAGCGTCGAAGGAAATCGTAAGACGGTTCCACGACTGTTTCCGAACCAAAGGGAGCCAAATGGGGAGGGGAGGGGGAGGGGGAGGTGGACCCTACGAACGCGGTTCACGGAGGCGCAAAAATAAAACCAGTTATCAGCATACACTGTAGGTTTATTAACGTTATATTGTTATGTCCAAGTGTACAATAGGTGTTCTAATTGGTCTCGTGCGGCTATTAGACTGCAGATAAAATACCGTAGCAGTTGTATAGTAACCGGATGAGGCATTTGTGTATTAAGTACTACCAAGTTTTGTACGTGCAGATGTAAAGACAAGGAGACAAAAAGAATACATTAACGCAACTAGTTCTACAAGAGCGCAAAGAATGAGATTAAACAGAAAGACCATAATGGGAAAGAACGGATGGGGGAAACATAGTGGTTTTCACACAGAGCCTATTGTAACAATTTCAACATTATTATTATTATTATTATTATCATCATCATCATCATCATCATCATCATCATCATCATCATCATCATCATCATCATCATCATCATCATCATCATCATCATCATCATCATTATTATTATTATTATTATTATTATTATTATTATTATTATTATTATTATAGGTAACGAGGGCATACTGTCTACAGAGTTTACGGTCCTATTACTTGCCCCAATTGCTTGCTAATTTAATTAATCAATTATAATTCTGAAAACTAATTAAGCCAGATATTGAGAAGGAAATAGTGAAGTTTATTATGTTTTTAGATCTGCTATCGAACATCAGTTGTGCTGTGGAGATGCTGCTCTTACATTTCGATCAAGATCGAGGCGATAAAGTAAAGCATTATATGCGATAAATAATATAATCAGATCTTTCGAACCTTCATTCTAAATTATATGCAATTATTATTCCGTGTCCCACTTTCTTTCTTTCTACCGGAATTTTGACGCCAGCTTCATTGAACTCCATCGTCCTAAAACAATATTTCCCTAGATAATTATTATTGACCGATAGGAAAACACGCATCGGCACAACAGAGAGAGTATGGAAGAGAGTAGAGGCAGAGATACGGACAGACAGACAGACAGACAGTCAGACAGACAGACAGACAGACAGAGATAGGCAGAGAGAAACACGCATGTGTGAGAAAGACGGGAGGAGAGAAGAGGCAGAGATACAGAATCAGAGAGAGGCTGAAAGGCTGAGAGGCTGAGAGAGAGAGAGAGAGAGAGAGAGAGAGAGAGAGAGAGAAAGAGAAAGAGAAAGAGACACAGACAGACAGACAGACAGACAGACAGACAGACAGACAGACAGACAGACAGACAGACAGAGAGTGATGCATACATATTCATACACATATAGCAAGAAGTACTTGATAGATTGAATGTTAAGCAGTGTACTTTGCATTTATATCAGGAACAGTTCGGCAGTACTTGTTCCGGTGGCGAAATCGGTCATTTGGTCCTAAGGTACTTGTGTCCTGCATTGTCTTCTCTTTTGACGGACGGACTGAAGCCAGAACTACGAAGCTACCTGGGAAAAGTGAAGAATAATGTCCGCAACCTGATAGAAGACTCAGTTACTCTACGTAAGAATTACGCACCATCAGTAGTAGAAACAGTAGTAGCAGTAGTAGCAGCAGCAGTAGTAGTAGTAGCAATAATAGTAATAGTAATAATAATAATAATAGTGTAATAGCGTTAGTAATAATAATAATAATAATAATAATAGTGTAATAGCGTTATTATTATTATTATTATTATTATTATTATTATTATTATAGTAGTAGTAGTAGTAGCAGTAGCAGCAGCAGCAGCAGTAGTGGCAAGTAGCAGCAGCAGCAGCAGCAGCAGCAGCAGCAGCAGCAGCAGCAGCAGCAGCAGCAGCAGTAGTGGCCAGGTGGCAGCAGCAGCAGCAGCAGCAGCAGCAGCAGCAGCAGCAGCAGCAGCAGCAGCAGCAGCAGCAGCAGCAGCAGCAGCAGCAGCAGCAGAAGCAGCAATGGCAGCAGCAGCAGCAGCAGCAGCAGCAGCAGCAGCAGCAGCAGCAGCAGCAGCAGTAGCAGTAGCAGCAGCAGCAGTAGCATTAGTAGTAGTAGTAGTAACTGTCTAGAAGATTCTTTGGGAATCTTTCTCTGAGTTTCCAATAATTCGTCTCAGTAGTAGCCTTCTGTGGTAACTCTGCACCGTGTGACTGTCATATAATTTCAGTTGGGTTGCCGATCTTTTTCCGTGGAATCGTTTCCTCGTTGAAGCGTCTTAGGTTTCTGAAGACGCCTCTCATGTTCTTCAACGCTTTCATCTTCGCCTTACTCAAGCAAGTAGCTCTGAAATCAAAGTACAGTACAGTAGAACTTCGTTATAACGGACTCGGTTATAGCGTACACTCGGTTATGACGCACCGCAGTGTACGGTCCCGTGTGATGCGCTTCCGTATCGGTATGTATTGTATATAGCATACCTCGGAGCGTACTAAATTTTACTGACCCGCTAAGTACGTTATAACGAAGTTCTACTGTACTTGTACTGTGTGTTCTGTTATGAGTTGATTAAAATTTCGAAGTGATGTGGAAATCACGTGGTTGTGTTTTATTTATGATTTATTGATTTTATGATTCTTTTCTGGAAATTCATAACTATTGGAATCCATTCGCTCGTTTGAGCGCCTTGCAAACTGGGCGATCAGCTGTGACACATTACAATTCTCTGCTTATTTATTGACCCTGACACTAACCAGGGATATTTTCACCCCCCCCCCATAACAGCCTCAACACTGCTCCCCCAATTTGAGACCGACACCCCCACATTTTCCCCAATCCGAGCCCGAGGTGCACCCCGAACACCCTCCAACAACAACCCCAATTTGAGACCGACACCCCCGAAATTGATAATCCTAGAAATAACCCTGACACTAACCCCTAGCCCTTGCCTTAGCCTGCATCGATTCAAACTGAAAGTATTAACCCCTTAACTGTGTATTTAACTGTAACTCAATGTAAAATGGACGGATATATCCGGGGTTCACGGTTAAGGGGTTAAATACATAAAGAGTGCTTTGTCGAGCACGTTCGACGCTACAGTATACACCATATGCATTGAAAACAGCGATTAACCCCTTAACTGGGTATTTCACTGTAACTCAATGTAAAATGAACGGATATATCCGGGGTCCCCAGTTAAGGGGTTAATACGCGATTAAAAATATCAATAGTTTGACAATAATTCTAGTTAAGTTTTGCTATTAAAATGTGTAGTTCCCGGGTACTGGATGTCTGGCTGTCGTGCGTCGCGAGGAACGCCGTGCTCCTGGAACGACACTACACTGCCGACAGCGTCTTGCGACAGCGCGGAGACGACACGTTGCGAGCGTTTCAAGGTTTTCTGGCATTCCTGCAGCCGCTTTCACTCCTGCCTTTCCGTATCGAATACGATCTGGAGGCACGGATCGTGGAAGACCGCCGGAAAGACCGAGTCGAAGACACCGGTCCAGTTATCCAGAAGTACCGAAGTCACGTGGCACACGTAGCATCGAAGTTTGGAGGAAGAGGAAGAGGAGGAACGAATTTTCTGGAAGCAGATAAAATTAAATCGTTTTAGAAAGGTGTACCCAGTCACCAAGGTTGAATAACACCAACCATAGCGTACCGCTATACATATTATACCGTTAGCAGTAGTACCGTATTTAGTATTTATAAACTATGTCGAAGAAATTAACTGACTTGGAGAATTGCGGTAGTTAGTAGCAGGCCTAATAGAAGTAGCTACAGTAGAAATTCGTTATAACGTACTTATAGTGGGTCTGTAAAACTTAGCACGTTATATCCGAGGTACGTTGTAATCCAATACCGTCCAATACGGTAGTACGTCACAGGAACCATACATTGCGGTACTTTTTAATCGAGTATACGTTATAACGGAGTTCGTTATAACGAAGTTCTACTGTATATTATTTTGAAAGTTTCTCGACTGTGTTATTGACTAATATCGAGTTTTGTTGATGGATTTTATCTACCGGTTTTAATTCGAAGATCATGTGAATGACTTGACTGTGCTAAGCTTAGCCGTAAAATTGTAATGTGTAAGCCGTAAAATTGTAATGTGTACGACTTTACTTCTCTAATAAGTTATCTTGCCTGTAATTCTGACTTCGAACAGACCGGCTAGGTCAGTTTTTGAATATGATTTCCTTACTTATTGAAACTATTCTGCAAATATACATTGTAAGAAGAACACATGGTCTACCGTAGTCATAGTAACGTGCTCTTTGTCTCGTTTTCGTTTCCAGTATTCGCCTCCTGCTCTTCAGTACTCGAGAGGAATTTTTGTATGCAGATACATGTACAGTACTTGAATACAGTACGTCGCTGAAAGAACACGTCATATAATTATGCTGTCGTTCTCCATTCGCTAGGTGGCGCTGCTAATAAAACTGGAGACTCGGGAACAAGAACAGAAATGAAGGCGCAGGATTAGGACACCGTATTATGAACACAAGAAGTGGTGGCGACTGGCGAGGGAGGGTGACAGGACACTCGGCGGAACAGCCGAAAATGGCGGCGGGGGGGGGTGACAAAACACTCGACGGAACAGCCGAAATTCAACGCAATATTTTGTGTCGGCGAAATATCGAATGTAGTCCAAGCAAACCAAGACAGAGAGACAGAGACGTGTGCTTGTCACTGTCTGTCTGTCTGTCTGTCTGTCTGTATGCCTGCCTCATGTCTTCTGCCCGTGTCTGTGTGTTTGTCTATCTACAGTATCTGCCTTCTGGCTTTTCAGCATTTTAAATACCATATTCCATTTATATTCCCGAATTTTACAAATAGATTATCTTTCTTCGTCGCCAAATTGGTTTCCCTTCTGCGTTCTCTTAAATCCCCCCACCCCAACCCCAACTGGGCGTCTTCGCCACGCTACGGCGAACGCAGAGGGCACGCACCCCCAAAAATTCACCCCACATTTTTGCTGCTGATTCCTCATCGTGAAGAAGAGTCAAAAAATTATTTAAAATCACCAATTAATAAGCGAGTGTTGTGGGGGGCCTATTTTCTTCCTCTTCAATAACTTCCACAACATGCATAGATCCATGTGGAACGGGTTGCCAAGACAGAATAGGAACTAAAACACCGAATCCCCCCTCCCAACCGAATTACTAAATCCGCCCCTTTGTAGGGCCTATCAATCACAAAATTATAGGTCCCTATAGTATTTGCATTCGGCTAACAGCCTATAACACTGTCTAGAATCGCATTACATGCATGTTTAGCTATATCTTATGTATATGTATTTGCCTTTGGGACGTTGATTATCTCGTATATTTCGTATGATGTTTATTCGCCATTTGCAACGATTCTTTTGTGCTGGCGTCTACACGATGCATTCCATCACAATGATGGAATGTATAAAAATACAAAATAGATCTTCTATTATTATGAAAGGAAACGATCGGATATTTATACAAGTGTCCATCTTCATCTAAAGCCAAACGAATATATATATATATATAACGTGTATATATGCGTATATATATATCGTATTCGACTGAGATGCAGTGGAGCTGGTGTACATTATCGACCTTGCTATCGTCTGCAAATCATCTGTCACCATGGCAACAGCGTATTCTGGGATTCGCGCAATTAATAACAGGAAGAGGAGAAGGAGGAGGAGGAAGAGAGGAGAAGGAGGAGGAGGAGGAGGAGACCGCATTGTTGTAAGCGTCGACGTCTACTTTCCTGGTTTTTGAGAGACGCGAGAAGAGGAGAAGGATAAGGAGGAGGAGGAGGAGGAGGAGGAGAAGACGGAGGGGGAGGAGGAGTTGTCTATATTCTTCTTACATCGCGAATTTCTTTTTTTCTGCGTCCACGGTGGTCGGTCGGCCGAGAGAGACGGAGACGGGGACGGGGAAAGTATATCACGGGGAATCATAATCGTCGAACCGCCCGATCAGACTTTGGCCGCGGACAAAGAGCCGTGACAGTATTAGATTATGACGCCGTCAAATATTTTAATGGAAAACAATAATTAAACCAGGACATTGACCATTGCAGATATTTCCAGACGAAGAAATGAGGAGGAAGATGAAGGTGACGACGACGACGACGACGACGATGATGATGACGACGACGATTATTTAGCATTATTTAGCATAAATAATGGAAGACTTTGAATAGTCTATCAGATTTCGATACATGTTTTAAAAAATATATGAAACATAGATATCCAATGTATATTGATAAAATACAGGACATCACAATATTTTAAAAACATACTCAAGAAAATAGTTACCATATATATATATATATATATATATATATATATATATATATATATATATATATATATATATATATGGATTTGGATGGTGCTCAAATCAGTTTTAGTTTAAAGTATTGTGCGTTCAACCCGTATCAAAATATTGGCTAAATTCTCCTGCTTTAGGTCTACTCGTATATGCTGTGTATTGGACCCAAATGTTGGAATGTTATCAAGTGGTCTCACCATCTTCGAGGTATTTTTTTGCTTTCTCCCTGATGTACCGGTCTCTTTATCTACAGTAGGACTTCGTTATAACGTACTTCGTGGGTCTGTCAGACGTAGTACTTTATGTAAGAGGAACTGTTATTTCCAATAACGTCCAATGCGATGGTTGCAGTGGTCAACGCGGCGCATGCGCCGTGCATCACAAACGACCGTACATTGCGATACTTTATAGCAGTGTATACGTTATAACCAGTGGCGTAGCTAGGATTTCTGGAAAGAGGGTTGGATTTTGGTTTTGATCATGACCAGCAACAATTATAGAAAAATTCTGACAAGCATAAAAATGTTCTAGCCTCTTAAATACCGTTACATTCTATATTCTATGTCCAAGAGGGGGGGTTTCATCCCCAAAGTCGCGTCAAAAAATTAAAAATGCATGGAAACTCATTAAAAATATTTTGTTATTTTGTCTTCGGCAGCCAAGGAGGGCTTAAAACCTCCAATTCCCCCCTTGGCTACGCCACTGGTTATAGCCGAGTCCGTTATAACGAAGTTCTACTGTAGACTTTCCTTGAGCAATACACTGAAAAATGAATATGGCGCAGTTTCCCAATCAGTCTGCGTTAATCAACATCTCTCCTTCATAAAATCCCAATAATATCTCAACATTCCAACGGTGCATTCGAATCAGTGGCGTCGCCAGGAGTTTTTGGTTGTTGGGGGGCAAAAGAGGGCTGGCTGGCGTGTCAGATTCCTAACCCACCCCTCCACAAAAAACTTTCTCGCGGATTTGCGCGAATCTGGTAGGTGGTCTAGGGCAGGTGGGGGGAGGGGAGTTGCCCCCATTTGTCCCCTCCCGTGGCGACGCTAATGATTCGAAAATTATGTAGCGCTTTTTTCGAGCAACGCAATTTTGCCACTCACTCGGCCAACGGGGTCAGCGTGAAAGTGACCGCGGTGGGGCGGGAGAGGGTGCGCAGGGAGGGCAGGTAGACAACGGCGGGACAGAAGCGGTCGTTTCCCGCCAGATCTTTTATAAGAAACGGCCTCAACGGAAGCGAACAACCGGTCTGGTCGTCTGGTCGCGTAAGCTCTCCGCCGGTCACGTGACGACGACGACCGGGAAATGGCGAAAGCAGACGACAGTGCGATGCGCGGGAAGCGACGACGTTGAAACTGTCCGGAAAACAAGATGCGCTTTCCGGAGTCGAACCGTCTGCGCTGGAGCCGTTAGTGTCGTCGTTGTGGGATTTCTTCTTGTGACGGACCAGTTTCGGCGACGTTTTGAACCGCCTTCTACAGTACGGGCAGCGAAAACGCTTTCCGATGATGTCCCCCTGCTGCCCGCTTCTGCTGTTCCACCTGGCGGGATTCTCCTCTCTGCGATTCTTCTCGTCTTGCCAGAGTTTCGGACCACCCGCAGAAAATGTGGAAGACTTCCGATCTGATATTATTAGCGCGGAACTGACTTCAGTTTTGGCGGCGACGTCATGTTCTGGCTTGCTTATTCTGCAGCCCTGGTGAGGTACAAGAACTTTCTCAACATTTCTGGCGTTTTCATGTTTGATATTATCCGAATCAGGATCCTCTGAAGAGGAAGGCGATACGCGTGGTATCATTTTATCATCTGAAGATACAAGTATCTCAGGGGTACTACCATTTCTATTCAGGTTTACGGTATCGCTTTTGTCTTTTATTCTGGATAAATCCTGACACTGGTCAAATTTAGAGAGCTCGATGGATTCACGTTGCAAACCACAAGTAAAATTCGCTTCGTCAGCAAAATTTCTATCACTTTCGCCAAGAACGCAGTCAGTTCTTCCTGTCTGTCTTTTCTTCGAAGCTGGATCAACATTCGAGACTTCATTTCTCGGAAGGAACTTATCCGCGCCTTCGTTTTGCTCGGCCTCTTCGCCGTCGTGCTCCATTCGATGTTTTCTCGCCATGTGGGTCTTCAGAAAGTACTTGTTGCACAGTACTTTGCCGCAAATTATACAAGTAACCTTTGTCGTCGTCACAATGGAAGGATCTTTCACGTTCATTTCTTTGTGTCGTTTATCGATATTCTCGCGTATTTTACGTACGTCTTGTTCAAGATGAACGTTTGACCGCGTGCTAAGACAGTCATTAGCAAAAACGGACGTGTCAAGATGGTAGAAATAGCTGTCCTTCGAACGAAGTGTGTCAAGATCGTCTGTTCTAAAGACGTTTCGGAGAAAATTGTCGAAATTTGACCCCTCTGACGTCGAAAGATGACCGCCAGGTTTCGTCGCAAATCCGTCTTCGACGGCGAAGCTGCTTTTTGTCGATGAGATCCCATCCACTAGGTTGGAAAGACTTGAGCTAAACGGCCCGAAACTTGGGTTTCTATGTAGGCCTACACCGAAGAACGGAACTTTCCCCCCGCAGCCGTGGTGAAACCTGGCCTTGTGGGTCTTGAGAAGGTGCTTGTTGCAGACCGCCTTTCCACAAAGGTCGCAAAATACTCGGTCGGAACCTTTTTCAGCAACAAATCTCGCCAGCATTCTGTCGAATTCGTATTCAGCTTTCTCCTCTGGTAGCAATGCACCGTTCCCAAAACTATGACCGGAAAAACTGGGGCGACACCCCTTTTGGAACCATTGTCATCGGCTTCAGATACTCGTCTAAATTTGCTAGGCACCCAAATTTTTTTAAAATCACTCGCAATGTTCGAAATTTGGTTACGTCCTGGACACTTAAGTTGAGAAACGTCATTCGAACCACCCCCTGGCGACAGGCGGGTGAAAATTCCGCCATCTGGCGTAATAAGACTGTTGAACATCTGCAGATCGAAGGAAGAACTTTCAAGCCCCCAGAATTTACCGATATTGAAATTTCTATCTACGCTGCACTTGGGACCGGTCTTGGCGTGACCAGTCAGATGGTTGGCTGCTTTCGACTGGCCGTGCACGTCCTGTCTGTGTTTCCTCATGTAGTACTTGTTGCAAAAGCGTTTCCGGCATACGTCGCAGTAGTCTTCCGATACTGACGCAACAACCCCGTCTGAGCGTAGATTTGAAGAACGGTTTGACGCGAATTCGTTCAACTTGGAAGACTTGGAGGAAATCAGCTTGTGTTCCGATGGACTGTACTCTAAGCCTATACTTCTGCTGTACTGCAACAAGAAATTGGTATTATCATGAGTGCCGCCGTTTCTGTCTTTTACCGTCGTAGAAATACCTCCGATAATACCTTTATCGTTTGACGGTAATTCTTCGGAATCTAAGGTTCTGTCCGTAACTCCATGTGCTGCTGCTGCTGCTGCTCTAGGCCTATGTTTACCGTTGGAATGCTGTTTAAGCGAGACTATGCGAGCAGGGTCTAGGTTACCGTCATACGGTGACAGTTGATCTCTCGCCTTATCTGGATGAGTTTCAGGAAATTCAAACTGGTCGCCGATTATAGTCCTATCTGATAACGTTCCGTCGATGAATCTGGTTTCTTCGTTGCCGGATTGTCGAAACACAGCGTTGAGCTCTTGTGTTATCTCTGGAACCATCATTTTATCCATTAGTTTGGCCATCCGAACTCCTGGTATTTCGGCCTCTGATATCCGCTGGTCTTGCGAGAAAATCTGGCGAAAATCTCCACGCCTTTTCTCTTGTAGACAGCCGTCTGGCGGGGAAAAATTGAAAACTGCCTTGGCAGGTTTTGACTGTTTCCGACGATCGCCACAGCGACCAAGTTTCTTCCGATCTGCCATTTCACCAGCACTCTAGCATTAGTCTAAGCGTCGACTTTCTGTGGTATTATAATGCGTTGTACAATGTACATGCTTGACTACAGTAAGTCAGAATACGTTCTGAAACGTGCGTTACATAATGCATATCGTGATATGGATAGGAAGACTCTGTCAATTTTCAACGGATTCAAGCGTTGCTAATCGTCTGTGAACAAAAGAAATCGTTCGTTTAGGTTTTTAGAAACTTAGGCAGAGATGCATACAGAGTTATTGTGGGTAAAAATACAGCCTAAATATACAGTAATTGCAGGCCGCATTCAGTTTTAGACCTTAGACTATGGTCGCAAAGTCTAAGTTAGGATATGACGAATTAAATAAAAAAATTAAATATAAATATAGCCGATAGAACATTGGCACAGTTATCGTCATCATCGCCATCATCATTATCGTCGTCGTCATCATAGTCATAGCCAGGAATTTGAATGGGGGGGGGTATAATGTGATTGGGAGGGGTATTAATCTTTAAAAACTTTAAAAATCTTACAAAACACATTAAAAACTTTAATTAAGGTAGACTGATTTTGGGGTATATATTATATACCGATATAGGTTTACCCACCCCGTCGCTACGCCCATAATCATAGTCACATACTCACATTTTGATATCTTTTCTTGCTATTAAGATTAATGACTAATCAAATGTATAAGTGAAACATAATTTTGTAGTTTTCGACGCAATATTATTAAAGGTGATTTATGTAGCGCTATAATGGTGTAACAATGGTTCTCACACACAGGGAAGTCCCTACTGAACCACTTTAAAACTTATTATTATTATTATTATTATTATTATTATTATTATTTATTATTATGGACCCGACTTACTTAGTGTCTCGATTTCTTCTTCTGTTGTTTTCCTTCGATTGTAAAAGACTCCGATAAAAAAGCACAATTTCCAAATCGAGCGTCACGGCATTAGATTACGTTTCTCGATTAATACGAAGAACAGGCTATAACGAGGCTATCTCTCTCTCACTGGAGCCGGCCGGCCGCTTGCTTCATATTGTGTCCTGTGTTCCTGTTCCGTTATCGACTTTCAGTTTCACCGACAACTCCGACTGACCGTCATTCTCGGCGCCTGATTATCCTTTCACTTGACGGGGGGCGGGGGGAGGGGCGCTCTCCCTTTCCAGCCGGCCATCCAGTCGGTCGGGAAACCAGCCAGCCAGCCAGCCTCCGAGAAAACAATTGACCTTTTCACCACCCTCTCTTCCACTGTAGCCGCCTTACCGCCCCGTCGTGCTGGCGATGCTTATCCTTTCATAATAAGTGCATCCATGCGCACGCAATAATCCAGTGTAATAATTCAGTGTAATAATTCAGTGTAATAATTAGCTGCAATAATTAGCTGTAATAATTCAGTGTAATAATTCAGTGTAATAAGATAGCTGGTTTCTTGTATCACAGGTTTTATAGACCAGAAAAATATCTGAAAATTGATACTCTGTTTGGCATTGGACTGTGCAATAACTATGGCAGTAGGCTATAGATATACAAAATTCATAAGAGTGATGAAATGAATTATAGCCACATTTTCTTGTGTCCCCCATCTCCATTGAATCAAACCGTACTAGAATAGTCAATATATTCTGCCTCAATTTTATTCTAGAGCGTTCGAAATGCCACGAAAAATGGTCAACTAATTCAAGCGACATTATAAAGTCTTTCAGAAATAGAGGGGGGTCGGCAGCGGCGTAGCCAGCTTTTGCAAATTGGGGTTGTTAACTGAATTAGGCACTATGCAACTGAACACTGAACCCGCGGCCGACCGACCCCCCCCCCCCCACTACCCCCTCCTCTCCAACAAAAGTCAACGGATTTACATAAATTGTGTTGGTCATATTTTTAAAAGTGGGGCTGTTTGAACAACCCCAAACAACCCCGTGCGACGCTGCTGACTAAAGAGGTGGCCACACACACACAAACACACACTCACACAAACACACGCACGCAAGATAAAAACACGATTCTAATATCTTCTAACAAGGATCTGTAGTAACGACACAGACCTACCAAGAGACAGACATGCATAAGGACGAACAGACGCACCGAAGAGGAAGGCGAAGGGTCGAGGAGAAGTATGGCATGCAGCGGCAGACATGAATGCAAACTGTCGCATTATTTTTAGCAGGTCGCCGACGTTCCATTTGAAATTCATACGTGACCGATCAACTCCTCCTTAGCGCACGAGAATTTATTGTTCCCAACCCGCCGAGCTGCTGAGAGAGGGAGAGAGAGAGTTGGAACTCTAATGCAGTGGCGGTTCCAGGATTTCTTGGTGGGGGGATGAAGCGAATTCATATAAGTTGGGGGGAGGGGATGAAGATAGAAGGACAAAATCAATAAACTTTGCCGAAAAGGGAAATTTTATCCCTAATTTTACAACGCTTTTACCCCGAAAAATAGGTTGACAAACAAAAATGTCATTCAAAGTTTTCCCTGTAGTTTTACAAAGACTTTTAACCCAATAATAGCTTTCACAAGCAAAAAAATGTAAGTCCGGTGGGGGATGCATCCCCCACGTGGAACCGCCACTGCCCCCTAATGTTCTCCATTACCACATTTGACGGGGACAAGGAGGAGAAGCATAGGAGAGTTTATGACAGGGTTTCGTGACCAGCATCTAGCATTCGAGACCGTTAATACAAAGTCAAAAAAGACCACAACCGCAGACCGCCATAAAATTCCGCTGATAAATGCGTTCATCTCTCTCTCTCTCTCTCTCCGGGCGAACCGGCGGCCTTGGCTTTGTAATAATCATGGCATCGCATCTGAATACTGGTATACAGGAGCCGGATACTGAGACATTGTCCCTCACACAGTACAGTACTCACTAAGCTACTGTACGTCCGTGTAACCTAGCACCATCACCATCATCATCATCATCATCATCATCATCATCATCATCATCATCATCATCAAACTATTCATCATCACCACAAAGAAGAAACACCTCCCCCTTGGATTATTTGACTGTTCTTAAAAGACAACATCTACAAATTTCAGTCTTCAGAAAACACAAATCCAATATAATTGACCAGTGGGTCAAGTTGACGCCTGTCCTTTGACCTTTGACTCAGGAGAGGACGAGGCAGCTGGTGGAATAAGATGTTCGGGCAGAGTTTCTATCGCATGCTGGAAATTATACAAGAAAAATCACAAACATCCTAAACACATACCATACTCTACCATAATAGAGTTCCTTATACACGTAACACTATCATAAGGAAACAGTGTCTGGACTTTATAATTGAGAAACTTAACAAACTATTTATACTTCTAGTTTTGTGATTGAGAATTCAATCTAAAAGCTTCTTCTGGATTGAAATGTCAATCAAATTAGGCTGCATCCTAAACCACTTTAAATCACGTTATTATTATTATTATTATTATAGCAAATCTTTAACTCTTATCTATCTAATATATCTGATTCAAAGTCGACTTTTTAAAAGCATTTTCACATTCATACTCGAGTCACTTTCATCGCCATTCCTTCCGGAAGATTCCTCTGAATGTATTCAAGAAAAGTGTCAGCCGTCGAACCGGTGATGTGTTTAATCTGATCAAACAAATGGCAAAAAGGGACCATCCATATAATACGTACACAAAAAGGCATATTTTCCACCCCTATCCCCTGTTTGCACACTGCACATATG
Organism: Metaphire vulgaris; assembly: GCA_018105865.1. Taxonomy (NCBI): domain Eukaryota; kingdom Metazoa; phylum Annelida; class Clitellata; order Crassiclitellata; family Megascolecidae; genus Metaphire; species Metaphire vulgaris. The sequence continues at coordinate 11,821,967 of CM030856.1, forward strand.
CAAAATTTCCTAAATCCAACCCACCCTCAGTGCATACGTAGCCTACTATACGGATGGACCCTAAACAGACGAGATGCAAAAATGAAATTCAAGAAAATATATTTTGTGCATCTACAAACAAACATTACTGATTTAACATAAACTTAACACACGAGAGTGACCATGATCCATGCTTCCAGTGAAACACACACATGTGAAAGAAATCAGTACAGTACAACTTTTCTACAACAGACTCAGTTATGACGAATCCTCGTGCATAACGTACCGCAACGTACGGTCCCGTGCGATTTGCTACTGTATTGGACGGTATTGAATATAACTAACCTCGGATATAAAAATACTGAATTTTACAGATCTGTCAAGTACGCGTTAAAATTAAGTTCTACCGTACATTAATCAATAAAATCTTCTTAAATGAATCTGAATCAATACAAAACAAAACAGAAACATCTTAGCAACGAATACCATAAAAGGAATATCCAAGCTTAGTGCCACATCCTAACTAAGTTCCAGCTTCCATTGCCGTCTGAAATGAAAAATGATGTACGCCGCAGAACGAACCTCAATTGTTTGATAGTGCGTCCTTGTTTCATATTGGACTTTGTGTTTTGCGTAGATATGAACAGATTTTAATAGAGTCCATCGCTTGATCACAGCTTTTGGAGGCTCCCAACTGAAAAATGAACCAGGACAATCTATACTCACAACAACAAAGCAACAAAACTTTTAATATACTTGTTAATATATATATATATATATATATATATATATATATATATATATATATATATATATACACACACAATACAATATATACACACAATACAATATATATATATATTTAACATAAACATATGTATATAATATATATACAATACAATATATATACAGTAGAACGTTATATCAAACATATCAAAATCACGTTTATACAAGTTTAGCGCTGGTCCATAAAACAGTGTTAATGATACAGGAATCGGATAGATCGAACCTCGGATATATTGAAGTATTTATACGGTCCTTTGAACTTCAATATAATATATACTGTATGCACACAATACAATATATATATATATATATATATATATATATATATATATATATATATATGCACACACAATACAACTCTTGCAGCTTTACAATGGAGGTGTTCCACTAAGCACAGAATGAATGGCACAAGTTGATGGAAAAGAAAAGTCTATACAATCTACAGCGACACCACTGAACTCTGGAATGATTACATTACATTACGTCTGAATTACTTCATTGCAATCAGTGACTCCCTAGATGTTCGTTGAGACAAGAATATATCGACCATAGAGATGAACACTTCAGAGTTATCAATGAAAACAAATTAGTTTATGTAAGTGTTATAGAAGTTCCTATTTTATGCTAAGTTATGAGGGTTCGAAGTTAGCAGAGTGGTAACAACGTTGGACGGTGGAGCAGAAGGTAGCGGGTTCGAGACCCGCAGGAGCCCTGAGGTCGACTCAGCCTTCATTCACCAGATGGTGATGGCAACTGAGTAGTGGATAAATCTGCGGAGTAAACAGGCACGCTGCATGAGAACACTGGTCCTGTATCGTGTAGGTAACTTGCACCATTCGTCTGGCTGAGGACCTTGGAAACGGAGATCAGCGCCGCCCTATGAGCTTTGAGGTTACGCTTGAGAGCTCGGTAAGTACTTTACTATTTATGCGAGCAAAGTCGAACATAAAATTGTAATTAAACATGATATTAAAAATCAGTGGACAATTTTACACACATCCTGGAAATTGTAACATCCAACTCTCTGGCGGCCATTTGGACAAATTTCTGGTAGCTTCCCATGACAATACGGTCGTGACCTTTGACCTCGACCTCCAGCGTCTTGTACAGTTTGTCTGGCTCTGACCCCGTTGACTACATAGAAGATATAAAAACCATGGAGTTTAATCGTATATTGTACAGTCGAATCTATTAAAAAATCTATCACAATGCAAAGAGTTGTGCCGAATTTAGTAAATTTAGACTTTCTTCTATGCTGAATTCCGTAAGAATCATAAATCACAAAAAACTTTTCTGTAGAAACAAAAGAACAGTACTTAAATTGAAGCAGCAACACTGTCTCTAAAAAGATTTTTAAAAATGATTACCTAGCTGGCTTTTGAAAATATACCTGGCAATAAGAATAAAGGCGACTTGACTGCGATGGACAGTTCAGCCGATGAATCACCCTGTAACAGAAATTTTGGGGAAAAATAGTGACGAACCAGAAAAATTTAAAGTCTGTCTGTCAGGGATATTTCTAGGATTGTGAATTTGGGGGGGTGTCAACTTCAAATGGGGTGGGGGTGTCCGGAGCTAATTAGTATGCATTTTGTATGCATACCATTGTCACATTACCAAATTTTGGGGTGTCAATCTCAAATTGGGGGGGTGTTGGGGGGTGTTAGGGGTGTAAAAATATCCCTGAGCACTGTCTGTGCTTGAATCAGCATTGCTTTCATGCATCAAAAATCAAATTTCATAACAACTCAAACCCAGTCTTTGATAAATAAGCTTTAAAGCTTTTCACTCTAAACAAAATTCTGAAATTACCTCATCAAGTTCGATGTGTGCTGTGTACATGGTTGGACCTAAATATTGAAGAAGAAAAAATGATGAACACATAAAAAAATTCAACAAAGCAACCGCAGCACGAGGGCAAATCACTTGTATGGCACCTCCACTTTCCCAGTTATCTTTCTAAAAATTTGTTTTCCATTCTCCTTTCCAAGACTTTTCTCAGTGGGAACGCACGGGAACGGCGTTCTCACACCTTTTTGCCAGAATGTATATATAATTATGGATACGTAATAATGCGTTTGGGAATGTACAGGTACGGCGTTCCTGCATCTGTTTTGCTGATGAGTAAAAACGGATGAGTTCCCAAACCTTTTTTCCTAGAAAAAAAAGCACTGCTCCTTTCAAATGCCTTTTTTCATAGAGCGCTTAAATTATGACATCCATTGACCAGCCCTGTTGCTTTGTCTTCGAACCTTTTCTAAAAGCTCAAATTCTTTTATTCAAAAATTGATTCCAAGCCTGAACACAGTATTCTAGATGAAGTTGTGTCCTAATTCAGAACATCATTACAACAAAAATGCAACACCAACAAACTAACTGTAGTGGGAATGTTGTTTATAATTTCTGTCAGGGGTCCAATTTTCTTTAGTACCTCTTCATTTGTTATTCATAGTGTTACAATTATTTATTTGTCCTGAGCCATCTCAGGATTTGTAGTTTTACTGCTTAGTAATTCTTTTTGTTTATTTTCATCATATCCAACATGTTCCAATAGTGTTATCATTTAGGATGTTGTGTTTCCATTTTGTGTTTGCTTATCCCGTTTTCTTTCTTTTTAATTCATTCGGGCTGCATTTTTTAATGTCTCTGCACATTGACAAGATGGATTCATACTGCCTACCTGGATCTACAACCTTGACAACCAAGGACTAAATATTAGGCTATGGATTTTACCAACATTAAGTACTCACTTATTCACTTACTTCTATGGATGCGACCACCGACTAATGTTAAGAATATTATTAAAATGGCGCTATAGAAGTTCAGTGACGATGATCTTGGATAAGGATATGCCTTATTGACTGCCTCTTGCCCTAATGATAGAAACAAATATAACAACTGAACATCTAAACAAAAATTGAACGCAATCAGAAATTAGTCCTTAAACGATTCTTAAACTCACTTTGCAAACTTCTTTACAAACATTCAACAACATGCGGACCGCCATCTTAAAATTAACATTTAGCAGTGTTGCCGCTAACCTTTTCAACAACTAGCAAATCGTAAACACAAAAAAATCCAGGTGTTGCAAAACAAAGCTGTAATATATTTCACAAATAGATCAGAGTAGATTAAACTATTAAATATATTGGATAGAAGTTACTATGTTCTTTGATAGAAAAGCGTACGCATCAAAGTACAATGACGATGTGCTACTGGTACAGCGAATGGAATAACAAATATTTCAGCTGACACTTGCCTTTCAAAATCTAAAGCGGGAGCACGAATAGATATTTCCGGTAATGGAGAGAGATCTTTAATTGTTTAAAGGAAAACCTTTTAAAACAGTTTTAAATAAATAAATAAATAAAACGTAAAAGAAATCATAGACTTTAATATCACTATGAAAGAAATAAACTTTTCGCATTTAAATGAGTAAATCATACGACGGAACTGACTACTCGACCAGAGTCTTGACTTCTGAGATATGGCCGACGAGGAGCAGAGGTGGGACGACGGTGGCCAGGGTGGGCGATCGACGGCGACCCCTGTTTTCGGGGACGGTCTCCTTCGTCCCAAGGGCAGCTCGATCCAAAAGAAACTCAGGAACAGTTCGATCGGTGGGAACGTTTCTCTCGAAAACGTCGACATCATAGATCTGGACCGCCTTAGTATGGACGAGGAAGACGCCTGGTAATTCAATTAATTAATCAATCAATCAATCAATCAACTTCTATGGCGCCACTATCATAATGCCCGGGACATCATCCAATAATTCGTCTTATAGTTAACGTTTTAGTTGTTGTTGTGATTGTAATACAACAGTTTTAGTTTTATTATGGTAAAAACGACAATAAAAAAGTTAGCTGTCGGGTTGTTTGTTTTATCAGCAGGTTGTGTTGCATTTTTGTTGTAATGGTGTTCTGAATTAGGAGTTCATCATGGCATTCACGACTCTTTTGAAAATCCTCTGTCCTGCATTCTTTCTATTTTTTTGTTTTATTTCCTGCATTATGTTTTCGTATTTGTGTTTAGGCTTTACAGATTGAAAGCGACTCCAAAAGATTCGCCAAATCCTTTATTCTTGGATGCGACAGGAGTTTGAATGTCATGACTTAGGCAGCCAGCCAAAGTCACTTTTGAACCTGTTAGACGAGGCATCAAAGAAAAAAGGCATGTTTCATTTAAATTTAGGGAGTCATTCATAAACCTAACTGCGTGACGTAATTTATGGACGACTCCTAGGACACAAGTATAAGTAAAATGTTTTCTAATTTATTGGACATTTATTATTTGTTATGTTTATTTTGACTTTTAGTCAGAATGAGCAATGCATTTTTCCAGTAATTTTGTATTTTGAAAGCCTGTCTATGAGTTGGTCTGTTCCATGTATTTAATAGGGAGTTGACACCTACTACTCTTAGAAATAGTTTGCATTTTTTAATATTTACATGTTTTGTTCATTTTTATTATTGAACATTTTTTTGTCAATACACAACAAATTCACCAATGGCCTACAGCCCTAGAACGAGGGTTGCCATATCTCCCGTATTTTACAGGAGCTCCCGTATTTCAGCCCCAGTCTCCCGCCTAATAATACTAATATTATTATAAGTTGTTTGTAATATTAATTTCACTACGTAGATAATACTAATATTATTGCTTTTTTATAAGTTGTTTGTAATTATTAATTTAATATTAATTTCACTACGTGCAGATGATGCAGTGCATTGAACAGTGTTGTTTATTGCTTTTTCCTAGTCTATACTCTATAGTACTGTAGTGTAGTATTGCTCTAGACATAATAATTTACAATGAACTGGACCGTGGAGTGGGCGCATTGATCGCGGAAACAATCTCCCGTATTTCGACTTTGGATATCTGGCCACCCTACCTAGAACTGTTCAACATTTTTTTTAGAAGATATAAAAACATTTATTGAATTTTACTTGGCTGTGTTTTTATATATGCAGTTATGCCACCCTATTTTTGTATTCTTTTTTGAGAAGATCTCCTGTTATCTCTGTCATAGTCTGTAGGCACCTGGAGTGTCCGGATCCAGAAATTAATCCTATTCAAAGTGGAAGAAGCGCGGAGCAAAACAGTGGTTGCCGTGACAACCGTTTCTTCAAAAAATCCAACAACATTCTCGATTATCCAAAATGTAGTGAAAGTTCCACTGGCAGTGCGATTGATGATTCACTGACGACGAATACAAATGATCCAGTTCTAAGCAGCAGTCCGATCGTGCCTAACATCAAAGGTAGCGTTGCATTTGCTGTGTGAAATTTGTCGTCTTTTTCTAATCCTTAACCCTTGGGCGCCAGTGATTTTTAAAACCAATAGGGTATAAAACCAGAATACCGGTTTACATGACCATAGGGTTAAAGCATAAAATATTGATTGCTGTTTTGACGTCGGCAATTTAGAAGGTCAATCTTTTAGTTTTCTTCATGCTAAAATTCTTGACTACCGCTGCTGCTTTTTGGATGTAGGATGTATTTTGTAAATAGGGTTTTATCAATTTTGGGATTTCTGATGGCATATTTATTTGATATAATTTTAAACATTAGCCGAATTTGACTATACTGTGTAGAAATATTAGGGTTTCTCTGTCGTTCTGTTTGAGAAAAAAGCATTTATGAGTCCGACGTGAAATTTTTTGACGTCAGGACAAATCTCTTTTGGACTGATTTTTAAAGTTGTATCTTCTTGGTCGTCGTAGGCAGATACGAAATTGATTCAAGAACCTTCACAAGACCAAAGAAGAACAAGGCCAACAGCAAGGCCATCTCATCAACCTCCGAATTAGATGAACCTGTTGGAACTTCTGCTGGCCCTGATGAATGTCCACCATATAAGACCTCATTTTCTGTTGAGCATCCTTTAGCGGACTACGACAAACCAGAAGAGAATTACCTTAAGCTGAACGATTTGACCGATGTTCAGGTTATAGCTCGGATGCAAGAGGAAAGCAAGTATTTGAAATTTCACAAAAATTAATTATCGATAAATTCAAATATCTTGTGTCATCTCTAAATAACTAAATAATTTTTTCGATAAAATAAAATGGATTAGGGGTTTGAATTTTGTTGAAAATTCCTGTGAATTTGAAAGCGTTGCGATTAAGAAACGCGAGAATTTGGAATTTACTAACTCTCGATGAAAAAAGGAAAAGTTGTTCCGTTAGCCGAATCATCAAATGCTTTCAAATACTAAAACAGCTATTAAATTAATTAATTAAGCCCCTTAACTGGGGATCCCGGATATATCCGTCCATTTTACATTGAGTTGCAGTTAAATACACGGTTAAGGGGTTAATGTTTTTTTGTGGTTAAACGTTTGTGACAACTGTTGAGTATCCAAATGTTGATGATATTTTGTAATTGTAGGTTTGAGGAGTTACTGTTCTTCTCCGCTCACTTATACTCCAAAAACGCAGCGTAAGGGATTGTCTGAGCCTTCCGGGCATCTTTCCAAGGGTGTCAGCCAGAGCTCGCTTTCGTGTGGTTCCGATGTATCCAGTCCAAATCTGTCTCGTGGTGAGTTGCTGGGGTTTTCTTTAATATAGATTTATCATTTTCTTTATGCATTGGTTTTATTAATTTTCGCTATTTAAACATTATTCACTTATTACATTATTTCTATATTATGTTATAATATATTTATATTATATATTATTTCAAGAATTTATTACGTTAATTTTATTAATTGACGGGAAACAACATTGGTTGAGTGTTTTGTTTGATCTTTTCTGTTGGTTGTCAGGTTTTTACATGTTGGCCCTATTTTCTGAGGGTGCGCGCGTGTGCGCTTGTGTGTGAGAGAGAGAGAGAGATGAGAGAGAGAGAGAGAGAGAGAGAGAGAGAGAGAGAGAGAGAGAGAGAGAGAGAGAGAGAAATCATGATTGCTGTAATTAATGATTAAATGATTATTTTGTAATTGATAGGATATTTATAAATCTGCTAAATCTGATTGGTGCGTGTAATTTGGATTTGTTTCCCCGCTGCAGACGGCCCGGCTCTTATCGTGAAATCGACGCGTAGCCTGTCTTTGACCAGCTCCGACTCGTCTGCGGGTCGGTCGGAGAGCCTGACGAACGTGATTCCAGCAGACGGTTCAAGAGGTCCAGCTTATGCTTAGAACTACAGCAATTTAATTGGCTAATATTTACAACTCTAATCCGTTTTATTCTCAAGGTGCTGGTCACATTGTAAACATTTGGCTTATGACTTTTTTCTTTTTTATTTGCTAGTGTTGTAATAATATTAGTAAATGTTTTCTCAATGGAAAAAATGACGGAAGACGCCGAATGACTTTAGAAGAAATAGCAAAGGACAGAGAACTTTGGAGAGATGTCATGGAGAAGTCAATAGCTGGACACAGCCAAGTTTTTCTTTCGATTTTCAAATGCAACTTGTTTTGAATTTTATTCCAAGTTTTTTTCTGATTATGCAGATTTTGCAAATACTCATCCGCGCAGCCTGCCGAATCTGATGAAGGCGGCCAAATTCGGTCCGCCTCGCTCTCTGCCGAGCGACTCGAGATTGTATTCTTCTTCTGGACAGAAACCTTTAATGATTGCAGGCAGACCGAAATCAACAGATAATTCCAAATCAGAGAAAGCTAGTTTGACGGCTGAATCAAACGGAACAGACTCGTCTCGTGGCTCGGTAGATTTGGACCGGACGTCAACAAGACAAAGTGTCCCCACGGCAACGAAATCTGTTTCCGGCATACCAAAGCCCGGCTTTGCGTCAAAGCTGAAACAGCCGACAAAGTAGGTTTTGGACGCTGATTTTCCTATGTGATGTGATGTAGCGTAGCGGGATATTTGTATAGATCAAAGCTTGGCCCATCTTTAAAAACAGACTGAAAATCCATCTGTTTGGGGAGTCATACCCCCTGCAAAGTAAAGCGCCCTTGTTTTTGGTTATGCTATGTTTACGGCACTATATAAATAGTCCAGTATACAATACAATACAATAGCACCTCTTCTGAAGAATCGCTCCGAAGTGCTCCAAACTGTGACTCATTAAAGAGAAGAGAATTAAATTATTTCGTAAAGGGGACCATAGAATTGACAGTTGCTAAATTACGTATACTCTGGTGCCAAGAGCAATCCAGACTCATAACCTTGTTTCGGGAATAAGGGATCATCCATATAGTACGTACGCAAAAAGGCACATTTTCAACCCTCCCCCGTTTGCACACCATACATATGCAGAACCTCCTAAACCCAACCCCCTCAGTGCGTACGTATTATATGGATGGACCCTAAGGAGGTTCGTGTTTGGGGCACACTGAAGAGATCTTGAGTTGTGGACCAAAAACGTGGCCGACCATGGATGGAGCTAGGAGGATGGAACAGCTCTGAATACGTACTGTATGATGGAGCAGTACCAATAAGAGAAAATGTGGCAGCATTGCATTACAAATAAATGAACAGTAAACGGTTAATTATGAGTATAAATTACAACGTAACCATAAAAAATGACCCTGTGATACATTAGCAATATTTTCTTTGGAATTCATTGTGCATATGACGGGAGAAACTGGTATTTAGCTTCCATGTACGATTTGCAGGTGGAAGAAGAATTTGACTACACCTGCACAGAATGATGGAAGCTGGAGGGAAGGATGTTTTTGACTGTGCTGCAATGACAGGCAGTTTATTTTGTGTGGTGTTGTGTAGTTATGAACTGAATAACGTGTGCATTTCTAGCTGATATTGCTGTCTTTATTTTAATTAAAAACTAATATTTAGAACCTGTTTGAGGCTATTTATGTCATTTTCAGTCTTACTTTTGTATCTGAAGTGCCTATTTCTCACATCGGTAGTGTATTGTCTATGTTGTAAATAATAACGTTACTCTATTAACGTTTTCTTTGTGATATTGAACGATCTTCACAGACATTTAGGCAACAAATAGAGGAAAATCCTCAAATAAATCGAAATACGAGTCATCAAAAATGTCAGCTGAGGTTGTCTTTTTAACCCCTAAACCAACAGATACTTTGTAACTGTGTGCAATCTACTTAGTTCCAGCAGTTTGATGGTTAAGATTGTGTTATTTCGTAAAATAGTGATTTATTTATCAATAATGATTTTTAGTATTTGCAGGATGATCAGGAACATTATAATATTTTTCCAGCGTGTTCATTTTCTTGTGTTTTTTTTGCTTACAATTTTAATTATTTTGCTCAGTTATGAATATACGTGCCTTGTATGGATATGTGGTTTCTTGTGTTAGTTATTTCAAACATCTGTTTGTAATTCTGCTTTTTGTTACGTTGAGCTATGCTGTTTTGTGACCCATTTGTCAACGATAACTGAATTTCCCATATACAGGGTGGCGCAAAAAACCGGACTGTATTAAATGCAAACCTAAATGTGACCAGTCCGGTTTTTTTGAACCACCCTGTATTTGAAGGAAGTCCGCATGTGCCAAACCATGCATTAGGTTGCTGTTGTATTCTTAGCCTTTTTATCCACTGAGTGTATAGTTTGCCGCTGTGTTCATGTTTTTAAAAATTGTATTTAACGAGTTGTATTAAACTGTTCTGTGACCGCTCTGAAATAATCGTTCTAAAAATGTGTTCATGTCTTGTTATTTACATTTGCTGATACTGTATGTTGTCTAACTGGCTGGTCTGTTAGTGTGTTTTTCTACAGAACATAGCTGTGATTTTTATCTGTGTAGACAAATAAAGTATTACAGATATTAGTTATTTGGTATAATTTTTGACTTGACCTTGGTCATCTTGAAAGCATTTTGACTAAGTTAGAATATATCTGAACGGTCTAGTATCTGTAACTCTTCTAGCCTTTGCGGATATTTGAGTATCTGCGGATGTATCTTTATGCAAGATGCAGGAATTTTTCATGTATTAGTTATCGAGAATTTGTAAAGTAATGCTTTTATTACGAAGTGTGATATCTGGGTCAAAGTCAAATGCGATATTGTTATACTCTTGGATTAAATTTTAAATTTCTATACTGTTTTTTTCTAAAATGTTTTGGTTTTTGATATCCAGTATTGCTTTATGGATGATAATCTTATTTAAGAGAAGATATTTACTTTTGAGATTGATATGTGTGATATGAATTGTGAAACTGATTGCTGCTGTTTTTTTTCAGTAGCCTCTTCGTTCTATCATCTATATTTTCCAGTAGATCTGAGATTTTCCACGTAGGCGTTGATTTGGATTACTGTACTGTATGTTGGATTGGAAAGTTTCTGGATTAACAGTAGGATTGCATGAAAAGGATATATAATTGCAAAGTGTTAACCACAGTGCTAAACCCAAGGGTTTGTTGAATTTATATTTCGTGGCTGTTTAAAAAAATTGATCTCATATTTATATAGCGCCTTGATAATAGTAAACTAACGCCTAAAGAGACCATATTCATTTCCACTATGTAGAGGTTATGCAAGCGCCCCCGGGAATCGAAACCTGGCGTTAACTTTGATGAAAAGTTGGGGGGGCAAACCCATATACCTTCCTTATGGCAGCCTCTCAAAAAGTGGGGGCTGAAACCTCGAGGGCTAATAGAAGTTTATGCATATGCTGACACTATCAACTGAGCAATCGAAGTTTAATCCCTTAACTGGGGATCCCGGATATATCCGTCCATTTTACATTGAGTTACAGTTAAATACACGGTACGTTAAGGGGTTAATCAGGCATATTAGAAACTAATCGTATTTTCAGCGCCCTTGTTCCACGAAACTCTTGCTGAAAATATTAACGTAAAACTGGGTCAACTTACAAAAGGCAGAAGTATATGTTTCTATTTCCATATTTTTAGCCCCTATATTATCCATTTGTCACGGATTGCCTCGGGTAGAAGTGCTTTGATTTTCGCAGAAGCTTAGACGGGCACGTTGCGTTTCCTTGACTACCATACAGCAATCAAAGCGACGAATTTCACAGAGATTTCTGGTCGGAAGAACATTTGTCGCGTCTGTCCATTGCCCACTAAGAACCCATTCTCACCTGCACTCAGGCGCGCTACACTGCCTATCAAACGATGCACGTAGTCTAAGCCTAATTAACAGACATTTCAACATTGGTTGAAAGTAGTTGACCAATAAAACTCGGCCGTAGGCTTTAGCCATCGGGGTATCTAGGCATACAGTGTTTATATAAGAAGAGATGTAAAACATAGTTGATCTACTCCCAGAGATAAACCAGGAAATCGTGTGGTTAAATTTACGGTGAATAGCGCTGTAAGTCATTTTCGATTCTTGTAAAGTAGTTTGTGTCGCCGTTTTAATATTATTCTAAGATTGTGAGCGAGAAACAAATGAAAGACGTTTACAACTCAGGTTTAAAACACATTTTGGGCGCTTGCCTGAATATATAGGCACAGGGTTATTTATAGGAATATCAATTAGAGGGGGGTCGGTAAATTCTGGGGGCCCCTGCCAAAAAAGTCTGACAAGCTAAAAAAGGTCATCACAGCTGAAATTCTGGAGGGTGTCGGTCTCAAATTTGGGGCAGAGCCGGCCTTACGTTTTGCGGGGCCCCGGGAGAGATAGGGTCATCGCTAATTGCGGGGCCCTTCAGCATTCACAACAAAATCGTGACAAGCAGAAAAGGTCATTGAAGGCTTTGCGCGGGGCCTCTAGAGGAGCGGAGCCCTGGGCACAGGCCCAGTTTGCCCAGGCTTAAGGCCGGCCCTGGTTGGGTGTGTGTGTGTGTGTGTGTGTGTGTAAAATATCCATGTATAGGCCTATTATGTTGTCCTTATCAGGCTTATCCAGGCCTGAGGAGAGGGGGTGCAGCCGGTACATTGTACCGGGGCCCATGGAGTTTTCAGGGGCCCAGATCCGGTGACGATAAGTATTTTTGCTTGTCAGGGTGTTTTTTTGAGAATTGACAACGTTTTTTTGCTTGTCAGGTTTTTCGGAGACTTGATAAATTTTTCTTAAGGGCCCGCAATTTTTTTTTGTTCCGGGGCCCGGAATTTCTCTCGGCGGCCCTGTCTCTAGACCCCTCTTATTTCTCGATCGATTTTGTAAACATTTGACAGAGAATAGATTTCTGAAAGACTTTGTATAGCGTCATTTCAAATTTCGTATTTTCCAGACGTACAAGAGAAAATGGCGGACCTTCACACTACAGCCCCGCGATCGTCCGAGGTCGAAGGTCGGGCACAAAACGCCACGTCGGCGACTGACGTCACAAAACAAGTGGACCTTCTGACGTCACGGGCGTTCAGCAACGCCCAGATCGTCTGCTTCAGCCTCCTGTTCGTCGGCGGTCTCCTTGGCAACGGCCTCGTTCTCGGACTCAACGCCTGGCGTCGCTCGAAGAAGCAGGCGGTCGCGCAGATCTTCATGTGCGCCCTCTCGTTGTCCGACATCGGGCTTCTGCTGAGCGACACCTGGATCAAGGTCCTGCTGGCGTCGAACGGCAACGAATGGACGCTAGGTAGCTTCCTCTGCAAACTGAACGCGTTCTGGAAGACGAATTCGGCCGACAGCTCCGTCATGACGCTGGCCATCATCAGCTTCGACAGGTAACCACGTCGGCCGCCAGCACAAGGGGGCAAGAGGGAGGGAGGCGGCACTTGCCCCCTGGAAATGCAAATACCAATATTTCACATTGTAATTAATTTGAAAATCTTGCTAAAAATATTAACCGTGACCATTGTGCTAAAATGTGTTTTGCTCCACCTGGAAAATTTTCCGTGGGCGCCCATGCACGCACGAGCAGTGTTTTATCCGGACTTCAGGCCTTGGGAGCAGTGGCGGCTCCACAAGTGGGGCCCCGGGGCCCGTTTCTCCCTCCCTATTGAATGCCTGGCCCCCAGTTGGGACCCTATACTTACTACAACATACCTATCAACAAATGGTCTCCCCATACTTAGAAGTTGCCACTCCAACTTGCCCCTCCCCCCACTTGCCAAATCCTGGAGCCGCCACTGCTTAGGGGGGAATTGACTTGGCTGGAGGAAGAGGCAGAGTTCAACGCAAAAATTTCAGTGCTGAGATTTTTGCGGAGTGGGGAGGGGGTATTTTGAGATTGGGGAGACTAGAGATAGTTGGTTTCTTGTATCTCAAGTTTTATAGACCACAAAAATACTATACATTTGAAACCCTGTTTGACATTTGACAATACAAGGACTAGTGCTACAGTAGGCTGATATGCATAATTCAGAAGAGTGATGAAACAAATTAAAACCACAATTTCTTGTGTCCCCATATTTGTTGCGTCAAACCGTACTAGAATTGTCAATATATTTTGTTTCAATTTTCTTCTAAAGCATTGGAAATGCCACGAGAAATGGTGAGCCATTTGAAATGTTGATGATGATGATGATGATCATGACGATGATGACGATGATGGTGATGATGAATTGATGATGATGACGATTATTATTATTATTATTATTATTATTATTATTATTATTATTATTATTATTATTATTATTATTATAACAACAGAGAATCAAGTCCGCACTGCTAACCCAATCCTCCGAGTCATTCTTTTCAATGGTCGCTCCAGAGGTGTCCAGGTGATTTCTCTATCGTCTGCACCTGAAATCCTGAAATAATTTCGACACCCGCCGAGTTTTTGCCAATTATATAGGCATGCGGTCTATTTGTTCAATAGTTGTATTGGAGCCACAGTAGATTAGGTTTCGAAATTAGGTTTGTTTATATTGAATTCTCTAAGGGAACAGTGACGGCCTTTCTGAAACCTCTGCTATTCGATTTCCCCCTCGATCATTCTCTTTGTTAAGCGTTAAATTGTCGAAAAGATAAACACGGGAAAAGTATCGTCGAGCATTTTAGACGCTCATGGTTTTAGAGACAAACAGTAACTAAAAAACTTCATTATTTAGCGATAATTAGCTTCGGAGAGACGTTGCTAACATTGGGCAGTGGCGGCTCCACCGGGGGGGGGGGAGCGGCCAGGGGGGCCCGTGCCCCCTATTGAGTGCCTGGCCCCCCAGTGGCCCCCAGTTGGGACCCTATACTTAATGCTACATACATAGCAACAAATGTTTGCCCCCCCATGATTAGAAGTTGCCACCCCAACAGCCCCCCACTTGCCAAATCCTGGAGCCGCCACTGACATTGGGATCGTTTCAAAAGTCGATATTTGGTCGTTGGTATAGACGCCTCGTACTAGAGGTAAATTCTCAATTTATATAGCGCTTTGGTAGCATAATAATGCACTGGGTTTTATCATAACGGCCGGCGGATCTTCCAAAGAATTGAGCATTTTCTGATCAAGACTAAACCCCATCTCTTTACATTAGCATATCCTCCATAGTTCCGCCACGCTGTCTCTCAGTGACTGGTTCCTGGAATGATCTGGTCTCCTGCTGATGAATTTGAAGTAGCTGGCTACCTTCGATTTAGAAGAGTATTAGAAATGGTGCTATAAATTTAAAAGTATCATTAATTATAAAAAGACATTAGAAAAAATATCGTTGCCCATTTCAAAATCCACGTGTGTTCCCAACTTTTGAGCAGTACTGTAGATATGCAAAACAGTTGACCATTTTTCCTCATTTTGGACACTCTAGAAACAAGTGACTGAGACTTTCCAATAGATGATTATTTCTACATCCCGGTTTTTAGATGATTGAAGATGGGGATTATAGAAAATGTGGAACGACTCGTTTCAACTTTCTTCTGAATTTTGCATATCTACAGGTACTGCAATTAATTAAACTTGCAAATTTTCACGTGGATTTAATAATAATAATAATAATAATAATAATAATAAAAATGCTATTGCAATCATAATTAAATGGCACTACTACTGTATGTTTTATTAGTGTCACTATTTTACAATTGATGAGGAGAACGGTCAATCTAGGTTCGATGTAGAGGATCGAAAATTGTGGACACTGGGAATTATTAATATTATAATTATTATTATTATTATTATTATTATTATTATTATTTCACGGATGCTCGTCCGTCCACAGGCTCATGGGCCTGAGAAAGCCCGGGGCTGGGTTCTTCTCGGTGAAGGCGGCCGCGATTTCGATTGCCGTCGTCTGGCTGACCGCCGCGGGCATCAACGCCCCGCTGCTCGCCTGGTTCGACGTCGCCGCCTCGCCGCAGATGTCCCGCTGGTGCACGGTCGTCGGTGCGGCGCAGTCGACGTTCACCGGGTACACCCTCGTCACCCGGATGGTGGCGTTCTTCGTGCCGCTCGCCGTCATCTGGGCGTGCTACATGGGCGTCTGGTACCGGATGGCGTCGGCCTCCGTCAAGGTAACTAGATCTCTCTCTACCTGTGCAGGTGTTTCAGTTGTTGACAGATGCCAGAAAATATGCCTGATAGCTTCCCTCTTTCCAATGGGCCACCCTCAGACATGGGTCCATTTTTTAAGACCCCATCCAATCCATCCCATCATAATTCAGACCCCCACTCACGAAAGCAATAGAGTTACTTGCCCCCCAAACCCCCCATAATAGGGTCTACATTACAATTTCTTAAGCCGTGACTTATTTTCTCACCCAACCCACCATAAACTTGGAAATGTTTGACCCAACTCAAACCAAACCACGTGTGGACCAAACCCATGCCTATGTCTGGGCCACCCATCTTTTAAGCTACATGTCTAATTAAAAATCCATTTTAGATCGTTGATATCAAGCCGCTATGTAAATGTAATTTTTAAAAAGAGTATGACACTAATATTCTTTATCAGTGGCGTAGCCAGGATTTTCCAAGAGGGATTACGAACTTCTTCGGAAAATCCTGACAAGCCAAAAAGGTCGTCTTTGCTTGGTTAAGTTAGTTAGGTCCTATATAGTTATACGACAAAATTGCTTCTTTTGCTTCTTCTGTCTTTTTTGCTAACATCAATCCGATTTATGATAATACGCAATTTAATAAAGAAAAATTCTGGTCGGTCCGCTAAGGGGGTTTTAACCCCCAACACCCCTTAGCTACACCACTGGTCGTTACGTCATAATCATTATTCTAAGCAACCTGTATATAAGTGATCAAGGTCGTCAGTGGCGGTTTCAGTAATTCTTGGTGGAAGATGACTAAAAATTTATAGAAGGTTGGTGGGGGGTGCAAAGTTAAGAAAAAAGAAATGAGAGGGGAACAGGTAATTTTTAGCGTTTTTGTGCCCCCTAAATATTAATAAACCTTGTCGGAAAGGCTGACAAGCAGAAAAACCTCATTCGCAGTCCGGAAGAATAGGATGACAGGAAAAAAACTCCGGCGGGGGATGCATCCCCAGTCATCAACATGGTGGAACCGCCACTGGGGAGCGTACTTAGGGCGTAGAGTCGGTGTTCCCGTTGTAGTCTAACAGAATCTTAAACTTCTATAGCGCCACTTCATAATGCACATAAGAGCATCAACCGATGGCACACCAAAATCCAAATAATTAAAGATTCAGGTCAAATCCAGGGTATCCGGCCGGAAAAAACGGGGAGCGACAGTCTACGATGGATAAGCCTGGTCAAAAAGACGGGTGTTTAACCCCTTAATCGGCCATTTATTTGTAACGTAATGCAAAATGAGGCACCCAGTTAAGGGGTTAATCTTGTTCATGTTGTATGTACAGTCTGACAGCCATGCATCGAGGCGAGTGGCGGTGACGTGCTTCGCCGTCGTGACCGTCTTCACGGTCGCCTGGACTCCCTTCGAAGGCGTCCTGCTCTACTACGCCGTCTTCGCCTACGGGGCGGACAAACAGCGGGCGGTGGCCATCATGCAGCCCCTTCTGATCCTGGCCAACTGTAACCTGCTCGCCAATCCCCTCATCTACGGGTTCATGTGGAAGCCGATGCAGACGGCATTCACCCAGGTAGGCCCCACTAATCGATAGCGCCCCACCTCCCCCCCCGCCACCAAAGTTATTTCTAGGACTATCAATTTTTTGGGGTGGGGTGTTGATATATTCTGGGGTCCCTACCTCCCTTGTGGCGAGCAATAGCTAGCGTAAACATTTCATAATTAGGGGGCGTTGATTGGGGGTGGGGAGTGTTGGAGTTGTTAGGGTGTGTAAAATATCCCTGTCCCCACACATAATAACGGAATATCTGGTACAGTATATTGATTCATAGGGAATGCAGGCTTTGGACAGAGGTTGTTTCTCTTCTCCTGCTTCTCCCTCTTAGTATCATAAACCTTTAACGTCAATTTTCATTTATCAAATATCTAAAATATCTAATATCTAAATTTTAAATAATTTTACATTTGTCTGTACAACTATTTTTTAGATTGAATTGTAACATTAACGATCTTTATCTGATTCTGACATTGGGGCAAGAGGGGACACTTGCCCCATCCTGGAAAATGCAAATCTATTTTCTAAAAACTAGTTATATTTTGGCTTTTAGGCCTAACTGATATTTTCGCATTAAAGCACTATCGATGCTCAAAGTGAAATCGAGGAACCTGCCTACTTAAATGGCGGTTATATTCTGAGTATTAGGCTAACTAATTAATCTACCTTTTCGTTCAGGTGTTTGTCGTAAATGCGCGAGGGCGGCTGTTAGACCAGCAGCTCAGAGTCGTCTCGATCCAAGCGGTGTGACCAGCGTATCCGTTCTGGATCCAACAGATGTCCGCTCAACACAGTCCCGTATGTAGGGCTCAAACGTCAAAGGAGGAAAGCGTTCTACTATAGAACACGCAAAACCATATTCCATGGCAAAAGACTATATGACGTATGAGGAGAAATACTTTTAGACAATATTACTACACTGCACGACTACTACTACTACTACTACTACTACTACTACTACTACTACTACTACTACTACTACTACTACTACTACTACTACTACTACTACTACTACTACTACTACTACTACTACTACTAATGTTGGTAGCAGCGTTAAGCTGCGAAGGTAAAACGCGTAGGCCTATTAAGAGAAAGCAGTGGTAACCTACTCTATATTACTGTAGGCATAGACTACCAGTTAATGGCGCAAGCCACCCGAGATCCGAGTTGCTGCTTGCCTAGAGTAACCGGAGATCAACGACGGACCCGAAGCTCGTTCGAGTACGGGACTGACTTTGTGACTTATCGACATACTGTAAAGTCGATATAATTGATCTATCGATCTATCGATATAAACGTTTGACACATTAGGCTAACGCTACAATGAAGAAATCGAAACGAAGCATAATGAAACGAAGTACACAGTTGAATGAGGAAACTCTTGAAATAAGCTTAGGCTAATATCGAACGTATAGGCTAATAATATAGTCCAATAGTCCAAGCCAGAAATGAAGCAATAAGCAAAGCACTTATTAACGTCAAAACAGGTAAAATATGACGAAGCTTTGAACATAATATCAGGAAAATCTGAAATATAAAGCAGCAAAAGCTGCCACAGAATGTCAATGTAAACACCCATTGGCGTAAACTTGATGAAAAAGTGGGGGCCTCAACCGCTATAAATTCCCCTTCCCTAAAACAGCCTATCAAAAATGGGTTGGGGCAGGGATATTTTTACACCCTAACACCCCTAAGACCCCCAATTTGAGGTCGACACCCCAAAAATGGTAATGTGACAATGGTATGCATACAAAAAAATGCATACTAATTAGCTCCGGACACCCCTAATTTGATGTCGACACCCCCTAAATTAACAATCCTAGAAATATCCCTGGTGGGGGGTCGAGTGGCATAGAGGCAAAATAGAAGTTTACGCCTATGGAAACACCGTTAAAACTCGACTCGAAAATCAGGGCTTAAGCACAAAAGCTATGCGCTAATTTCAGAAACGGCTCCACGCGAAAGGGGGGTGGCAGAGGCGACCCATAATTTTTAGTGCACGCATTCTGCACGTGCTGGTTTATGACAAATTTTGGCCACCATCATGTATAAAAGTTGCTGCCGTCCCCAACGGCCCCCACTTGTCAAATACTGGAGCCGCCACTGGTTAATTTAAAAGAGCGATAGAAAAAAATTCAGTCATTTTTAGAATTGCTCGAGGTATTAAAATAATAATAATAATAATAATAATAATAATAATAATAATAATCTAAAATTTCAAAAATGCGATGCATTTCTAGAAAGTGGCTGTGTAGCAAAACGAAACGCATCAGAAAAAGTCGCTTTCGTCGCCAGACACATTTTCAAAAGGCAACCAGACAGAATTCGTTCTCAGAAAACACCTCTCCCTTCTTCTTCTCCACAACGAGGCTGACCATTACTTCAATCGCGCCGTCTATGTAGTGGGACACAGAACTAAATAAAACAGACAAAAGAAACTATAGAAGACTGAGTGCTGAATTATTATCATCATTATTATTATTATTATTATTATTATCATCATCATCATCATCATCATCATCATCATCATCATCATCATCATCATCATCATCATCATCATCATCATCATCATCATCATCATCATCATCATCATAGTAGTAGTCAGTAGTCAGTCAGTCATCATCATAGTAGTAGTAGTAGTAGTAGTAGTAGTAGTAGTAATAGTAGTAGTAGTAGTAGTAGTTGTTGTTGTTGTTGTTGTTTTTGTTGTTGTTGTTGTTGTTGTAGCAATACCAGTAGCAGCAGCAACAACACATGCAGCTTGCAGCTATTGTATTTATCTCTTGCCATATTATGAATATGTTCGAATGCTTTGTCTTTATTCAAAAGTTGACGGCAAATCTGTAAGTCAAATGCAGGTAATCTGAACAATAGACTAACGTTTGCGGGTATCAGAAAACTACCGCAGCTCACCTCTAAGAATGTAGTCAGTAAGAAGAGCAGGTACGCTGCAATGGTCTTCGTTGATGGCTGACAATACTATTTGAAGAAAAAAAACAAAATATTAACTATACTATTCATTTGCTTAGCCTGCCATCTGTCACCATGCTATCGAGAAACAAATTGGTATGAATGAAACTTTAATTTATCGGAATCTCTTGCAACGCTACGTCACTGTCTAACCCTAAACCTAACCAGGACATCAGGGGCGTAGCCAGGAATTTGATTTGGGAGGGTGTAAATATTTTGGGTGGGTATAAATCTTAACTATAAACCACATAAACTATATAAACCACATGTAACCACATGTAAATCATAAAAAACTTTAAGACGCTGCGTTATTTCGACACCTGTGCCCTAGATTACAACGGAAGTCGACTGACTTTTGATGTAGATCTGTAGTTTCTCTATCGCCAGCGGATCTTGGGACGTTTGGTATGGAATGACGGTAGTCAGATACTGAAATAGTGAACAATTTTAAAAGAAACTTTGTAAGGAAAGATGTTTTATAAACTTTTAATATTTACGGTAATAATATTAATTATATAATTATCCGTCTGCAAATGTAGTAGTCTTCGTCCCAAAGTAAAGAACGATAATATTTTCCAACTCAGTGACGTCGGCAAGTTCAGAAATAGGGGGTGGCACATCGACATTTCCTGGTTAAAAAGTCTCGTCAAGTACTTCGCACACTCACGTATTCTCTTCGATCATCCAATCTACCACCACCCCCTCATTTATCAACGGTTTAGCGCAATTCCCACCGCCAATCCCACCCAGAACGGGGGTCTGCCACTCCCCCTATCCCCCCACCCCATTCCACCCCCGTGGCTGCGCCAATGAATTCAGCGCCTATTGGCGGCGGGCGCATCTCCTCCCCTCTCACCCCGTTTCCAATAACCTTTGACTTCTGACGGTAGCTCATCTCCAGCAGGACCTCCCTCCTCCTCTTCTGGACGTTCGGGAGCAGCCAGATGAACTGGTTCTTCAGCTCCTTTTCGTAGTCGAGGTCGTCCCTGACGGCCAATTCATCGACGAGGATCTCCGAAAGATCCCGAACGCTTTCGTTTAACTCATCGCGGACTTCGTAAAGACAACTCAACGTAAACGTCTGCAGTTCTTCACGAAGTAAAAACAGAAAAACAAAAGCCATATACCTTGCACCGATGACGTCAATAATAATAATAATAATAATAATAATAATAATAATAATAATAATAATAATAATAATAATAATAATAATAACATGACAGAATATAATAATAATAATAATAATAATAATAATAATAATAAAAATAATAATAATAATTTTGCATTACTACTGCATACTACTAACTAATAACTACTACTACTACTACTACTACTAATAATAATAATAATAATAATAAGAAGAAGAAGAAGAAGAAGAAGAAGAAGAAGAAGAAGAAGAAGAAGAAATACCAGTAAAATTCTGCCCAAACACAACAAAATATTCGTGACGTGGATTATCTGAAAGAAGTGCTAACATTGTGTTGGGATCAGATCATCGGACAGGATTTGATAGACAAAGCGACTGACCAGTGCTTGGGCAGAATTCTACTGGTTATTCGAACTAAAGGTGGACACAATGAACATCGTTCGGACTAAGACTGCATTCCGTAGTCTGCAGAAGACTTTGTTTTAAGCGATTACGTGGCGCGTCGTATGTTAATTTCGTAATGACGTCAATTTCGGGTCAACCTGGCTGTTACCGTTTTTCGTCGTCATGTGTTGGAGTAATATTAATTACTTTAGATTTTTCGAATTCTCAAGTAAATCTCAACTTTCGTATTTTTATTTCCTTCGCACCTTAAATATTAAGAAAATTGCATCGCTTCAAAATCGAGCAAGATTTATTGACACACCCTGTACAGTGTATAACTTTTGGCATAGCCAGAGGGGTTAACGGGGGCACCCATTGTGGGGACGGGTGGGGGGTGTAGGTAGTATGATATACTGGAATTCAACGCGTGAATATGCGAATGACTCTATGACGAGACGACGTTTTTTGTTCGACTGAGACTATTTCGCCTTAGAAAGAATGTCGATGTGTCCCTCTCTCTTTTTCCGGAACCCTGGCTACGCCACTGTGACTGCAAAATTTTTACATCGTCCAATATTTGGATTTCGTATCTACGTTGTAATCAAAGGTAGACTTATTTTGTTAATTAAGTCAACAACTCTCTAGTCTATTCGTTCCTTTGACGTGCCTTCAGTCATCGGCATTTTTTTCTAATTACATCAAAGACGCGACTGAAATGGTTCGGTCGAAACCGATTACAACCAAAGGTCAGGCAACAGAGAGAGAGAGAGAGAGAGAGAGAGAGAGAGAGAGAGACAGAGACAGAGACAGACACAGACAGCAGACACAGAGACAGACAGAGGAAGAGAGGGGAGATACAGAGAAAGAGACAGAGCTATAGAGACAAACAGAGAGAGGGGAGACAGAGACAAAGACAGAGACACAGAGACAGAGACAAGAGACAAACAGAGAGACAAACAGAGACACAGAGACAGAGACAAACAGAGAGACAGGGAGACGCAGAGACAGGGAGACGCAGAGACAGAGGCAGGGAGAGACAGATACAGAGGCAGGGAGAAAGATCTGATGATATTGTCAATGCAAGATTAGTCTAACACATTATATTAGCACGCCTGTTTTTCTGCCAACATCTCAACGCTACGACATTTTCACTTCAAAGACGAAATGAATTAATGGTTCGACAGGCAGCAACTCAGCTTAGATTCGTGCTTCGATATTAGAACCCTTGTGCAATGTGGAGAATTTGTGGACAGAACGCCTTTAAATTGTGACGCATGTCCTATATCTGGATTGTCAACTGAATCGCCAAATAAAATCGTTTTTAAATCTTAGGCGCTCCAATCATGCTGTTTCATGCAATATATTTCATTTTTTGCCACTGCCGTGTGTAAAAATACTACTGTGAGAATAACACTGGTTAAATTGTGGGGTAGACTACAGTATATGTAGAACTTGAAGAACCATGCATTTTTGCCTGTTCACCTTAACTGCGTCCAAAAGAAAGTGAAATTCGCGTACGAAATCGCAACTCTGTTGAGCCACGGACCTCAAGAGTGGCAGACCAAGGGCGTAAAATACGAGGGGACGGCGGGGGACGGTCCCCCAATAATTTGCAAGAGGGGGGGACAGAGTATCAATTATCCCCCGCAATGTTTTGTGCCTTATGGTAAAATCACTCATTTCGGATTACCTTTTTTTCCTCGTCATGGTATTTGGACACGGCAAAATATAAGAATGACGTTTTTTTGCTCGTCAAGACTTTTTGTGAGACGAAAAGGGAGTCTGACCTGACTTTATAGACGATTCAACCCCCCCCATGTTGACACCAGGTTTACGCCACTGCGCTAACCACTGCTCCACCGAGCACCGCGCAGAGGAATTAACTTACCTTTATCTGCAAACTTTGTGATGACGTGTTCCAATTTTCTGCGTTGCGAAACGAGGCTGTTTCTGGCGTTCGTGTTGTTCGTATCAGAAGAAAAGTCCTAAACAAACAAACCTACTGCATCTGCGATCGAAATTAATGAGAGAAATGGTCGCTCAGTCAATGACCAAGAGCTACATAAAGCACTATTCCTTGAATGCAGATGGTTACATCAGAGGTTTTCACACAGGCTTACTTAGCTTTCTAAACCACTTAAAATCACATTATTATTATTATTATTATTATTATTATTATTATTATTATTATTATTATTATTATTATTATTATTATTATTATTATATTAGTTCTCCTACAAATTGTGATTCTATCGGAATACAGAGAACCTAATAAATATTTCTACACTGATGGAATATAACTTAGATAACGTACAGTGGAAATTCGTTATAACGGACTCGGTTATAACATGGCATACTCGTCTTATAACGTACCGCAATGAACGGTCCAGTGTGGTGCGCTACCGTATTGGATGACATTGGATATAACGTATTCAATTTCGCAGACCCGCAAAGTACGTTATAACAAAATTCTGTTGTATGAGAAAGTTCTTGGCGTTGAAACTTACGTCGAGCATCCCTTCGATTTCACTGATGACTTCGTCCGCTGTGGCAACTGGTTCTTCCTCTTCATTCTGCGGCGCTACATAAATGTTCTCTTCGGTGGTTCGTTCGCTGTCGTCCTGGTCCATGTCTGTTTCGTCGTCATCATCATCATCATCATCATAATCTCCGTCGTCTTTTTCGCTCTGACATTCGGATCCATACAACTTCGTATCCTACGTACACACACACACACACACACACACACCGGAATTTCTCTCGGCGGGCCTGCACATACAACCAATGAAGTAACATATTCTCCCTACATTCGAAGCTGAAAAATTCGTTACTGGTTCTCAGTAGTTACGCCGATTCTCGAATTTTCGAAAAAATCAGTGTGTGGGTCGGAGCTTCAGCGGGAAGGGGGTCTCAGCAAAAACCCAAAATTTCTACCTCGACCCCCTTCAAATCGAACTCCAACTGGAATGTTTCGCATGTCCTGCAAAGACCATCATAGAACAAAGACCTGTACTGATTATTATTTTCAGGATGACGTAATACAGTAGAACTTCGTTAAGACGAAACTGGAAACACCGCAATATACGATCCGTGCGATGCGCTACAGTATTGCATGGCAATATGGATATCACGTATCTCGAATATAACCCGCAGCCTATGAGATTCTACAGTCCCGCTAAGTACGTTATAGCGAAGTTCTACTGTAGACGATGCAATGATAACGGGCTTACTTTGTACGTTTCGTTGTTGTTCTGATTGTCTGTTTGGTTTTGTGGGTAAAGCTGCGACCAGTCGATGGGGAGTATGCCCCCGTAGTTGCCCGTCAAAGTCCACCACGTCCTGAAAAGGTCAGAGACGATGAGATCTTGCGCTTTTAGAAATCTATATCTTTTTTCCGCCAGAAATTATTAATTTTTTTTCGTGGTTCGCGCAATGTATTTCGACGCGCGTCAAAAGCATTGCAAAAACTACTTTGCCGAGAGATTAAATTAAAATAAGAAAATTCAACAGACATGCGCCGTCATTCATTTATCTCTGATGAATTAAATACTTTACAGTCGTTATCATCATCATCATCATCATCATCACCGTCATCGTCGTCGTCATCATCATAATCGTCATCAAAATCATCGTCATTATCATCGTCATCATCATCATCATCATCATCATCATCATCATCATAATTGTCATCATCATCACCACCACCACCATAATCATAGGCCTATCACCACCACCACCACCATCATCATCACGTTATCATCATCGTTATCATCATTGTTATCAGCATCATTATCATCATTATCATCATCACCATATTCATATCACCACCACCATCATCATCATCGTTATCATCATCGTCATCATCATCATCATCACCTGCACCAGTATCAGAGGCATTCGACAGCATCAGCAGCCGACTGACAGGCAGGCAGACGACACTCGGCCGGCGTTGGCGCCAAAACAACTCCCCGTTTCCCTTGGCGACCGGCAGTTTCAAAATGGCGGCCGCATTGGCCTATAGATCGACCAGAGGAGGAGCTGGTTATTGATGCGTTTTGTGTGTGTCCTGAATTGCCTGGCTCACGGAGATCGATTGCGACCAATACAGAAGTCTGCGTATCCCCAGCAGGGCACAGAGGGAGGCGCCTTCGAAATACGCGTCTGGCGAATAAGGTTCTGAATTTAGATCAGCTCTCTATTGTCAAAGACGGCGCCATAGAAGTCGTAAACGGACGTTCTCATGAGTATAATATTGTAACAGCAATTTTTGCTGATTGGTTCTATATAATTCCTACTAAATGAAAGAGAATTGTTTGTATGGTATTCAATGAATACCTTCTCCAGTGGCGATTCCAGGATTTGTTGTTGTTGTTGGGGGGGATTAAATGAATTCATATGAAGTTGGTGTGGGTGGGTGGGGGTGAAAATAGAAGGAAAAAATCAATAAACTTTACCTAAAAAGACTGACAAAAGGGAATTTTATCCCTAATTTTACTACACTCTTACCGCGAAAAACAGGTTGACAAGCAAAAAAAGGTAATCCGCAGTTTCCACCGTAGTTTTACTAGACTTTTACCAGAAAATAGGTTTCACAAGCAAAAAACAGTGAGTCCGTAAGTACGGTGGGGGATGCATCCCCGCTCATCCCCCACGTGGAACCGCCATTGATCTCATAAAATATGAAGAATGTCATAGCAAAATGTTACCTTTTTCTTTTCATATTATCGTTGACAATCTAAAACCCTTTCATTTGATCTATAAGTTGTCAATATTGTTATGATATCTGATTTTAAATATCTTAAGAAACTTTTGGGGGTAAATTCTGTGAAAACATCATGGCTGCCAAAGAGTTAACATCTGATAGTCCTCAATAATAACAATGACAGACAAACAGACAGAGAGAGAGACAGAGGGAGTTAACGGGAGACTGTTACTGACTGTGAGTCCCGATTGAGATCCTCCTGTGATCTGACTTGTACGGGTGCGATGATCTCCGCCTGTTCCGCGAAATTCCTGAAGCACTTGATGATCTTGTCATCGAAGGTGCTGACGAGGTCTTCCAACGACCCGGAGAACGCCTCGTCCTCCTCCTCGTCCCCGTCGCCCGCCCGCCGCCCGAGCAGCACCGTCCCGCCGCCACCGTCCGCCATCGACCCTCCTCCTCCCGCCGTCCCCGGGTGACGGGCAGCGGCGGACGAGGTATCGTCCAGGTCTCCGTCTCCTCCGTCGAGGAATTCGTTCCATTCGTCGAGATCGAACGTCGCCAGCGGAGCCTCGTACCGGAGTTCGGCCATTTTGCACATCTCCATCGTCTCTTCTTCTTCTTCTTCTTCCTCTTCTCCTTCTCCTTCTCTCGTTTGCCACGGCGCTGTTCACCTAATCTCAACAGACGGTCGTCGAATAATCAATGCTGCGATCCGTGTGGTACCGGCGGGCGGTGGCGGTGGCGGCGGCGGCGGCGGCAGGAGGAAGGCCCTTCACCGGTAGGCTCATGTTGCCCACCGACCGCCCGACCGCCAAACAACGCGTAGCACGGTCTCTACAAACGATGTCGTGATGCATCCGTAATGACGCGATAACTACTACTACTACTACTACTACTACTACTACTACTACTACTACTACTACTACTACTACTACTACTACTACTACTACTACTACTACTACTACTACAACTACTACTACTACTACTACTACTACTACCAGGGCCGGCCCTAGCCAAAATGGCGCCCAAGGCAAAGCATACTTTGGAGCCCTCTGCTCCTCCCCACTCGGACCCCCGGTGGCATCACGGTTACTCCTCCAATGATGAATCAGTCAAAAAAGTGCGCTAAAACAGAGTCATAGTGTTATACCGTTACTAATATTCAACTTCTGATTTATCAAGGTTCGAAATATAAATTGAATCGGAAAAACTTGAATGGAAACAAACAATAATTATTATTTAATCAGTTCCTTAAGCGAACGTTTTGAGTTTAAATAAAAATAGGCGTTGTAATTAAATCTCTTGGTTAAAATGGCAAGGATTGGCACCTCTTGGATCTTGACGCCCTAGGCAACTGCCTGCTTTGCCTGTGCCTAAGGCCGGTCCTGACTACTACTACTACTACTACTACTACTACTACTACTACTACTACTACTACTACTACTACTACTACTACTACTACTACTACTACTACTACTACTACTACTACTACTACTACTACTACTACTATTATTATTATTATTATTATTATTTTGACTATTATTACTACTGCTACTACTATTAGGCCCCTTATTGCCATGGCAACCGTAGAAACTGTCGTAAAACTTCTAAAACAGGCCCCAGCTTCTACTAAAAGCAAATGATTTCATACCTCGGCTGTTATTTAGGAGCTTTACGGTAATGTGATAACACTGAAGAAAACGGGAAAGACTGGCTTCACTTTTAGACACCATGCATGTCAGCGACGATTAGATTATATGCTACGCTTCAACCGACGACACGACACATACACACAAAAACCAGCGCCCTCTCGATTACGAAACGGTTTCGGAGGGAGGGAGGGAGGGGGAAATCACGTGACTGCACCGCCCGCGTTCGCGAACTCGCGCTCTCCAGGGCACCCGTCGACGACGACAAAAACAACATGACGCGAAGACGAGGGCGGGCGACGCCTCACCCTAGACCCGGCCACCGCCGCCGCCGCCGCCGCCGCCGCCGCCGCCGCCACCGCCGATCGATCGAATGATGCACGAGACCGGGCCCCGTGTGTGCCCGCTGGCTAACCGGCGGCGTCCAGATGAAAACTGACGGAGTGGTGTGCACGGCACAAGGGACCGATGATGCACGAAGGAGACGCCAGCGGATGGGGTGCGATAGGAGCCCGGCGAACGCTATAGGCACCACACCCCTGTGTTTCTACGCTAATAAATAAACAGAAAAATATCAATGGCAGAATTCTCGATCATAAACATCATAAACATTACATATTATATATATAAAATTATATATATATATATATATATATATATATATATATATATATATATATATATAAGACGCCGGTCCGGCATGGAGGGCGCCACAAGCCAAATATTGGGTGGGCCAACATGGCCAATATTTCAGAGTCGAGACAGCGCAGCGAGAAATTCTTGCCGTTACGATCAGTCGATCATTGGAAAAACACAGTTGCATGGTTATATAAATATAATAATTTTGAATGGTCTTCCACATCTGTAACATCTCAATTATATATATATATATATATATATATATATATATATATACAGTGGCAGGGCCACGGGTGGGTTTAGGGGTTTGAACCCCCCCATCGTGAGATTTGTGCAAAATTGCAGAGAAATTTTTGGTGAGGGGGGGTAGGGGATGATTGAGGATCGGTTCTACTAGTCTAAGTATCAAACGTTCTCAACTGTATATATCTACAGGATAGCATTGCGGGCTTAAAGGACATTTTTAAACTACAGAGAATGGTATTGGCAGACGTAGGAATGCCTAGCACATTTGACAGAGAAGTTAAGAGCACCTGCTAATCAAGTTTTTTTCAAAAATTAGGGCACTATCTCTTGTAGATAAAAAGTGCTTGGCATTCAGAATTTTGCCTGTGGCATTCATCTAATAAATTGGACATTTTAAATGACATTTTTAAACTACAGAGAATGGTATTGGAAGACGTTTGAATGGTTAGCACTTTTGACATAGACATGAAGAGCACCTGCTAATCAAGTTTTTTGAAAAATTAGGCCACTATCTCTTGTAGATCAAACGTGCTTGGCATTCAGAATTTTGCCTGTGGTATTCTCTAATGCATAAATTGGACAAGGAGGTTAACGGTTGGCCTGATGGCAAATTAGTTAACTGCTGTCTACTTTTGTCGCCTTTTCCACTTGTGAGTTGTGACACTAAATAGATTTACAGCGATTTAAAACAAGATTTCAAGATTTGATGGAGCAGTAGCATCTGCCACGTGACTCTTACTCTTAGTTGCATTGACACTAGTAGGCCTATGGGCCAAAGACAAGTAATTTTCGACTTAACACGCACAAATTGAAGCAGAATAATTTGAAATTGACTTGAGCATAAGAAATTACAGACATGGAACCTATTGATGCAGACCTGTGATTTTGTGTCCAAAATGCTCTAAAACACACGTACGAGCATCTACGATTTCAAAAATTTTTCCGGGAGAAACCCCGGACCCCATTCAAGGGAGGCCGCGCTAAATGCGGCCGGGAAGGGAGTGTCTAACGCGAGGGAATGGGAGAAAGCAGGGTATTTCTAACATTATCAATTTGGGGTATTTCAGGGTTACTCTTAACCCTAACCCTAGGGTTAACCGTAACCCCTCTCAAACGTCTGGCGCCGCCCTGTATATATATATATATATATATATATATATATATATATATATATATATATATGGCAATATTATGCCAATATATTGGGGATTTGGGGTTATTAGTTCCACAAAACATTGTAATTTGCCAATTGAAATTGGGTGGGCCAAACACATTGTGGCCCATTGGGCCTAAATATTGGGTGGGCCATGGCCCACCTGGCCACCCTGTTACGCCCCCATGCGGTCCGGAGAAAGAAACGCTGCTTGCTTGACACCAGCGTAAAATAATTCCAGTAAACTACGTGAACAGCAAAATATTTCATCGCATATTTTTGACTCTTTTGCTATGCACCAAACGATGACGCGCCGCCTAGCGAATAGAGAAGCAAACTCATTTTAATACGCAAACATCTAAAATTATGCGTCAATATGTAATAACTAATGCTGATCAGCTAATAAATTAATTGTCATTCGATGGGCCTAGAATCCAGGGACGTAGCAGGGAGTGAGCTTGGGAGCTCAAGCCCCTCTCCAAGTGTGGAACTAGCCCCTCCCAGATGAATTCAAACCCAAATGGCGTTGCGGGATAAAAAGGAAGAAAGGGAAGTGAATCTTGGGCTTCAGCCCCCTCCCCCCGCCACCTAAAATCCTGCCCATGCCTAGCTACATCCCTGCTAGAATCCAAGCCTAGTACTGTATTGGGATGCTATCAACTGATCCCCAATTTGTCTTCGGCGTATCTCCATTCTCCAGCCCCGCGAATAGGAAGATCCGCCTCTCCTCCCTGTCCCATGAATGATGTAGGGCCTGTGCTAACCGGACGAACATAGAAATCCCATCCGCTAAATCAGTGCTAGACACACCAGTCAAAGTGGAACAGACAGAGGAAGCCCCAGCTGAGAATATATTTTAATTTTGGTCAAACGGAGAGAGTATATTGGGAAATGTAGTTCCAGATTTTGTGTGAGCGAACAGTAGGCCTAACTTCTCTGCCTGTCAGCCTGTCTGTCTGTCTGTCTCTCTCTCTCTCTCATCGCAAAAATGCTAAGGATGCGAAATCATTTGATCCAGAGTTCGTCAGTTACTATGAAATACCCTTTCGGGTCAAAGGGTCAAAGTGCACTGGTCTGAACCCCCTTCTTCTATGGCCAGAAAGCGCCCACCCTTTTGATAAACGTTGCTCAGACGAGATGTCTTAGCAGGCGGCGGGGGGAGCATCCACGAAAATATTTATTTAATCCGTCAGATTTTCACTGAGATTTCTTGCTTCACAGAGGGACAAATCGTCAATTTGGCCTAACCGTGCTCGATTTTCCTGCCTACGTACATAGTAGGACCCACATTGGTAGGCATATTGTAGATCTTCTATAGCGCCATAAGCTTAGGCCTACATAATAAAACGGCGGTGTTATGGTCACGTGCTGCGACGATTTGTACAAAACTGCGTAGCCAGTCCCCGCCCCCACCCACACCCCCATGCCCTCACCCCCCTCCCCACACACACCACCCCCTGCGCCTATAGCGAGAGATGCTATCCATCGGTCCGTAAGAGAGGTTCGATTCCTCGTCCAACCGCGACGCAGGGCAGGCAGCGCCGGCCGGCGGTGGCTTAGTCAGGCAGCAGCGCCCGCCGCCGCCGCCGCCGCCGCCGCCGCCACCTCCATCGACCGCCGTGGAGGCCAGCGCCACAGCGGAGCGACCGCTGCCAGCCGGGCTCCTGCGCCCAGCCTAGTCCCGTCGAGGAGGAGCCCACGACGACGACGACGACATGGCGACGACGGAGGACGATGGCGGCGGTCTGACCGTCTCGGCTTCGAGGGACCGTTGAGGGTACGGCGGCGGCGGCGGCGGCGGCGGCCCTCCGGCGTCCGTCCTCGGTCGGTGGGAGTTCGACCCCTCGTCGCGTTGCCCGTCTTCGTCGGAGGATGGAGGCGTCGACGTCCAGATGAAGGCATGCCGATGCTAATATGACATCGGAGGCGCCAGATACCAGCGAGTAAGTAGTCATCGTCACCGTCACCGTCACCGTCATCGTCATCGTCATCGTCACCGTCATCGTCACCGTCACCGTCATCGTCATCGTCATCGTCACCGTCATCGTCACCGTCATCGTCATCGTCGCGTCTTTAGAGAGAGAGAGAGAGAGAGAGAGAGAGAGAGAGAGAGAGAGAGAGAGAGACCGTTCGTGTAGTGTATATTGGGTGGTCGGGGCTCGGATGAGAGACACTACATGAGCAGAGGACCTAGAGATTCGTTGGGGGGGAGGGAGGGGCAGTTATAGGAATTTTAGTTTACGCGTAGGCCAGACAGACGAAGGCCGTGAACATTTTGGGTCGGCCTAGCTTGGACCTTGTTATGGGGTCAAGGTTCAGAAAAGGTTAGTCCCACCGGAAATTCTGTGGTTTTAATTACAATATCACAAAATAATATTCATGTGCAGTAGGCTATATAATTATATATATAATATATTTATATATATATATATATATATATATATATATTAGGGCTGCAGATATTATCAATTAATTAATAGATTATTCGTTAACATTTTTAATCGATTAAATTTTCTTTAATTGATTAATTTTTCGATTAAATTTTAATATTTTTGTAACCTATTTACTTGAATACCTACTTAGCTTAATATATTTCTATTTCGTTAAGACTACAATGGCGAGTAATTAAAGCAATGCTACAGTTAAGCATTTAAGGGGAAGAGATGAGCAAGAACTTTTGTTTTTAAGCTAACTGCACACGGCGGCAAAGCAGACAATATGCCGAGTTGCAATGCAAAGAGATCAGCTAAAAGCTATCAGTAATTATTTTAATAGAAATTAATCGATTAATCGATTAAAACA
The DNA here is from genome assembly GCA_018105865.1 of Metaphire vulgaris. NCBI lineage: Eukaryota > Metazoa > Annelida > Clitellata > Crassiclitellata > Megascolecidae > Metaphire > Metaphire vulgaris. Next base: position 11,855,213 of record CM030856.1, read on the forward strand.
ATTTCCGATTAGGCCTAAACCTTGCTGATATCAGCTGCAGTAGTTGTCTTACACAGACCATCTGATTCAACCGCTGCTACTTGTGAAATCGATAGCCCACTTCTGTTGACTGTTGTTGAGCGTCTTGAAATTCAAAGGTTGTCTCCTTGTAGGCCTAGTTGTATCGTCGGTCACCATGTCTTCTACTTCTTCTTTTCTACTAATTTCAGATGCGTAAACTCGAGCGCGTTGATCCACAGATTTATTATTCATGGCAATTTTATATTATTATTATTATCATTATTATTATTATTATTATTATTATTATTATTATTATTATTATTATTATTATTATTCGACAGTGGCGTCAACATCATATTAGACGAATTTGCGCTACATTCGAGAGAATAGTTGTTCTTGGCCTTTACCAAGTGGCGGCTCTAGGATTTTGCAAGTGGGGGGGGAGGCCGTTGGGGTGGCAACTTCTAATCATGGGGGCAACCATTTGTTGTTTAATGTATGTAGCATTAAGTATAGGGTCCCAACTGGGGGGGCCACTGGGGGGACAGGCGCTCAATAGGGGGGGCACACAATTCTCGAATGAAAGGGAGGTCCTTGTGTTATTTTCTGGAAAATTGGTCCAAGCCCCCCCCCCATTAGCGTCGCCACGGGGGCAAATGGGGCAACTGCCCCCAACCTGCCCCAGACCACCTACCAGATTCGCGCAAATCCGGTGAGAAAGTTTTTTTTTTTGTGAAGGGGGTAGGGGTGGGTAAGGAATCTGACACGCCAGACCCCTTTTGCCCCCAACCAAAAATTCCTGGCGACGCCACTGCCCCCCCCTCCACCCACTGCCCTTCGGGAATCTTGAATCTTGAACGGAAAAGAAGGGCAGGTTCTTTTTGTGTCGTCCACGGTAAAAGTGCTGCACTGTATTCATTCCAGTGAAGACTTCGTGGTGAATGTGAGAGCCCAGGTCATGACGCGGGATGACAGCAAGGGCGGCTGGGTGCCGCTCGGTGGCGGTGGAATGAGTGTCATCGGTCTGTGCAGACTGGTGACCACCGGTCGGGACAAAACCAACGTCGAGTTCTTCATATACGGCCATCGCATCACCGACAAATCAGTACGTATTCAATTCTGCGCCCGTTTTAAACAGAATAATCGAATTAATAATACTGACGCATTGGCTGTCTGACTATAGTAAGCCAACGTCTGACTGGAAAATATAAATAATTCTGCAATCCTCAGCCTTGGGCTGATGTTGGTAAATTCTTACGAAAGCAGAACATTATTTATCTCAGCACTTTCAGGTTTTGTGAACATCTTTTGTGATTAGCTTTGGCACAGTTCGACTGTTTCAACTATTTCAAGAATTTGATTACATGTAGGTCATGTATCTCGATTGGATAGTATCAGTCTGGTTATTCAGACTTTGTGTGGATAGTTGGATACCATTCACAAGGTTAAGAAACCAGATGAGCATTTCACATAATATCTCAAAAAGAGATAATTATGTCTCTAGATATAATCACAAAAGTGGCATGAATAATTTCACTAGCACTATGGAAATTTGGTTTACTTACTTACTTATCCTGAAACCTTCAATTTACCAGCACTTTGCATGGGACTCTTTAACATGGTGCAGTGATTGTCTGAGCGCACACACACACACACACACCGTTGGCGGCTCCACAGGGAGAGCTCGGGAGCCCGTGCCCCCTATTGAGTGCCTTGCCCCCCCCCAGTGACCTCCTGTTGGGACCTTATACTTAATACTACATACCTAACAACAAATGGTTGGCCCTCTATGATTAGAAGTTGCCACCCCAACGCCCCCCACTTGCCAAATCCTGGAGCCGCCACTGACACACACACATACGCACTCAAACACACACGTGGGTATGCTAATAGTTAGAAATGTATGTCTCTTCTTTGAGAGAAGAGCATTGAATTTGGTGTCGTGCACTTTGTAGGTCGTGCTGAAATGTACGCTGAAAAAGGACCTTCAGTACACCCGCGCTAACCCCACTTTCCACCACTGGAAAACGGACAGCGGTCGGTTCGGTCTGACCTTCCAGAGTGCGACCGACGCCCGGGTCTTTGAGAAAGGGGTCCGGAAGGTGGTGGACAGCCTTAGACACGGTCCGTGAGAGCGAGCATTATTATGATATCAGTTAATTAACATTAGAGCACATAATTATATGGGATGCATTGACTTGTGAATCTGCTCTCTGATTTCGCGATACTCTTCGCTTGACGCTTACTGTCACCTGCTTGCATCAGACTTATTATTAGTCTATGAATCGTCATCATCGTTGAACTTCTATAGCGCCATTTTAGTCATGTTCTTGACAACAGTCTATGGTTTGAATCGTAAACCCACGTTGTCGAATCCAATAAGTTAGTCGGTGTGACGTTAATGAGAAGATTTTCATTTTTATCATCTGGATGCATTGACTCTTCTACTGAAAAGTCAAGATTCGAGATGTCTTAAGATTGGAAAAATGAATGAATGAATGAATCAATCAATCAATCAATCAATCAACAAACTCCTGTTGCGCCACTGTCTGTGGCAGCAGATGATGGTGCGCCAAATCCAATCCAAATTAAAACCAGGTCAATCCGGAAAGCCTACTTTAGGTCAGTCGGATTGGCTATTTCAAATCGGGACATTTAATGGATACGAAAAATATCAAGTACAGTAGTCGTCACCACACCATCACAAGTTCCACGCTGCTGATAATAGCCTCTTCGCTATCGGAACAGCGGATATAGCCCAGTCATAATGTGGAAAAAATCAACTCTGTCGCTATTGGACGTCAGTGCAATGCAAAAGTTTCTTGACTTTTTTCGACTTCTGTCGACGTCTTAGCGAAGACGCCGCAACTGAAATCTCATTCCAATATTGGCATCGTCTGCATGTGTTCCGAGCGATAGTATGCAGTTAAATATGCAGCATCCGTTGAACATATGAGGCACCGTAGGACCCGATATTCTCCCTCGGGGCTTGGCATATGCTGCTAAATATTTGATCAATGGCTTGGTCGAGAGCTGTTTTGAATTCATCGATTTCTTGGGCACAACAACGGAAAGTCCAGTTTTTTTTTAAAGAACAAGAACTCTCATCTTTACGTTTCCCTGAGAAAGTTTCTCTGTGTGTGTGTATAAATATTGGAGCGATGGTTCTCCAAGGACATGTCTCGCCGCCGATCTTGTCTCACTTCTCGCTGCAGTCGACAAACTGACTTGCTGTCCGTCGAGCCAGAAAATTAAAATTCTCGAATCGAGTGAGTGCTGGAGGAGTGCCTGTTGTTCTATCATCAGCTTCACGAAGTGGTCTGCATTGAATTTGCCACGCTGCACTTCTTGCTGCATGATCAATATTTTTCGGATCCATTAAATACCGTGATCTGAAATATGTCCGATCTAGCTGACCTTTCCCGCTCGACCTGGTTCTAATTTGGATTGGATCTGGTGCACCATCAGCTTACCACTCCTATTCTGTTTCCAGATGCACCTGGAATAAGCAACTCCACTCGGTTATGACTCCATCCTGCCCATTATCTCCGCTCATTGGCATTTTGTGACAGCAAATTTTACCACCTTATAACTATATTTACTCATTTGTCATCTTACCTAAGTTAGTAAGTAAGTAAAATCTCGTGGATTTATATAGCGCTTTTGGCAGCAGCACAACAGTAGCTGCTTATTCTTAGGCGCTCAGCCTTTCTTAAAATAGCTATGGGAAAGGTGAAAGGTCGGCCGGGCAATAGTCAATATCCGAAGGGCAATGAGGCTAGGATGTTACAGCTATGGACAGTGGCGGCTCCACAGGGGGGTCCCGTGGAGCCCGTGCCCCTATTGAGTGTCTGGCCCCCAGTGGCCCCCTGTTGGGACCCTATACTTAATACTACATACCTAACAACAAATGGTTGCCCTCCCCCATGATTAAAAGTTGCCACCCCAACGCCCCCCCCACTTGCCAAATCCTGGAGCCGCCACTGGATATGGAGGGAATGATTTCAGAAAAAGGAAGGATTTAAGCCTAGAGCTGAAGACTTGAGGAGATAATGCAGGAATATCTACTCATATATGACCTATTGACTCTCTAAATTTAAAAGTATTTCTCTCTTGAAAAAAATCATTTCCTCCAGCAACGATGTTCCTTTGCATGAAATCATCCTGCCTGACTTACCTCCCTCCCACATTTTGGCCATGGCTGTTTCGAATTTAGACTAAGTTCCCATGAATGGGCAGCCACTCGGTGCTACTTTTGAAAGAGCTACATAAATTCGCAGGATTTTTACCTACCTACTTACTTACTGAATATAGTTTTAAGGGCGAATCTCAATGGATGCTTTGAGAGCATGTCCCACAGTCTGTTCTATATTTTAACTGATACAGTAAGTAAGTAAAATCTCGTAAATTTATATAGCGCTTTGGAAGGTAGTACAGTAGTAGCTGCTTATTCTTATATGCTTAAGGAATGATCTACAGATGAGTTCTGCTTGCTATCAATCGATATTTCTGTGTGTTAAAGCTAGTGCTATATTAAGTCCACTATTATTATTGTCTTTTAATATTTGCTATTATTATCTACATAAGAATATCCATATAGAATATAGATGGCTAAGACAGCAGTTTTAACGCAGAAGGGACTGTACTGAACCCAGGGGCGTAGCTAGGCAGGCTCAAGCCCCCAAGCCTGAAGCTAGCCCCCGCCCCCAATGAATTCAAGCCCAAATGGCGTCGCGGGCCCAAAAGGAAGGAAGGGAAGGGAGTGAATCTTGGGCTTCAGCCCCCCCCCCAACCTAAAATCCTGGCTATACATCCTTGACTGAACCACTTAGAACGCAGTTATTTATTAACCCTTTGCGTCTGATTCTATACAGGGCCATTGGAAAGGACCGTGCGTGCGCTCAGGGGCGAAGACCAGGATATTTTCATGGTAAGTGAGCGCCTGCAAACTGCCAAGCATGTGCTTGTTAACCCCTTAACTGGGTGCCCCGAGTAACATTGAGTTACATATGGTAATCGCCCAGTTAAGGGGTTAAGACAAGGGATCTCGCCATTATACAGTAGATTGGCTGTGGTTTAACCCCTTAACCGTGTATTTAACTGTAACTCAATGTAAAATGGACGGATATATCCGGGATCCCCAGTTAAGGGGTTAATAGTACGCCAACCATACATGAAGCCATTTTTTCTGCATCATTGAAGTGTCGTTATGTAACGAGAGGGGATTTAATCGATACATACAAACTCAGTGGCGGTTCCACGTGGGGGATGAGTGGAGATGCTTCCCCCTCCCCCCATCGGACTCTTTTTTTGCTTGTCAAACTATTTTTGGGTAAAAGTCAAGTAAAATGACGGGGAAAAACTGCGGGTGACCGTTTTCTTGCTTGTTGCCGCCCCAACGCCCCCTTCCCGACCTGCCAAATCCTGGAGCCGCCACTGGTTGATTGACTTGTGACCTGTCTAAGATTTAAATTCTGTCTTGTGGCTGTCGATGATTGAAAACCTTCCAGTCGCTGAACCTGCCTCTGGAACGGAAGGACAGCATATCACGGCCGGAAAGTACGGCCTCGACGACGGTCAGCACGCCCTCGGCGCATTCGCCTACCTCACCGGTCGCCCCGGAGTCGTTTCTGGAGCGTTCCAGTACGCCGTCGATCGTCTGCAATTCTCGCATCGAGAACATCAAGGAGGCGGCGTCGGCGGCGTCGGCAGCGGCGGCGGCGGCGGCGGCGGCGGCTTCGAAGGCGGTTGCGGCCGCCGCCGCCGCCGCGGCGAGCAACAACGAGGCGGCGGCGACGCTGTCGAAGAAACTCGCCTGGTATTTTACTTTCCCTCCAGTGAACGAAAAGAATAATTCGACGCTGCAGCGCTGCGCCAACACGACCGCCAGCCTACCCGACCCCGTTCTGCTGCGCAAGAACAGGGCGAACGTGGACTGGAAGGCCGCAGCGGCGACGGCGACGACGACGACGACGGCGACGGCGACGCCCTGTCCCGCCGCCGCGGGAGTGAAACCGGCGACCGAGCGGATCGACGACAGCGACGAATACGTCGAATTCGCCAAGAAGACCGTCGACTTCGAGTACAGCTATCCGCAGCTGGAGGGCGGCGGCGGCACCAACAACGCCGACGCGGCGGTACAGACCGCCCCGCCGCCTCAGCCGACCGCCGCCGCCGTCGTCTCGACGGTCCCCCTGTCGGTCAACTCGCTGCAGGTCGTCGCGAAGGCGTCGTCGTCCTGTCCGCAGAAGGACGGCGGCGGCGGCGGCGAGGACCGGCCGACGAGGCGCCTGCTCAGCCAGCGGCTGAAGTGCGTTCACTGTCAGGAGGCGTTCGTACCGGATGAAAACCGACGCGGCAGCTGCGTCGACGCGCCGGACCCGGTCGTCGGCTGCATCGAGGTGCTGTCCTGCAGCTGTTGCGCCCGCGCCCTGCTCTACCACTGCGTGCTGAAGGCGGACGGGGGGCTGTCCGAACCGTCGCACCCGTGCGTCTGTGGCGCGCCGGGCGACGATAACGGCTGCTGCAAGCGATGGACGCTCCTGTCCCTGATATCTCTCGTCATCCCTTGTCTTTGGTGCTACTGGCCGCTTACGCTGTGCCACCGATGTGCGGTGCGGTGCCGGTGTTGCGGTGGACGCCACGAAGCAGCTGCCACCGCCGATTGACCGGGGATCGGTTGCTCGGGGGCGGGGGCGGGGGGGGTGTTGATGTTTACGGTTTTGCCTGATTATTTCAAATTGAACGACCGCCACCTGGCGACGGTCTGTTGTTGTTGTTGTTGTTCGATGATAACCAAAGAATGGAACACTTGAACTGCAGGAAGTGCTGTTGCGTCTAACCATTGCGCCGGAAGAGAGGAGAAGACTAATTTGATGATTTGCATTTAGAAGTGCGTTATCATAGTGCTTTAAATAATAAACCCAAGCGCACCGTGGTAGGACTATTTAAGTTATCATAGCATATTAGGCTGCTGTATACCAAATTACCGTGGTTTCATATAATTGCCCTCATACAGCCTATTCGCCTATCAGAAACGATAACCTATTAGGCCTATCTGAGCAGTTGGTGAGTATGTAAGCTGCAGAGACCATGAAATTTTTGATGTACGACGATGTATAAATGTATGTCTGGAAAGCATACACGATGATAATACTAATAACGATACTAATAATATCTACGACGATACTAATAATAACTACGACGATACTAATAATACAAAAATGGCGACAACCTATAGTACATAATAAATGATTCTCTGTGCGTATTTATGAATAATTACTTTACGCAATGTCGATGGATTTAGTTTTACACACTGTGGGTGTTGAGCCTATCGTTAACGCCCAACGCAACATTTTAGCAGACGTGTGCATAAGTTAAAGTTACGTCAGCACGTTCCGATGAACGTTACTTTACCAACTGCAAGGTTTTATACTTTGATAATCGCCATCGGTGGATGTCTTGGTGTTTTGCAGTTCGTATTACTAATCCTGTACGCTTTGATATTCTTTTTTCCATCTCTTTATTTTCAATTTATTTGTTGTAAAGTAACTATATTTGTCGATATTGCATTGTGTAAATAAATACCAGTCTAGTAGGTTTTGCGTATTAAGGTCTTTTATCTGTGTATTTATTCGAAGTGTTTCTACTACATCTTTTAACTGTTATTTATTGATTCGACGTTTTTTTCGACGATGATGATATTATACAAATCACGGGTTCTAACAGACTTCATAATATAATATTATAGTCACAGTTAGTTTAGCAGAGCTAAAAAGATGCACTTGTCTATATAGTACATTTATTTCCGTGATAACCTACACTGCTGCATAATAATATATGAATCGCTTATATATTCACTCTCGTCATTTTCAAATTCTTTCTTTCTATCACTCCTCCCTGAACTTAACCCCTTAACCGTGTATTTAACTGTAACTCAATGTAAAATGGACGGACATATCCGGCATTCCCAGTTAAGGGGTTAACTAAAGAATATTTTACATTTATTTATTGCTTCTATTTGTTGCCAATCCGGATTTTCTCGAGCTGATAACTGTAGAAACTATTGTAATAATTATTTCAAAGGAGAGAGAGAGAGACTTTGGTTCATTAAGTTTTCTGCAGCATAGGCCTACTTAGCTTGAACGTACTTACAGATTTGTAACTGAAATGACGTTGTAACTAATTAGATCACTGTATTTATTTATTTATTTATTTATTTATTTAAGTTAAATCTGAGGTGTTGTAAGGCGCTTGATGTTTTAAGGGTGATATTTTTTGCACGGTCTGACTTTCCAGTTTAAACCGATTTCAACATTATCGATGATGACCTCCGGGTCATAATTTATTTGGTGCAAATGTACGATATAAATAGACAATTCGACAGCTTTCGTTACACTTAATTTTAATGATCGGTTCAACGACCTCTTCTTTTCTGTTAGATGTCAATGGATTATCACTTGATATGTCACATGTTTGGTGTTGCTTCTATAGCGCCATTTTACTGCAAACGCACTGAGAAACTTTCTGTGATTTATAATACAATATACTGCATCGTAGGTTTACTGTTGTATGTCTCGTGACGCTCTGTTGAGTTGGCGTAGTCACGAATGGGGAAGCCGAGGGGTGCGGACCCTCTATTAGGAACACGGTCACGGAACTTGTGCAAATCCGCGGATTAGTTAGAGGGGGTAGGTACAAGGATATTTTTACACCCCTAACATCACCCCCCCCCAATTTGAGACCGACACCCTCCCCCAACACCCCCAATCCGAACCTGGGCTGACCTTTTTTTGCTTGTCAGACTTTTTCGGCATGGATGGTCTCCCAAAACATACCGACACCCCCCGAATTGATAATCCTAGAAATAGAACCGGTTAGGTAGTATCATGAAATGCAGGAGAATGCCCGAAAGATGAAAATGCTTAGCAGGATTACGTGTTTTTAGACAAATGGCGATGTACCCCCACACACCCCCTCCCACGCCACCCACCCATTCCGAAATCCTGACTACGCCACCGCTCCAATTTTCCTTCGTTGCACATCATTATAGCTGAGTGTTTAGTCCTTGGACGATCACGGAGCTCATACGCTGTGTAGGGGTGTTTGAATAATTATCTTCTCGTTTCGCTAATTCTGTTACTCTACTAATGTGTGTGTAATAATGGACTTTAATGTAGAGCTGTTTAAGTTGAGTAACAAACGATGTCTATCTCTATACTGTGTGACGGTTTTGTAACTTCGTTACTGTTGTACTGTGCCTTCGGAACTGACACCTGGGCACCGTCGCTTGCTACCGTCGTTCATTTTCTGCTGCATTAAATGATTATTTGAAAGCACGCTGTGTATGAATTTCGACCAGTCTTTAATCTAGACTCCTGGACTCCGGGGGGGGGGGAAACTAACAAAACCGGGGAGAACTAAAAAAGCCGGGGGGGGGAAGTTAGCTAGGGGCTGCTGTTAGTTGATGTAGTATGCCAAAATTTCCTTCGGGGGGATTTGAAATTTCCGGGTGGGAAAAGGGCATTTTCCTCCGGAAACGGCCTAGATTAAACCCTGATGTCGGCCCATACAAGGTTTAAGTGCGGAAGATTCTGATCCATGTCAGTTGCTAATTGGCAGCTTTTTCTGTTCAAAAAGAATCAAGCAAGTGAAGAGTTTAGTCTTACGATAATTCTCGTTAACCTGGATGCATGTAGACCGTAAGAGATCGCTACAGGTAGTTGTCTTCATCTTAAAGCATTCCCATTTGCATTTTTTCCTGTCACAGAGGAATTTCCCCCCAAAATTCGAAGATTTTGATGAAGTCTATTTTCGTTTTGATTATTATTATTATTATTATTATTATTATCATCATCATCATCATCATCATCATCATCATCATCATCATCATTAGCGTCGCCACGGGTGGTGAGAAATGGGGGCAACTACCCCCCCCAACCAACCTGCCCAGACCACCTACAAGATTCGCGCAAATCCGGTGAGAAAGTTTTCTGTGGAGGGGGTGAGTGGCGGGTAAGGAATCTGACACGCTAGTCCCTTTTGCCCCAAACTAAAAATTCCTGGCGACGTCACTGATCATCATCATCATCATCATCATCATCATCATCATCATCATCATCATCATCAATATCAATTTGAAATGACCTGGTCTTTTGCGGACTAATTTGAAGTACCATCGATTGATGCCTTCAGAGTTTTAGACCTGATGCTATAGAAGTGCATAATTTATTATTAATATCGTTACTTACAGTATATTAACACGTTAATTTTTTTCTCCTGTCTTTGTTTCAAAAAGAAACATTCATAATTAATAAAGAATCGTTATAATGCCTATTTTTAATGTTTGATTTCAGATAGTAAAAATAATACGATCTTTCAGTGAATATTGTATAGCAGCAGATGCATGGTGGATGCACAATGCACTAGTACGCTATTAACTTTTACAAAATTAATTAATTAATTAAATATATCGTATATAGTCCAGGGTATTTTTTCGAAATTTGAGCGAAAATTTGTGGTGTCGTAGGGCTTTCATATTTGCACCGATTGAAGCCCAGTCGATGCCTAAAAAGAATCTGGACCCGCATTTTGAATATCTATCACTTTAAAGGGTTTTAAATCTCTACAATGTATAGCCTCCATTGTTATAATTGCCAATATAGACACATTAATACGGTGGAAAGTGACGGCTTTTTCTAGTCCTCTGACATCAGTGGGGGGCGCTTGAGGGTTCTAAAGCGAAATGTGAGCAATATATCGACATGAATTTTTGGGTCGCCCGAAAATTTTTCATATAGTCCAGGGTATTTTTTCGAAATTTGAGCGAAAATTTGTGGTGTCGTAGGCAGGGACGTCATTTGGGGGTAGGAGGGCATTTGCTCCCGCTGATTTTTAGGGAAACAATTTTTTTTCGCCAATGTTTGTTTGTGTTATTTAGTTTTTTAAAAGGTCAGCAGCAGCCCCTAAAGGTGTGGTGCTTGACTAATCGTAAAACAAATGACTGACTAACTCTGACAAGCAAAAAAAAGAAAAAAGGTCGTCAAAACTTTTTCGCAAAGTTGTCAAGTCGAAAGTGTTCCCCCCTGAAAAAAGTGAAATGAGGTCTCTGGGCAAAAGGGTCTGGCGTTTTTGATTTCTTACCCCACTCCACCCCCACCCAACAAAAATTTTCTCACCGTATTTGCGCGAATCTGATAGGTGGTGTGGGGTGAGGTTGGGGGCAGTTGCTCCCATTTGCCACTCCCCGTGGCGACTCTAATGTATTGAAATAATTAGAAATGCGCATTTTCATAAGAATTGAACACAAAGTCCGGTAAAATAATCAATTTGAAATAGCAGAAATCAGAAATTTGGGTACATATCAGCTTTTGGAAGCTATAATATTGTAATCCCCGAAAAGCAACGTTTTTTAAAGGGCCAGTAAAGTTATCGGTAATCAGAATAAACTGGCTAAGTTGCCACAATCTAACGCCATTAACACACGAAGCAGTTTATTATTCGCCTGTCGCTCGCATAGGCGCAAACCTGGACGAAAAATTGGGGAGGGCCGCCCAACCCCTATACTATTACTGATCAAACAAAATTTGCGTTAAAATTTACTTTTTAACGGCGTTAATTTTTCTTTTAATCGCGATCAATTCTTTAACAGGGATATTTTTACATCCCCCTAACACGCCCAACACTCCCTAATTTGAGACCGACACCCCAACAAGCCCCCCCCCCCAATTTCAGCTATGCGATGACTTTTTTTGCCTGTTTTGGCAGGGAACCCCCAGAATTTACCAACACCCCCCCAAATTGATAATCCTAGAAATAACCCTGCGCGTTAATTCGACAGCCGCCCACCCCCCACTCCCCCCCCAAAAAAAAAAAAATTTTCATATGTCTTCGTCGCAGTCGACCGGTGATTCCAGTCCAGAATGTAACGTCAGTTGGACGTTCCTGTTGAGGCTGACCGCCGGATAGAAGACGCCCTTGGGGAGGTCTACGACCGGTCCGTGCTGCTCTCCGCCGAGGTAGAAGCTGAGCAGGTGCCGGTCGAGGTCGAGGAGGACGCCGACGACGCTTCCCGGTCGGACCCCGCCGGCGACGCGCTCCAGGTGCTGCCCGTCGTGGAGCAACCAGCTGCGACTGTTGTCCACGTAGACGCTCCAGCCTTTCCCGTCTTTTCCTACAAGGAAGAGGGGGGAAAACATATATCGCCAAAACGATAATAATAATAATAATAATAATAATAATAATAATAATAATAATAATAATCGAAAACCAGAATAATTATGGTAGGTCTATTTGATTTACTAGTCAGATCAGTGGTGAAAATTGCGGGGAGGGGGAGGGTCACACGAGGGGCGAAGAATTTTTAATCATTTTATTTAATTATTTTAGGAATAAATGCATTTAAATTTAGTTGAATAAAATTAATTACATGGTGCTATATATAGAGTGGGCCAGTGGGGGTGGAGTAGGGGGTCCGTAAGCAATGTCTCTCTCTCTCTCTTGTGTCCGTCTCTCTTTGTCTTTTGTCCGTCTGTCTGTCTTTCAGACTATTTCTGCCTGTCTGTTTGTCTGTCTTTCTGTCTTTCTACTTGTATCTCTTTCTCTGCATCTTTCTCCCCTCTATCTCCACCATTGGCGTAAACTTGGCTGAAAAAGTGGGGGCGGCCAGCCCAAATACCAGAGGCGTAGCGACGGGAGATATATATAGGTAAGTTTTTAATACTTATACCCCCTCCCCCAATCACATTATGCCCCCCCCCCAAAAAAAATCAAATTCCTGGCTACGCCCCTGCCAAATACCCCTCCCTTTTCCTTATGGAAGCCTCTCAGAAACTGGGGGCTCGAGCCTATGGGCCGGGCCTAACAGTAGGAGTTTGTGCCCGTGAAATCTCCGCCCGACCGCCCACCCACCCACCCACCGAGCAGCTTGTGCCCGTGAATTCTCCGCCACCCACCGAGCAGCCGGTCCTTCGCTACGTCGTATCTGGCGATCCCGATTGCCGGGTCCTTGTTGTTCTCGAAGCGGTCGACGGTCAGCTCCCAGTAGTGAACGCCCTTCGACAGACCGACGGTTCCGAGGACGACTCGATCGTCGTAACTGCTCGACGTTACCGTCGTGTTGCTGTTGGAGAAGAGGACGTCTTGAAGGGCGGTGTTCGTATCGAACGAGAAACAAGCGACTGAACGAACGAACGAACGAACGAACGAATAAAATAGGCTACAGTGGCACTTCGTTAGAACGTACATACCGGGTCTGTCAAATGTAATACGTTATATCCGAGGTACGCAGGGTCGCCGATAGAAGGGGGTCAGGGGCAGTGTTTAATCTAGACCGTTTCCGTGGGGAAAATCTCCCTTTCCCCCCGGAAATTTCAAATTCCCCCCCCGGAAATTTTGGAATACTGCATGGACTAACAGAGGCCTCTAGCAGAATTCCCCCGCCGGCTTTGTCAGTTCCCCCCCGGCTTTTTGAGTTTCCCCCCGGAGTCCAGGAGTCTAGATTAAACACTGGTCAGGGGGGCAAATGCACAGGGGCCCGGCGGTCTGGAGGGGGCAGGGCCGGTGATGAGGGTCCGTTCTAACGAAGTTCTACTCTAAATAAGGAACTTTTGCTAGACTTTGCAGGTTTTGGGCCTGGTTAAGACTCACCTTTTGCAGTCTGTAGACAGACGCACTGACTGTATCCACTCTCTCCCGACTGGTTGAAAGCCTTAACCCTTGCCAGGTAACCAGTGTCGAACAGCAGACCCTCCACCGTGCATATGGTTTCCTTTCCTCTGAATACCTCCTGTTAAATAAAAGAACTCCGGATCTCGAAAAGGTCAACGCACTGCTATGGAACGCCAAATAACGAACAGTTAGTTAATTGCCCCGAAAAACTGATACAGATAAACTATTAGGATATCAGAAATAGAGTATTATTATTGTTATTATTATTATTATTATTATTATTATTATTATTATTATTATTATTATTATTATTATTAATAATATTATTATTATAGTATTATTATTATTATTATTATTATTATTATTATTATTATTATTATTATTATTATTATTATTATTATTATTATTATTATTATTATTATTATTATTATTATTACAGAACCGTAAGTACGTTATAACGAAGTTCTACTGTATTTTGCCTCGTAACTTACCCTGAATTTGCCCCCATTACCATCATCCAGTTCGAGGGCGTATCTATCGGCGGCACCACCGCCAGAGTGCGGCTGCCAAACGACAGTAACCGTGTTGTTCTCGGTACTCGATTCGCGCGGTAGGATTTGCGGCGAACCAGGAACTAATGAACAAAATAAATCAAGTCTAGGGTAACTAGAATCAGTGTTGGAGTTGCCGGGGGGGTTGGTTGACCCCCCTCCCCAGCTAACTTTGCAACCCTCCCAAAAATCGCATATTGGGTACATGCAGTTTCTGTCATTCATTGAATTTCAGTCCCCAACCCCCCCCCATCCAACCCCACCCACCAGCTCAAATTTCACAACTCCAACACTGACTAGAATCTACAGTTGCGCGTTCGAAAAGCAGTGATTTAATTTTAGAAACTACAGTGCAGATCCACTAAAGACTGCTACCAGCGTTTTCCTGGTCACTCACGACTTATATATATATATATATATATATATATATATATATATATATATATACAAGAAATTAACAAGATTTTACTTACTCCAACGTTATGGATATGGGCCTATTTTAACTGCTGCAATACTACCTAAAATTGATAATATGACATTATTAATATTCACCTGAGTGTACAGTTCAGGAATATTTTTACACCCCATAAACCCCTCCCCAATACCCCCTCAATTTGAAACCGACACCTCCAGCTGTTTTGGCAGGTACCCCCGAATTTACCTCCCAATTTGATAATCCTAGAAATAACCCTGGTTCAACAGTATCGACTGTTATAAAAGCAATATAATACGCAACTTACATTTTACAGTTCTTAACTCTGCAAGTATTGACAGTAAACTAGTAGAGTAGTAGAATCTAGTAGAATCTAGTAGGATCTCCTAAATTGCTACATTTATGAGTAGGCCCATTTCAGTTGAAGCATATGTATCCGGCTCTGACTACTGGGCACACATACACATACACACACAAACACAGGCACAATGAAAACGTACAGAAATCATGCAAGCAAGATTAACAAAAAACATCCGATATTAAACGCATATGAAGCTTGATTTAAATGCAACTTGATTTCAAAAAGATTGATTGATTGATTGATTGATTTCCTGAATGAATGCAGTGGCGTAGCCAAGAGGGGGGTTGGGGTTAAAATCTCCCTTGACTGCCGAAAACAAAATATTTTTAATGAGTTTCCATTCATTGTTTTATTCTTTTACGCGATTTTCAAGGTCAAACCCTCCTTGGCCAGACGCCAGACATGAAAGATTTAAGTTAGAGGCGATAGCGTTTTTGTCACCTAAAAAAACTAGAGGCAATAACGTGTTCTTGCTTGTCAGGATGTTTCCAAAGTTAGTCACAGTCAAAACCAAAATCCAAACCCCCCTTCCGGAAATCCTGGCTACGCCACTGAATGAATGAATGATTAATTTATTGTTGCAAGAAATGGACGCGCATCGTGTGTTGAAATTTCTTACGAAAGAAGACCAGAAGAAGAAACTTAACAGCTCCTATAGCAAAACGTCAACAAATTCTTCAAGGTATCCTAGAGCGCAAAATAAGCTTTTAAGTTAAAAAAAAGAAGCATGCTGGTTCAAATTTAGCACAAAGATCAAAATAATTAGTCAAATTAATTAAAAATCTGAACTGATTTTCAGCTGTGCGCTTGGACAAGCTTAATCTGCGCATGATACAATAAGCACTTGCTATCTCTGTTAAGGGTCGTCCATAAAGTACGTCACACTCGATGGGAGGGCCTAAGAAAGTGTGGCAGGGGTTAAAAACGTCAAGAAAATAGCGCGACGTATTTTATGGACGGTCCCTAAAATGGAATCCCCCCCGTACGCCCTCGTCCGTAATAAGCCATGCAAGAGGTTACAACAGCGAAATAAAAAATATTCAGAAAGATTCAACTGATCATTCATACATACCGCGATTAACGTCTGTATAAATAAAACAAAATCATAAGAGACATATTGCCATTAATGCCTACAGCAGTGGCGCAGTCATGATTCCGAAATAGGGGGTCACATCGACATTTTTCAGGTTAAATAGTGATGACGAGCAAAAAATAACGTCACCCTGGTTTCACTATACTACCTACCCCCCTAAACTACTCAATGAACTTGCACAAATACCTTAATCGGCCCCGGTCAGAATAGGGGTCTGGGGCCCCCGTTCAATCCTCCGTGTCAAAGCAATGCAGTTAATTAGTCAGTTAGTAACAGGGATATTTTTACACCCCAAACCCCCCCAATTTGAGACCAACGCTCCCCCCATACCTCCCAATCTCAGCTATGGGATGATTTTTTGTGCTTGTCACACTTTTTTGGCAGGGGACCTCCAGAATTTACCGACGCCCCCCCCCCACAGATTGACAATCTTAGAAATAGCCCTGGTTAGTAATAATTATATATATATATATATATATATATATATATATATATAATTAATGGAGTATTAATGACTGGCTTTCCATAATGAATTCAATCTAATCTATTACATTTCCTGTATTTACTGTAGGCCGTCTCAAGTAATGTCCTGTGAATAGGCCTACCGATAACTCACTTGAAACAGACTGCAAAAATAGGTGGATAGGCCTACAACAGCTGGTAAATCAGAGAGCATGGAAAGCATGTCTTATGGCAAAAAAGATGATAAACTGGACGACTTCAGATAAGGTAAACATCTAATCCGTTGGAATGCAAGAAATGAGGAAAGTCGTCCCAACTATTCGTGTAAATAACACAGGATGTTTACCCGTTTAAAGAACGTTCAATTCTACCGGAAATTCCGATGCTACCATAAAAAATATATCGCTAGCGATAGAACGTCTTGCCTTTCATTTCTGAGAACCCCATCGTCTGTATAGCTCTGGTGACTGCGTGCGTGTCCAATTTCAGTTCGAAATCGGCAGAGACGCGAGGCTCGAACTCGATTTCCTTCACGAAATTTTCATCGGCGGACGAAATCCGATGCACGAGCGAACCTGATATCTGAATAAGGTCACACAGATTAAAAGAAAACAAAAATTATTAAATTATTATAATAATGATTTCTTGTTGTTACTACTACTACTACTACTACTACTACTGCTGCTGCTACTACTACTACTACTACTACTACTACTACTACTACTACTACTACTACTACTACTACTACTACTACTACTACTGCTGCTGCTACTGCTACTACTACTACTACTACTACTACTACTACTACTACTATTAACAAAGACAAAACAAAAATTAGTTACTGCGTCCACTGCACAAGCAGTTCGGTTAGGCCCTACTGTGTACTGGCATAGCCACGGGGGACCTGCCCCCACTTCTCCCCCCCCATATTCGGGCTGAGACCTGTAGTTGGATTTGTGCAAAACCTTTGAGTAGTTGGGAGAGGAGTGTAGGTTGTAAAAAAAAGAAGACCAAATCGCTCGAGTTTGATATGACGACGTTTTTCCCTCGAAAAGACTTTTTCATCCGAAACTGTCGACCCCCCCCTCTATAAAGGAATCCTGGTCGCGCCACTGCTACTGTGTAACACTGTGCTGGTCAAGGCTGGTCCACGCTTTGATGTTCAGTCAAGCAGAACAATTAGTATTTCTGTACGCACTGATACGCTTTAATTATATTATTTCACTGTTACTATGAATACTGAGCCTGGAAAGTAACTTTGAAATGTCGAAGCATGGTCCGAATTATCGTGGAATACAGATAGAGTGGCCTTGGATTTTCGGTTACAAATCTACTTCCGAAAATTCGGCCGACCTGAAGATGGTTCAAACTTGCGACGTTTCTGAAATATTTGTCACCCGCCTCCAGCTTTTTTACTCAATGTCGCCGTACGTAGCAAAAAATTCTATCGCCGATAACACAGGTAGGGCCTATTATTATATCAGAACACAGCGAACCTTGATTCATCACAGACCATCGTAACTTCCACTCAGTGGCTGCGGACATGTGACTGTGTGAGAAATGAAATAATGGACCCCTCCACGGCCCTGGCATTAAACCCGGACCGATAGAAGACAGTGGCGTAACCAGGGTTCCGGAATATGAGGGGCCACGTCGACATTTTCTGGTTTTGAAAAAGTCAAGGAATTCTTCGTATACACTCAAATATTCTCTTACATCCTGGTACTTATTGCCCCCCACCCCCTCCAACAAAATTTTCTCAACGGCTTTACGCAGCATAACTCACGACCAATCCCAGGCAGATTATAGAGGCAGCGGCCCTCTACTCCCCACCCCGTGGCTACGCCAACGAGAGAGCATCTTCCGGCGGTCAGGTGAGATAGAAAAGAAACCTGGAGAAAAGCGGAAGGTTCCGGTTCTTTGAGAGCCTCGATGCTGAACTGGAGAAGTCCGGTCACTTTGTGGACCTTCGCCGTGCAGTCGATCATCTGTTCCTTGTACTTCTTCTGTTTGTGGACCTTCTCGAGTTGAATGTTTGCGACCAACTGCTGCTTTCTTCGCTTGATCAACTCGATCAGCGAATCGCACTGTTCTATCAGCTTTGCTTCGAATTCCAGAGAATTTGCCTATATAAAGCCAAAAGGGATGGAACAATATTATATATATAGCCTGCCTTCTGCTATACAAAACTCGTCTGCACTCGACACGTTCAAGAAGCACCTGGAGACATGGTTTTTCCAGACCAGCTACAGTACATGTCCCATGCAAGCCCATTACTAGCAATGTAGTGTGGTCACGCAGTCCGATATCAGATAAGTTACCACATAAATCTTAACTTATAATAATAATAATAATAATAATAATAATAATAATAATAATAATAATAATAATAATAATAATAATAATAATAATAATAAGATATCGTTTACAACGATTTTATCAATCCGCCCAGTTTCTGCGTGTGCCGCCATTGGCGTAAACGTGAATGAAAAAGTGGGGGGGGCATAACTCCTAATACAATGCTGATACCTACACCCTTCACGATGGTATCCCCTCTCAGAAAGTGTGGAGGCTCTATAGGCTAGAGGCCTATATAATAGAAGTCTAACCTCGATGCGTTCCTGCATGCCTCTCAGTCTCGCAATAAATTCCGTTCCGGATCTGGCCTTTTCGGACAACGTGTGCAACATCTGCGACAGTTCCGACTGAAAATAGCACAGAGCAAACGCGAAAATAGAGCGACTACTCGCAAAGCGGCGTCTCGCTTGAGTAACGTTAACATTATTAGCTCGTGGACACAAAGGCAGCGATCAGAATGGATGTGACGACACGAAACTCAAAAAAGTCGCATCAACGATAAAACCTCGGATAGGCGATGGAGGTAAGACACTGGAACATCTACAAAGCAGTGTCTCATCATCATCATCATCATCATCATCGTCACCATTATCATCATCATCATCATCAGGTTCTCTGTCCTGAGACAGGTTCAGGCTCCATTGTTTCCATTCCTCTCTGCGTCTTGCCTATATGTTTTTGATTTCTGCATAAGTTTTGTGAGGCTGTGCATCTGTTTTCATCATATTGTGTCTCTAACAGGCAAGAAAAACGGCCAAGCCTTCCCGTAATGCTTGACAGGCACACAGCTAGCCATTACTATTATTATTATTATTATTATTATTATTATTATTATTATTATTATTATTATCATATCATCATCATCATCATCATCATCATCATCATCAATAACAACATTATTTAGTGATGTCTTCTTTGGTAGTGCAATCTATAAGGTAATAAGAATGTCAGCGATGAATTCTACAGAAGGATCAACAACTCTTCATTACTTAAGCCTCTTAATGACGAAGTCTCCAAATTCCGCGCAATCTTAAACAAGTAAGTCACTTTAAGTGTCTCGTGTTTATATAGAGCGCTTTCTTTAAGCAGCAGCTGCCTCCTTTCTATTCTCAGACACTTAATCTGTCGTAAAAATGCAATTTAGACGAGAGTTGCTGGATTTTTCTCTTGTGTCGCCGGAACGTTTCTGCAGACAGAAGTAAATCTCACAAGTCGAGTATCCGCGAAAACGTAAAAAATACCCGTTTCTGCCTCGGCCGCGGAACTTTTTCGCGGCAAGAAATTTCTTCCCGGAAATTCCATCAGACGTCCGTCCATGTTAACTTAACATCTTCCGGCAATGTTCTTAACGATTCGTATGCCAACGCTTTTCTTTTTTGGCTGCGATGATGATGATATTAATAATAAAATAATAATAATAATAATAATAATAATAATAATAATAATAATAATAATAATAATAATAATAACTCAATCATGACAGCAACATGTATCCTAAATTTCTCTCCTAATAATGATTTCTCTCCTAACAATTATTACTCTTATATGCATGCAGACTTAATTAAAGCCCTAAGGGTTATTATTATTATTACTATTACTATTATTATTATTATTATTATTATTTATTGTTATTTATTATAATAATAATAATAATAATAATAATAATAATAATACAGTAATGCTATTGTAAATTCCGAAGCTGCCCGGATTCCTGTCTGTATTCGAGAAATAATAACGACGTTGCAAGCGTAAGGGCGATAAGAGATAACCCGCAAGCCAGATAGCGTCTCTCCCACAGAAGCCGGCCGCGGGCAGCGATAGGAGAAGACACGGACGACGCATCCATCGGTGTCCACTGCAGATCCGATATACCGGTCGAGGAGAATACGGTACCCTTAAGAGTCTCAAAGTGGACTCCAGACGGGGGCGAGGTGGATGTACAGCGAATACCTTGAGATAAAGAAGGTACTGCTGCAGCTGCAGACTTAGGCCTACCTATAGGCGTTTCAAACCCTCTCTTTCTCCCTCCCTTCTCCTCTCTCCCTCCTCCTCTTCCTTCCTTCCTTCCTTCCTTCCTCTCCATCCCTATATTTCTCCCTTCTTCTTTCACCTCCCTCTCTTTCTGTCCCTATCTGTCTGTCTGTCTGTCTGTCTGTCTGCCTCTGTGTCTCTGCCCATCTGTCTGCCTGATCTGTCTCATCAGTCAGTCAGTCAGTCAGTCAGTCAGTCAGTCAGTCAGTCAGTCAGTCAGTCAGTCAGTCAGTCAGTCAGTCAGTCAGTCAGTCAGTCAGTCAGTCAGTCAGTCAGTCAGTCAGTCAGTCAGTCAGTCTGTCTCTGTCTGTCTCTGTCTGTCTCTGCCTGTCTCTGTCTGTCTGTCTCTCTCTCTTTCTCTCTCTCTCTCTCTCTCTCTCTCTCTCTCTCTCTCTCTCTCTCTCAGTAATTTGGCCATAAAGCGAGCATCAAATCTACTTCTGGATCAAAACCAAGTCGGACCAATTATTCAAATCACGGGCCATTTTCCACATTTTCCATCGAGCACACTTACTCCGTCGGCAAAGCGGCACCGCCGAATCCAATTTTCCAGACAGTCCGGCGCGATGGAAAAATCTCAGATCTCCGCGCCGAATATGGGAACCGCGTGGAAAACCATTTGCAAGGCTTATTATAATTTATACCGTCTCTGCGTATATAGTATTATACGATATGTGATTCGCCAGGCCATTACGCGTCAAAATTATATACCCTAGTTACCCCACCCACCCACCCACCCACCCACCCATAGGGCATCGTGCAGACTTTGACCGCTTTCGCCCGAAATAAAGTTAATAAACGCACGAGTAACGAACCCAACATATTACAGGCTGCAGAGCCAATTTGTTATTTTGCTGAACCGCCATGTGTGGAGAAGTGGGGACGGGGATGGGTAGGGGTGGCTGGGGGTTGATTGACCCGGTCTTCAGGACGACCCTAAAAGGGGTCATTGAAGCTGCGACAAGCTGAAGGAAGCAGGAACGCCGTATAATGTTGCGTAACTCGGTATAGTATTACGTTCTGTTTTGACGTCGAAGTAAATCAACGCCAACTAGAAATGACGGGCAGGGGTTGGAAAGGGACCAACGAATGACGAATCTAAGGGCGTAGCGACGGGGGGGCGGCATATCGGTATATATACCCCCTCCAGCAAAAATCAGGCTACCTTAAAGTTTTTAATGTTTTTTAAAAAGATTTTCAAAGTTGTTAAAGATTTATACCCACCCAAATAGCATTATACCCCCCCCCATCAAATTCCTGGCTACGCCCCTGTCTGTGAGTAGAAGCAAAGAGATGCTACATGTTTCTAAAGTAATATTACCGTTCATGTTTATGTAATACACATCTAAGATATCGATGAAAAACCATATTCTAGCTATAACCATATTCTTTTACAGTACACAGCGATTAATAGTACCTAACGATTAAAACATAAAAGAGTGAACGAGAAAACTGGCGCAACTACCCATTTAAGACGATAGGGGAGCTGGTGGAAGAGCCCCCACCCCACCCCCACCCAGACGTTTGATTCGATCCCACAGTTTGACAAATCTTGTCTGTCCTACTCCACATCTTGTCTGTCCTACTCCACATACTGATGATGCATGGTCGACAAACGAAGGATGTTTGTCAAACGTAATCTATTATAACGGTCTGTGCTGTTCTCTGTCCGCTAATATTTGTCCAGGCGGACAATTTATTGAAAGATATACAATCGACATTATACAGAAGACCGTGAGACTGCTCCAGATGGAAAATGAACTCACGAACCAGCCTAAGGAGCTTCGACATGTGCAGAAGTCGCGACCGGCATTAATTTTAGTCTGTGGTAAAGGTTACTTATCTGATTTTTATGATTTAATTAAATCTAACTGAGATTATAGATTTTTTCAAATAAGGGTAACTAAACTTGAGAACTACTCAGTGTCTTATCCAGACTCCAGGCCTTTGGGGGGGGGAATTGAGGCTTTCGGGGGGAAAATCGACTTGGTTGGAGGGGAAAAGACACAGTTCAATGCAAAATTTGTGTAAGTGCTGGGATTTTAGGGGGAATTTTGAGTTGTTTTTTTGGGGGGGGGATCTCCCCTCCTAACAGGCCTGTATAAAACACTGGAACTACTAGGCAAAAATATTTCGTAAGTTTTAGGAAAAAGTAATTTATCGTTTTAGTAATTTCTCGGGCCATTATATATACCCCTTGGCGGGCCGGAACTGGTCCGAGGGTCGCCATTTGAATAACCCGAACCTATGGCGAGAAAACTTAAGGCTCTAGCTCTTCCATTGTCTTGAAATGTGTGCTAATCATCCAGGATTCTCACTTAACCCCTTTACCGGCCATGACTCATATATGTATCCATTTTACATTATATCACAAATAAATGGCCGTTAAAGGGGTTAAATAAAAAGATCTCAAATACTCTTCGTTCTATAGGGAAAACCACAGTAGTATAGACGGATATGCAGTAACATTTAAAACAATCGCTAGGCTTCCAGGGCATTCCACCAACCAAGTATATCGGTATCCAAGTACCCAGTCTGGAATGCTTTCAACATATAGCACTCCGTTAAAAACCAGAGATGTTTTTTTCATGACCCCGGGTGTATCTGGTGAAGAAGACGATTCACCGTTTACTTTATGCATCGCGATATGGCGAACACAACCGGACATTTATACAGAACTTTTGTTGCAGATGATAGACTTAAGACGTTTCAGAGAAGTACTTGACCCACTACTTCGAGTACTGGTACTACTCGAGACGAAGCTTCATTTCTTTGTATTTTTTCTTTTTCGCTGAGAAATGGTCTCTCGAGAAGCGAGGAGGAAATTGTCGGTAGCAAAGTTTCTTTAACCCCTTAACCGTGTATTTAACTGTAACTCAATGTAAAATGGACAGATATATCCGGGGTGGGTCCCCAGTTAAGGGGTTAAGGCACTACTATACAACTAGATAGGCTAATACGACCACAAAAGTACGCTATGCAGAGTACCGGTACTTTGATGACGTCACGTCGATTTCGATTAGACTTCTTCGATGATTTTAATATGAAGATTAAGATTTTATATTGCATGCAGACTCGTTGACTGGTTCAGTAGCTAAATATATATTCTGTCAAAGTTAATTTCAAAATACTTTAAAATCATAAGATAAAATGATATTAAACGGTTATCCATACAATTACGCTTAGTTATCTCAAACAATAACTGTAAGCAGGCCTGAGGAGAGGGGGGTGCAGCCGGTAGGTACATTGCACCGGGGCCCACGGAGTTTTCAG
The DNA here is from genome assembly GCA_018105865.1 of Metaphire vulgaris. Classification (NCBI taxonomy): domain Eukaryota; kingdom Metazoa; phylum Annelida; class Clitellata; order Crassiclitellata; family Megascolecidae; genus Metaphire; species Metaphire vulgaris. The sequence goes on from CM030856.1 coordinate 11,879,443, forward strand.
GGGCCCAGATCCGGTGACGATAAGTTTTTTGCTTGTCAGGGTGTTTTTGAGAGTTGATAACGTTTTTCTTTGCTTGTCAGGTTTTTCGGAGACTTGATACATTTTTCTTAAGGGCCCGCAAATTTTTTTGTTCCGGGGCACGGAGTTTCTCTCGGCGGCCCTGTTTCTAGACCCCTCTTATCTCTCGATCGATTTTGTAGACATTTGACAGAGAATAGATTTCTGAAAGACTTTCTATAGCGTCATTTCAAATGGCTCACCATTTTTCGTGGCATTTCGAGTGCTCTAGAATAAAATTGAGGCAGAATATATTGACAATTCTAGTACAGTTTGAATCAGCTAAGCTGGGGACACACGAAAATGTGGTTTTAATTTGTTTCATCACTCTTCTGAATTGTGCATATCAGCCTACTGTAGCACTAGTCCTTGCATTGTCCAATATCAAACAGGTTATCAATTATATAATATTTTTGTGGTCTATAAAACTTGAGATACAAGAAACCAGCTATCTCAGTCTGTAAGCAATGTGTTAAAGAATAATTCGCTATAAAAGGAATTGTATCCTATATTCGGTAAATTTAGAACTCACTGTAGCGCAACAGAAGCTAACAATCCAGCTTACCAACCTATTTTGTAAGTAAGTAAGCAAAAACAAAATTTCTATAGCGAACCTAGCCAAAGATCCTTTGAGTATAGCTATAGATTTAAATTGCATGTATACAGAACAGCAGTTTCAATAGGCAGTTTCCATTTCTTAGACAAAAGAACCCTCTTGAAAATTCTTAACGTCCTAAATTTCCAGCAGATTCTACTCTCTGCTTATATGCACAGCAAGAAAAGCGCATACAGCGGCAGCAGCAGCAGCAGCAGCAGCATCTGTCATTCTAATGGTCAGATTTGTTTAATCGTCCGTTGATTCCGGGGATTAATTGGACTATGGACGGTTGTATAAATAAACGTATGAGAAAATCGAGCTATATATATATATATATATATATATATATATATATATATATATATATATAGCTCGATTTTTCATACTATATATATATATATATATATATATATATATATATATATATATATATATAGTCCCATCTCGTCTAAACTGTTTCATGATGAACGAAACCTAATTAGAGCCATTCGACGATGACTTCAAAGCCTTTCAAAAGTCCCTACCTTACTTACAGGTCACGTGACTTAGCGAGACCCGCATCGCAGAAACATCTCACGACCGACATATAGGTTTGATTGGTCCGTAACCATAGCAACAATCTAACTAACGCCACGGCGAGGACAGACGCGCACAGCACCTTGAAGCCACGGAAAGCGAAACAGCAATTTGAAAATGCGAAACAAGGCTATATACATACATGTCGCACATGGCAGACAAGAAGTAACATACGCTATGTGATTGTCCTTGCGTTAATTATGCCTCGTTTTAATTCGAACATAACATTAAATTTGACGCCATCTTCGTTTGAAAACATTTATTTGCTTGTTTGAAAACATAATTATTTGCTTGTTTGACAACTCACTAGTCAACAAAATAAAAAAATTTCTGTCACAGAAATGAAAAATGATGTTTTTTGCAAGGAATTCAGATATGTACTTAGAAATTCTCCATCACGTAACAACAGTGACACGTAGTTTAAATTTCTACTATATTGCTCATATAACAATATGTGTTAATATAATTAAATCAGGAACATCCCTTTTAAGAGTCCAACAAAGCAGAAAACTGTAATCATGTTCATCGCTTACTGCTCCTAGATTTTCAGGAAAATAATCCAGGTGTGAATGCAAAAAGTGCATTTTTTAAGACATGTTACATCCCATTTCAATAGAGTATCCTTTAATTTTGCGCAGTTGGCTGCCTTGTTATTTCCCAAGAAGTCATGACAAACAATCTTAAAGGAAATCCATGCAGCTATTTCAGTGTCATTCAACTGAGCATCAAAGTTTTCATCTTTCATCAGTTTTGATTTCTAAGGGAGGGTATAAATATTTTGGGGTGGGTATAAATCAGATGAACTATAGACTGACAGTAATGTAATTGCAGTTTGTTTGTGATTTGGAAGTAATGCCTGCAATGTTTGTAGGCAAAAGTAACAGTATGTCAAGTGATCTCTTGGTTCCTCCAGATCATTGGAACAGCAAACTTCATGTGTCTAACACCTTGACCCAACCTGTTATAACTGAAATGAGAGGCCCTGTATTTGTCCTAACGCCAATTTCACATCCAAATACAGCTTATAAATGTCTTAACAAGCGGAGTAAAATAAAAGTAACATCAAGGTGGACTACACTTTCTAGGCATTTGACTACAAAGAACAAATAACCCCTTACATTATATTATATTAAATAGATTTAGGCAAGCTCATGCCAGATGGGGCCACACTTGCTCATATCAGAATAGAACACACAATTCATGACCCATCGTTTTCTGCTTGTATCAGCCAGACAAATAGAACAAAGGGCCTGGTCTATTATAACAACATGACTCAACATTTATGCTGACATACAATAATATATTATAATTGGTTATGATGAAATTTTTGTATACTACCTCGGTTTACTGAAATAAAATTGCATTGGCTATTTCACAGTAAGGTATATTCTTTAATAGACGATATCTCCTGAAGTATGGGTGATGGAAAAATTCTGATTACATATTTGGAAACGTGAAAAACTACATATGGAACAGACCAGAGCGATTCTGTGACAAAAATTGTGTTTACCAGTGTAATATAATTAAATAAGCAGAAAACTGTAATCTGTGGCCAGGGGCGTAGCCAGGAGTTTGATTTGGGAGGGTATAAATATTTTGGGTGGGTATAAATCTGAACTATAGACTACATAAACCACATATAACCACATGTAAATCACATAAAAAACAAGGTGGACTGATTTTTTCGTTCAGGTGGCTGACAAAAGCTGAAAAAGCGTTGAACAAACAGATGAACTTTTTCTTTATGTTTCTTTATTTAAAATTTTGCTAAAATCTGTGCATGGTCGAGTCAGTTATTGGAATATGTTTATGAGGTTCCCTTTTCTTCCGGACACAGTGAATAAATACAATACTGCATATGAATGTACATTGTACAGTACATGTGTGTTTCTACTTCGAATGTTTTATTTCGGCCCTCGGCAGCGAGCGCCCTGCCGGGCATCAGAATAGTATCTTCGCTGTATAGCTTTGCGAAATAAATTAGTGAGTAATTCTCATTTCTCAATCGTCTGGTTCTTTTGTCAGCCTGTTTACGGTCGAGAGTTTTCCCCTAAAAGGGTAACCGGATAATGTTTGGGAAACATACAAACACACACACAAACACACACACGTACAAAGACACAGTGCTACGTTCCATCGACACTTAGTTTATGCTTCGGTGGCGCAGACAAGACAAGAAACAATCAAATCTCCTGTGCTTGTGTTTACCAGCGCCCCTTTAACATCGACTCCGCCCCAGGGGCCCCTACCCCTTTCCTGCCCGATTGGGGTAAGGCAATTACACGGTAATGTAATTATACGTTCCGGGAAATAGAGATAAGTAAGTAAACGCACGCTTGATGCGCCAAATGTGTGGGCGTCATTATCTCGATGTAATAACCGCTATTTCGAAATCACTCCGATTTAATGATATAATTGAATATTGAAGTGCGTATAAAGACCAGACAGTGTGTGTGTGTGTGCGTGCTTCTCTTTGCCTATTATTGGGCGTAAAACGGGTTTTAAAAATCAGCCAATTTCCGCCTGAGTACTCTTACTCGACATTTTACCAAGCACCATGCAGCCAACAGCAATCAAATGTTTCAGTTCTTCGTAATGTCTCTGTCTGTCTGTCTGTATGTATGTCTCTCTCTGTCTCTCTCTGTCTGTCTCTCTGTCTGTCTCTGTCTCTGTCTCTCTCTCTGTCTGTCTCTGTCTCTGTCTCTCTCTCTCTCTCTCTGTCTCTGTCTCTCTCTCTCTCTCTCTCTGTCTCTGTCTCTCTCTCTCTCTCTCTCTGTCTCTCTCTCTCTGTCTGTCTGTCTGTCTCTCTCTCTCTCTCTCTCTCTCTCTCTCTCTCTCTCTCTCTCTCTCTCTCTCTCTCTATGTGGAATGTCGGAATTTGTAGAAACAACAGGAAGGCATTTTATATGGAAGGAAATAAACCCCGGGTTATTACTGATGTTTAGGACTGAAGCCACAAAGTAGAAAATGAACTCCACGTACAGAAACGCGAGCGATGTTTGCACGGCGCCCGCCTGCTGCTTCTTTCAAGCACTCACTCCTGCGTCATTGCACTCCTAGATGATTGCATGCTTCAAACGCCACCGCCGCCGCAGCAACAATACTACAAGCCATGTGGAGATAATTGCCAATTTCTAAATGCATACGCAGATACTCGTTTGACATTCCGGTCAATTGACTTAAACAGCAATCGTTCGCTTTGCGACTCAATCAAAAGCTACACGTCATCCTTAATCAAAACACTGGACAGTGTTTTTACAGCACTACAGCACAATGCAAATATAGCGGAAAGCTAATGAAGTTTCTCCATCATAAGAACACTACACAGAGTCGCTATGCATGCATAACCTGAGAGTAGCGGCTCAGAGATGTCCATCATTAATGTGAAAAAGTCTGACCCAGCCCAACCCATGGGTTAACCCGACCCACTTACATCTCTGTAGCGACTTCTCTGTATTGTGGAAGTTTCTGTACAGGTTCCTCTAATTGGGGCAGAGGAAGGGGGCAGAGAAAGCAAAAAGAGGGGGAAGAGAGAGAGGAAAAGTGAGTAAAATGCGATAATTTTAAATCGACATTTTTTCCTTTTCACATTTTCCCAGTTCATCGATCAGTTCATCGATAAATTTTTCGGAAACAAATCTAAACTGATTTTCAAATTCGCACTCTGTTGGACTTTTAAATTGACAATTTACCGCGTTGATTTTAAAGTATTAAAGGCGTTGAAAAATACTACAAGTCACCCTCCCCACCCCCACCCCACCCCATAAACACACACAAAACCTACTTGGAATTCCAAAATCAACGCTCTTTAGCATTTCTAATTTGATTTACGCCTGTCAATCGACCACAGTCAATAACCATACTCCACAGTCGTAGTAGTACACTTAGCGTCAATCATCTTGGAATACGATGACGTAGAAAAAGGCTACGATTTCCCATCGTAAATTATCGACCACGTTCATGAGACGATGCTGGAAAAGGCCGATGTCACTTTGGAACGGGCGGTGTCGTTTCAAGAGACCAGAGACAGCGCGGGTCCAGTGATTCAGGATCACAGAGGTGCGCATAACTATTGTTATATCTATCATCGATCAGGGTGACTCAACGCAGACCGCAAATCAAACACGACGTCAAACAAAGCTTAGCAGAGCTTGACGAAGAGGCTACGGCGATCCAGAATTTGTGCAGAATTCAAAACCGCATCGACGATTTATAAACAAGTTCTGCATGGAAATGGTTTCTGCAGAACTGCAGGCTTCGGCGCGATGTGTGATGATAAGTGATAACGATGGCGTATAGCAATAGCATCTGCAGGTTATTAAAAATCGAACGTACGCCAGACAGGCGCCGAAACTGGGAAATCAAACAGACTCTTTCTTCTCCCTCCTTCGTTCGGAAGAAGGGAAAAATCGAGATGTAAGCAACCAACAGCAGTACCCCCCACCCAGACCCCCCCGGAAACCGGATCGGTCATCAAGCCCGATTCCCCGGACCTAAGATAATGTGTTAATCAACACGTTGCCCAACTTTTCCGGCGGGGGAGATCGACTTTCCACTTTCCGCACCCCACTCACTCCACCCCAATCCGCCCCCCCCCCCAACCACAAACCATCTTGTCTTCTCAGCTCGCCCACTTTCCGGGCAGAGACTGCAGTCTATGTTTCGGAAGCGATACAGACAGTTATTCTCCAAGCGAGATCCCGTTACTTCGTTGAATACCGTTGTTTCGACCACCATCTCTATAAATAATGATACGAAATATCGGAAGAAATATAGCGTGGCGCCATCTTGTCCGTCTTTTCTGGATCTGCTGGGGGGAGAGGGAAGGGCAGTGGAGGGGAAAGAGGGCGGAGTCAGGATCCAGAAGGCCTCAACATCACTTCGATACCTAGTTTCAAACTCTTCTGATTTGTAAAAATAATAATAATAATAATAATAATAATAATAATAAATTAATAATGTATTTCTATAGCACCAGTTCTAATACCTAAGGATATCAATCGATGGTACTTCAAATCCATCTGCAAAAGACCAGGTCATTCCAGAGACCAGTCAGAGGGAAACAGCAAGACAGACTAAGGAGGAATAGGCAAGCACTGTCGAATCTATACCGTCATTATAAAGTAAGGCGTTCCAAAAACCTAGAACGTAAACATTTATAAAACATTTAGACGCCACGGTAAAGAAGTCGGCCACAAATTGATAAAACAGTTTGATGAACGTTTTAACCCCTTAACTGGGGATCCCGGATATATCCGTCCATTTTACATTAAGTTACAGTTAAATACACGGTTAAGGGGTTAAGTCGTTATAGTGAACCCGGAGTACGGAGGCATCGACAGAGCATCATAAAATAGGGTCGTTGCGTTTCTGTTTTTTTAACCATCGATTATTTCTATTCATTAGATCATCATCTGAGATTTCTCGTCGGCACATGAATAATTTCCTATAACATCCTTATGTCCACGACCACCTCGGGTTATTGACAAATGCGCTGTAAAATTGGGGCCAGACAAAAAATTGAACGCACACCCAGCCGCCCCACGGCCCCCACCAGCCCCACCACACGTGCAGTGCTGACTGCTTTGTATATGAGGTGCAATAATTTTTCGGGTAAATTTTGGGAATAGGGTTCTTCCCCCCCCCGTCAGCACCCTAGTTGAATTTCCAGAGAAGTCAGGTCATACAAAGGATTACTTCTCGATAGGTAGGTATGCGATCAGCAACAGATTTAGTCGTGGTTATCACAGACCAGACAATGCAGAAGTAGGCCTACAGTGAGTACGGAAGACGGTTGAGGACATCTTTTCATCTGACGAGTTAAAGATTTTGACAAATATTTGTGCATGCGAACTGTTTCCGTATTCGCCGAACGCACGCGTTTATAGCTATACAGACGTTTGCCTGTTATAAATAACAAGAGATTCACAGTAACTATACATGTACGTGCGTGCGCATTTCTATACTAAATTTAACGCGTCAAAAGTGAACTGCCCTCCTTCAGTTTCCTTATTAGGCGGATCATTGATTCGGTAAAACAGGAAAACAGAAAATACATTTGGAGAGGGGATCAAGCCTC
>CM030856.1:11891752-11914252 GCA_018105865.1 Metaphire vulgaris
AGCAAAACCAATGGCTGCCTCTTTAAAATCGCAAGAACCACAGCCTATAGCCGACAATATTATCGACATACGCCTGTATTTTCTTTATCAACATTGGTCGCCCTTTGTACAGAAGATGATGATAGACCACTGGCGGCTCCACATGGGGTTTCGGAGGGGCGTTCCTCCTATTGAATGCCTGCTCCCCAGTGGCCCCCTGTTGGGACCTTATACTTATTACTACATACCTATTAACAGATGCTTAGAAGTTGCCACCCCAACGCCCCTCCCCCCACTTGCCAAATCCTGGAACCGCCGCTGAATCCGACATAGAGAACAGGAAATGAGGGAAAAGATCGAGATTATAGAATCTGCAGCGTCAGTACGAGTTCCATCTGGATCAAGGTCGATGACGAATAGTAAAGTCCCTGGGTATGGATATAGATACGGAAAGTTGTTGCGGAAAGAGAGTTGCGCCGTATAATCCATCCATTCGATATACGATCATCATCATCATCATCATCATCATCATCATCATCATCATCATCATCATCATCATCAACCAGATACGAAATACGGATTCGATGACAGCGTTTAGAGTGAAGTAGGCGCCGCACTGTCTGGCTACGCCTACTCCTAGGCACACGTATTGGCCTAAAAACGGTTCTAGGGCCGCGTAGGCCTAGATTTCCCTACGCCCCTAGACCTGTGGCAGGCATACGGCATGCGGTCTCGATATCAATTATATCGCTTGTAATTTGGAGTTTCTATAATATTATATCAAAGTCAAAAGTAACCTACTAATATAAGAAATTGTAACTGCCATATCGACATTATTGTCGCTACGGTCACAGATGCTAAACGATCATCATCATCATCATCATCATCATCATCATCATCATCATCATCATCTTCATCATCTTCATCATCAATTGGTCATCATCATCATCATTCTTCATGGGCGCAATATCAGTTGGTGTTTAATAAACAGTAAAACAGACTATTATAATAAATTATATTATTAGTCAGCAACTTGAAAGCAAAACTGAGATCTTGCCCACCAGCCGCTGTCACTTAACCCCTTAACTGGGCAACTATTTGTAGCTCAATGTAAAATGGACGAGCGTTACTCGGGGCACTCAGTTAAGGGGTTAACGGCAATGGGATAAAATGTATTTCCCTTCGGAGAAAAGACCTGTCCGTTGGGGGGCTGGGGGGTGGGGTGGTGAAAAAAGGTACCTGCGCCAATTTCCCCTCGGGGCTTCTAAATCATGGCAAACAAATTGGTCAATTAATTACGAAGACCGTTATAACTGTTGGTTTCGATGTGCAAGTACAAACCGAACACCCATCAATGGTCAGGCGCTTTGTACCTTCACGTCCGCTATTCGTATCAACTTCCTTCGGGGGTCCGTTCGATCAAACGCCTGAATTATGACCCTCGAGGGTCGAAGTCAAACGCCGTAAATGATTATTATTCGTTCCCCTCTCTAAGGGCTGGGGGGGGGGGGCTGGGCCTCACCTTTGCATCTCCTGAAGGCATTCGCCATCGTAAAGCTAAAAAATTAATCTATGCAATGACGAAAACTCAATGAGAATATATGTATCACAGAGAATATATGTATGTATGTATGTATGTATGTATGTATGTATGTATGTACGTATGTATGTATGCATGTACCGATGGACGGACGGATGGATGTCTGGATGGATCACTGGGCGAATATACAGCCATATTGGCATCACTTTATTACAAATCTATTCGACGTAGTGTTATGATCTTCATTCTGGAATAAACTTTGCGCCCCTCACCATACACCCCGAGGGCTTCCTGTCCGGAGTCAATGACGCCCGAAGGACCATGCAGTAGCACCCTCTGTCTTCTCGTCTACCCTCACTGATTGAGCCCCCTGAGGCCCTCATAAAGTGTCAGCCCCCGCTCTTCATCGTACCCGCAAGAGCGTCCTGGAATGCAAACGAGAAATTCTACTGGAAAAAGACATGGAAAACCACGCGGATACCGGAAGAAAAGCACAGAAAAGAACTAAAACAGACACCAGCTTTAATTAATTTAAAAGAAGCGTCATGCGAACAAATAAGTACTTGCACTACGAAGCGGCAAACACGCCTAATATTTTCCCACAGAGACGAGCAAATAGACTGGCATCCCGCTTATAAATGGTGTAGGCCTATATGGCCTATGTCGGATGTATCACAGGGAAGGCCAGACACCAGCGTCGCTTCTTTATAGTTCTGACCTCGACAGCCTACAATCTGTTACGATGCTCAGGTTATAAGTGAAAGCGATTGTGAAAACGATTGAAAAAATGTAATAGCATAGTAATAGCGCTATAAAAGACGACCAATTTTCCAGACGAGACAAAATCCGCGACAAACTCAATAACAGATCGACTGCAGTGGGGTCATGCCCCCAAACAAAAACCCCATCCCCCTTTTTCTGACTTATGCCGGTATATTATCGCGATATGGACCATAGCACTGCCTACTATAACATTACGGCCTGAACCATTAGATTAGTTTGGAGGCTGCAGACACAAATTGACCAATTGCCATCTCAGCACTGGCCCGGCCAGCTGCCTTGTGGTCAGTTTCACAATGTCAGCCTCCGATATCGCTAATAATTCAGGCCCGACGGTGTAGCGACCAGTGCCACCCAGTGCGTGCTTAAGGGGAGAATTCGTTACCCCTGCGGTGGACAACGAAGAAGCCCCTCTCAGACATCTGTCACCTGAAACACCCCGATGGCTTTCACACCTCTGCCAAGCGAAGACAGTTTCTCAAGTGGCCTCTTCCAAAAATCGGGGTAAATAAAACAGGGGAGAGAGACTCCGGCCGGCGGGGGTGGGAGGGGAATGTTTTGACAAGAACGAAACAAAAACACCGGACCGCCGGTAATGGGAGGGGGAACCGATTCCGATCGTCCCCACGGCGAAATACGCCTTCCCCCCCGTCTCAGAACAATGCCCGCATTAGCCGAGGAATGGTGAGTCAGTTGGGGACAACAGAAGGCAGACATCGTGGCACCGTCTCGACTTCTCCACCCACCCACCCACCCACCCCGCCCCCACTTTCCCAACCCTTCCCCGCCTTTTCCTCTCGTCCTGCACGGTAATGAAAGACGCAGGTTTCAACCGTCTTGCTTTCGAGACATTTAGCCTCTTGATTCCAACCCCCCCACGCAACCGACAGCATCTCATCGTCCTTATCAAGAATCAGAAACATCGGCGACAACATCATGCCCCCCACTCCCCGGGTTCACGCAACCACACAGACAGACAGACAGACAGACAGACAGACAGACAGCAGACAGGCACTCAAGAGGCGTTTTTCTAATAATGACGTCGTTTGCTGCATGAGAGTGATTTACAAAAACGATCGCTGGTTGATCTTTCCTTGAACCGTTTCGCCCCCTCCCTCTCCTTCTTTCCCAATCGGATTTGGACGGGAAGGGCCACTAGGAGGCAGTCAGATATGTAACGATTTTTATTTCCGTCAACCAATTTCAATGATTAATACCGCCTCCAAAGCACAAATATACCGTACCACCTTCAACACACAAGCGGAATTGCATATAGAATGAATCACATATACTTGTCAATGCTAAATACTGATGATGTTATAAGAGGAGATGTTCTAGTAAGAAGTATGTGAAGCTTGAATGTAATCGAATGCCATTTAAATGTTAACCCCTTAACCGTGTATTTAACTGTAACTCAATGTAAAATGGACGGATATATCCGGGATCCCCAGTTAAGGGGTTAAGAGCTGTTTCTACGCTTTGCGAAAATCTACGTTCACTTTTTAGTGACTGCAATCTAAAATTACTTGAACCTTTTAAAGTAATCTTTCTTTCCATCTATCAATCTTCTCGCTTGTTGACCGTTTGTCGTTTTAACAGACTTTTAAAATATGAAACTCAATTATTAAAACTACTAGAATCTTTACAAGCACATTGTCCCAAATAAAATTCAAATTTGTATGACTGAGAATGGCAAACATCTGCATTGCAGTCTTCAATCCAGACATTTGCAAATTTGAGATCTAGTACAAGACTTGCTATAAAACAAGCAGTGGCAGCATTACTCATGCACCCGTTGGGTCCAAAGGAGTTGGGATGGTGGGGGGAAAGGGAAGATGGAAAGTAACGAGGAGTCCTTGAAATCGGCGTGGTTCTGGAAAAACCATTAAGAGTTGGTTCAGACGGTTCGTATATGTTATAATCTGCTTGATGGCTGTGATAGATTGCCATCGAACCGGCATAAAAGTGAACGAATCGGTTACGGAGGTTGTCTTTGATCTAGTGCTGAACGTGCATGGTTTAGAATTTGCCACCAAAGACGCCCAGAATCTGTAGAATACCAAGATGATGAAGAATACCAAATCTCACCGCCTCATCTAACGTTATTTCTTTGGTAGCATATATGTTGTCAGAACAGGCTTTGCGGTACATGGCAAAAGTTCTCAACAAAGCGTCCTGAAGTTAATAGCGTTATCTCTTTTCATTTCTCTTTTTTCATAGTTCGCCTTGCTGCTACTCCCCCCTCCCCATCCCCACTCTGACTGATCTCTGGTCTTTTGCTGTATGGATTTCGAGTAATCATCGATTGATGCCTTCGGCTTTGAGTATTAAAATTGGCGCTATAGAAGTTCATAAGTAATAATACTAGCAATAATACTTTAGTAGGTAAGATAACCAGTGGCGGCTCAACGGGGGGCAGGGGAGGCCCGTGCCCCTATCCATGATTAGAAGTTGCCACCGCAACGGCCCTCCCTCCCACTTGCCAAATCCTGGAGCCGCCACTGTTATGCATTCCTCAAGATATCCGGAAAGACTTTCATTTAGGCCTAGTTGATGTCCTACGTTCACGTACAGTCAATGGCGTTAGTGTGTGGTGTGAAATGGCTGGCTGTGCTCCATTTCGAACACTGTAGATCAAAATTGAGAATGGTGTTATTGGCGATTCTTGCAAAAGTAAAAGCAATGAAGACGGAACAAGAGGAATTTGTGGATTTTGTCGGAGAATTTCTTCAAATCGATTAGATTTTTACATGTCTAGACCCTATACGCCCTCTATTCAACAGGCCTTTAATAGGCTTCTCTCACGCAGCAAATTAATTATAAAAACTTGTTTTTGATGTCTATAAAACCTGTTGTATAGGCCTACAATGATCCAGCTATCTTAATACGCGGCTCTTCCCTCGATCGCCGTACTAGTCATCAGTGGCGGCTCCACAGAGGGGACAGGGGGGCCCGTGCCCTCTATCGAGTGCCTGGCCCCCAGTCCCCCCTGCTGGGACCCTATACTTAATACTACATACCTAACAACAAATGTTTGGCTCCCACGATTAGAAGTTGCCACCCCAACCGCCCCCGCCCCCCCCCACTTGCCAAATCCTGGAGCCGCCACTGAATATAACTGCCGTTAAAATGCCTTTGAAATATCTTACGCCAGCAAATAGCAAGCAGAAATGTAGGCCAATCGAACAGTTCGTTCTGTTTTAGCATTAAATTAGGAAACCGTGACGTAGAAGAAGGAAGCAGTGGCGTCGCCAGGAATTTTTGGTTGGGGGGGCAAAAGGGGTCTGGCGTGTCAGATTCTTACCCACCCCTACCCCCCCCCCTTCACAAAAAACTTTCTCACCGGATTTGCGCGAATCTGGTAGGTGGTCTGGGGCAGGTTGGGGGCAGTTGCCCCCATTTGCCCCCCCGTGGCGACGCTAATGGAAGGAAGCCAGTTTAAGTAATGATAGACGCATGCTAAGTTGAAATCGACTTGCATTTTGGTCGCAAAGTAGTAGACGATGTCAATTAAACCGGAAATAAATTTCCATAATTGAACCTAGTGGAAGAATTTTGAGCGTATGCCAATAATGTGACATATAATAATATATAATATATAATAATAACTATTGTTCTCTTACTCTCTCTCTCTCTCTCTCTCTCTCTCTCTCTCTCTCTCTCTCTCTCTCTCGACCAGCGTTTTACCTGGTCTCTCGCAACGTAATATTTTTTTAAAACGACAGAAAATTCAACCCATTGACTCCAAAGCAGTGTTTTATACAGGCCTGTTAGGAGGGGAGAGTTTCCCCAAAAGAACCTCAAAATTTCCCCCCCCCCCAATCCCAGCACTCACACAAATTTTGCATTGAACTTTGTCTTTTCCCCTCCAACCAAGTCGATTTTCCCCCTCGAAAGCCTCAATTACCCCCACCCCCTCCCCAAAGGCCTGGAGCCTGGATAAGACACTGCTCCAAAGGTGAGAAATGCTCGCCCTCTTCGTTGACTTAGAGTAAGTCATATTAGACGAAAACCCAAACCCGGATTTAGCAGGAAAATCCAATTTGATGCGTCAATATCCCAATCACTCCACGACCGCACGAATAGTCGAATAACCTTAACCCTAACCCCCGAGTCCCAACCCTAATTTAGACGTGCGCAGCGCAGATAAACAAAATCATACCCTACCAATTGGATCCCATCACGTGACACATCAACATCAGACTCTCTCTCTCTCTCTCTCTCTCTCTCTCTCTCTCTCTCTCTCTCTCTCTCTCTCTCTCTCTCTCTCTCTCTCTGTCGTCCAGAAAATTGGGCGAAACCCGATATAACTTGCTGACAAAGACTGCAGTAGTAAACCCGCACCGCCGCCACTCAGTTATCGGAACATGCCAAGAGAGAGCGAGTACCATTACTCAGTCTTTGAAATGATCGGAAAGTCGGCATGCAAACCATCATTAACACGTTTTTTATCTGCGAGTCCTGTCTTCGCGTCTATCTTCCTTCTATCTATCTCTGACTTATTGACCGCCTAACGGTCCGCTAAAGGCCAATTTCCACCTATATATCAGGTAAATCGCAGCTTCCATCTCTGGCGTATCGACGGTATCGTTCTCACTCAGTGGTAATTATAGGTGCGTATAAAGGTTGGCAGTTATTGGAAGCCTCACCTCGCACCTTGTTTCAGCTGTCCGATTGCTTATCGCGACTGTAATATTTCCGTGAGTTGAATTGAAATAACTGTACCTTAAGTCTTAATCAGTCAATGGTGTCTTCCCACTTTTGAATCTGTTTCAATCAGTGGCGTAGCCAGCAATTTCGGAAAAGGGATTTTGAAAAAAATTCGTCAATAGCCGCCAAGGGGGGTTTCACCCCAAAATTGCCAAAAATCGCCTCAAAAAATAAAAATTGCATGGGAATACATAAAAAAATTTTCCCGCCGTCCAAGGGGTTTTAACCCTCAACCCCCTGTGGCTACGCCACTGGTTTCAATGTTACACGATACCGAACTTGTATTACAGTATTTTCCTGAAAATAGATAATGATGATGCTGGGGTCTAATGTGTTATTCTTAGGGACCTAAACGAGATCGTGCGAAAGAATGACCTGAAGGATTACAAGTAGATCAGGGTGGGCAAAACACGGCCTGCGGGCCGGATGCGGCCCTCGACAGAGTTTTATCCGGCCCGCCGAACATATTCTAAATTTCTAATAACAATTTAGCAAGATGACTGATTTTCCCCATAATTTAAACATTTTCCAACAGACTTTTACTGGCGTTATACAAATATCATTAATTAGCGCGAACCACCGGTCACAAGACCGTTACGAGAACACAAGCTTATATAGAAAGCCTTATAATTTCTATAATAAATATAATACTTTATAGTTTATAAACTTTATACAGTACGGCCCGCCAGTTATGTTCAAAGAATATATGCGGCCCTCGAGCCAAAAGAAATTGCCCACCCCTTAAGCAGATGGTAGAGAAAAGTTATATTTCTCATCAAATAATCATGGCCCTGCTCTAATGTCTATAATTCCCGCCTTTTCTATACAAGCGACAGATCGTGAAAAATCAATGCATTATTAGTGTGGCTTTCAAATATATAGCGCCATTATATTCTGTATAGGCCTAATGGCCAGGGCGCGATTTGGGGGAGAGAAGGGGGAATCTTCCCCCACTGCCCAAATGCATCCACCCTACTGCTACATCCCCCACCATTAGATCCCCCCACTGCTACAGTTTCCAACAACTACATCCCCCAAGCTCGACATATCCCCCCCACTGCTCCAGGTCACAAATCGCACTCTGCTAATGGCTAATGATGCCCCCCCCACTTGCCAAATCCTGGAGCCGTCCACTGAACTGAACGAAATAAAGTTCAAAGTTCAAACCGACTGACTGACCTTCTGGACCTTGCACATCGACCCCATCGGCTGGACCTGGTGCTTGGAGTGTCGTCCGTCCTGCAGACAGACGCAGCAGATGGTCGCCTTGCACGGGACGCAGAAGAGACTCAGCGATTCGTCGGGATGTTCGGCGCACTTCGACTCCGCCAACCGACGCCTCGTCTGCAGATGGGTCCGACCCTCGGCGACCCCGACCAGCCGGTGCCTGGCCAGCGCCCCGCGGGCCGGATGGTACGTCTCGAGGCACGACTCGCAGTAGAACAGCTCGCACTGTTCGCACGCCTGGACGGCCGCCCGCGCCGCCGCCGCCGCCGTCTTGTCGTCGGCGACGACGACGGGACAGAGCTGGCATTCGACGGGGATGTCTCTGGCCTCGCGGTACCGGTCGACGATGCTCTCCAGCGCCGGCGCCCGCGGCAGCGCCGTCGCCCCGCGATCGTCGACGGTCGCCTGTCGGGCGCAGACGGGGCAGGCGATGCTGTGACCGCCCTGCAGGACGTACAGGTTGGCGACGCTCTGGGCGCCGACGCTGCCGACCCCCGAGTCCGTCTCGCTGACCATGCTCAGCTCGTCGCTGTCCGGGTAGCAGTCTTCGGACGACGACGACGACGACGACGGAGCGGCAATGCGCGCCGGGTTCGAACCCCCCGGCGGCGGGGCCGGGGCCGGGGCCGGGGGTGGCGCGGACGACGCCGACGACGATGGCATCTGGAGGCGCAGGGCGCAGTTAAGGCACAGCGAGTGACGACACGACGGAAGCGTTACTGGATTGGTGAAGAAACGTCGACACGCCGGACATTTCAGCTCGTCTTCCATTCGCGACGAGAATTCCATCGCACTGGAACGACAGTTCTCTCCCCCCGCCGCCACCAACACCACCGCGGACGAACACAACACAAAAACGAAAACTCAAAAAGACGAAATCAAAACTAAAATACCGAACGACAATCTCGCAGACAGAACTAGGCAGCGGTCACTGCCACCACCAGCGCGCCAGCATAATCGGCGACTCCGATAAATTATTATATACTGTATATGGACACCAACCACGGTTCTCGCTCGCTAGGCTCTGCTCGATCGGTCGGTCGGTCTTGCGGTGTGCCGACTGCCGAGCATCAGCTGTACGCGTCGCTTTTATAAACAGCGTCAGCTTCATTCAGAATTTTCTCTCTGGAGAACGCGAACACGCACACACAGCTACACGCGAAGCGATCTGTCGGCTGCGTTGTGTTTAACAGGCTCGAGAACCGGCCTGGCGTGACTGGTTCGAGACTGGCCAGCCGAATGGGGCGGACCGGCGGCGCCTCTGGTATAGCCTAGACGCTGTCGCGGCTGGCAGATGTACGCACAGATACGGAACGATACAGAGGGGGAAACGGACACGAAAAAGGACAGGACAGAAGAAGGAGGAAGACGAGGAGGAGGAGGACTCGTGAACAGAGGTTTAACGAATTTTCCGTAATAATGAATTTGAAAACCATCCGTGCTATCAGTGGCGGCTCCACAGGGGTGCCCGCGCCCCCTATTGAGTGCCTGGCCCCTTAGACGTAATACTACATACCTAATAATAAATGGTTGGCCTCATGATTAGAAGTTGGCCACCCCAACGGTCCCCCCACTTGCCAAATCCTGGAGCCGCCACTGCGTGCTATCCATTCGTCAATGGAGATTATATTTAGAATCGAGGTCTGTAGTAGCCTAAGTAAGAGTATTAACACAGGAAGTCCCTACCAATTCACTTACAAACAGTTGTATAACTATTATTGTTACTACATGTATTATTATCATCTTCGTCATCATTGTTATTAATATTATTTATTATTATTATTATTATTATTATTATTATTATTATTATTATTATTATTATTATTATTATTATTATTATTATTATTATTATTATTATTATTATTATTATTATTATTATTATTATTATTATTATTATTATTATTATTATTATTATTATTATTATTATCGAATTTTGATCGCTTCAATATTGATGTCATTATTGCTTCTAAGATGCATTTGAGGATTTGTACATGTACTCGTAGATTTTAGCAATTAAATACATGTTCTTGTGTAAACATAGAAAGTTAAAAACAGTTTCTATTGCTATGATTTGTCATTCATGGCGATCGCAGAACAGGGATATTTTTACACCCCCAAACGCCCTCCTCCCCCAATTTGAGGTCGACACCACCACCCCAAAATTTGGTAATGTGAGAATGGTATGCATACAAAATACATACTAATTAGCTCCGGACACCCCAATTTGAGGTCGACATCCCTCCAAATTCACAATCGTAGAAATATCCCTGCCGCAGAATAAAAACTCGAAGGGACAATTAAGTTCGCTTTCAAGTGAATGGCCCTCTTGAAGGGGGACTGAAATGACAGTTGAAAGAGAATCGGGCGCTTTACAAGGTAGAGGGTGTTGCTGAATGTCGCCACCTTTGTGTGTCTTAGGTCAAAATAGTTTCCGTGGATGTAGCCAGCTGTAACGTGCTACTATTTCCTCTCATGTGCTTACAAAGTTTAATGATGTTACACAGTTACACTGTATATTTCCCCTCGTTACTTAGTTCCCGAAATAGATTAAAAAATATATCATATGCAAGCATACGCACACACACTTTTTGGAGATTGTCTTGGAACTCGAATTAAATGCAATTTTCTCCAAGTTCCTAAAAATATCCAATAGTTCAGTGCTTTTAGACACAGAATAATGGACTTTGACGTAACAATAATAATGATAATTATTAGATGGCCAGCAGAGTCGAGCGACTGCCGTTGGAAGATGTTGTCGGATGTTTAGCGCAAAGTCGAGACCCACTGAGCTTCGTTGACGACACAGCCCTCGCTTTGTCCCAGTTTTCATCATCCAGAAACTTCTATCAACTCAAGGAACACAAGCAAACATTAAAAATACATAACTCAAATAGTACAGGGCGGCACAAAAAACGGACTATATTAAATGCAAACCTAAACGTGACTAGTCCGGTTTTTTGCGCCACCCTTTATTGTGGCTGAAGATACCTAGAAGAATTTAATATTTAAAAAAACTGTATATAGGCAACGTAACGGAAATTCAAAAGGTGAAATAATTAGCACTGTTTTTCAATTATATTCTGCGGTTCTACCGTTTCTCAGAGTTTTAGAAACCAAGTTTTAACGTCTTTTCGGACCACCCACTTGCAATTCTATGTATTATTTTTTTGTTGTTGGGCAGCTATACCGAATTGCTTGAGCTATTACTTCCTTTGATGCATTGCTCAGTTTTGACGGTTGAACTCGAGTGCCGCTTGTCGAGCCGATCCGCTAGATCTCGATCACTGATTCTCTGCACTTTCTTGTCTTCGATCATCCGTTCCATTTTCAGCAAAGTCTCGTCCTTTGGTTTCTTCCTTTCTGCTCATTGCCTTTGTTCTCCTCATACAAGTAACAAAAAAACAGACAATTTAGATAGGCAACCACCAAAAACTAATGCCTATCATTCATTCATTCATTCATTCATTCATTCATTCATTCATTCATTCATTCATTCATTCATTCATTCAGTCAGTCAGTCAGTCAGTCAGTCAGTCAGCAGTCATTCATTCCAACTTAAACTAATGCCTGTCCCTTCATCTTGGACGATTCTGACAGCAGCACAGGGACGGTGTCTATCTAAAGGGGTAAATCATAACATTACAGAAGCTTTTAAATCCCTTAAACTCTTCCACAAATACTGTGAAACTATAGCAACAAGTGAAAACCCATAAATAATTTTCCTGAAAATTCTATCCTAGTTTATAATTACATTTTTGTGATCAGGAAACGAAGGCAAACAACATAGGATATTGACGCATCCTGAATTATGGATATTTTTGACATATATGGACCCTGATCAAATAATGCTACTAACCAGGGCATTCCATGACAAATCAACACAGTCATCGGACGTCACCGTCTCAGATTTTGATGAAAATTGGCACACTTGTCCATCCCCATGAGTAATGCTGAAAACCATAATATTAGAGTTTTGAGTCAACCCATGTCCAAACGAAATGCCACAAAATGGTGAGCCTGTGGAAATACAGCAAGCTGTAGATATACAAAAATTCAGAGGAGTTTGAAACCAATTAAAACCCCATTTTCTTGTGTGCCCATCTTTAATGAGTCAAATAATTCCAGAGATTGTCAATATGTTCCATCTCAATTTTTATTCTAGGGCGTTCGAAATGCCACAGAATGGTGAGCCCGCAAAGGGCAAGACTGTGTGACAAATACATTTCATTAGAATACAGTGGGGATCCTCTTTAAGACGCCACCAAACAGAATTCTTAGATCCCATCATGTTAGATGCACCGTCACAGTAGCTGATTTTCTTTGCCGGCAACACCAGCACCCCAATTCTATTCACTTATTCTATTTAATTTTACAGTACTTCACTGTGCAATTTTCCTCGAGCCAAGAAGCTTCTTGTTCAATCGCCAGATGGCAGTGTTTGGATTTCGTTGCCTGGCTACGCAAATAACGTAATCAATTCATTCAACTAGCGCCTGATGCGATAACATTTAAAACCTCATTCCGTACAATTCGCCATTTATCAACAGACGTTTGATGTTCGTGTTTTAAAAGTCTATCGAGTAAGGGTTCATCCAAATAGTACGTAAGCAAATAAAGTCATATTTTCACCCCTCCCCTTTTGCACATAGGGGCTGTCCATTAATTACGTCAACAATTTAGGGGGAGGGGGTTTGAAAAAGTTTGACAGTTGTTGACAGGGGGAGGGAGGGGGATCAAGAGAAGTTGACGTCAACAATTTCACTTTTTTCAAATAATCAAAAAATAGGAAATTTCATGGAATACTACTTATTACAATGGAAAAAGCATGGCAAAAAGGTCATCACCACCACATTTTTACACTCGATGAGCAAAAAAGTGAAAAAATGGTCATCACCACAAAAATAATAACATTGTTATTGAGACCTGTCATTGATCTGGGGGGGTCAAAAGTTGTTGACGTAATTATGGGGGCGGGGTTAAGTGAAAGTTGACAGTTGTTGACAAGGGGAGGGGGTCAAAAATTGCCCAAAAATTGTTGACATAATTAATGGACAGCCCCATAGCGTACATAGGGAAAATCTCAAAAATCCCTTCAGTGCTTACGTACTAAATGGAATGGATGGACCCTATAAATTTTGTGGCTTGTGGAATTCCTCTTCTCTATTTTGGCCGATAGCATTAATAATTGTGGCGCCGTTGTGTGTAGATAATTTTCAAGAGGGGGGCAATTAGATTACCTCCAATTAACACCGGTTTAATGGACCACGAACAGGTAGTCGAAAATCTTGGCCGTGGGGCATTCTGACCCCCAATTGATTTCTGAAATATTTAGCACCGCTCTCTAGACGTTTGGCCTAATATGCTGGAGAGTATATGAACATTCATCCGTTGATCCATCCATCCATCCATCCATCCATACGTCAGTTCATCTTTCTACCTGGACCACCAGGACATAATTATCGTTTGCTACCTGCGAATGATTTCATCTCGGTAAGCACTATTTTCCGTTTCCTATAATGCTTCTTCCTTCCTTCCGCTCGGCAAATTCCTTTCCACGTCTGCATCTCCTCCTCCTCCTCCTCCTTTGCCTCTCTCTCTACCTCTTCCCTCCTCCCGCCTCCCGCCGCCCACCACCACCTCGATTTCCCGAGACGCAACGTACCTTACGACGATCATAAATCACATTTACGCAGCGCGGTTTCAACGAAGAAAGCGACGCATCACCAGAACGATGCTGCTGCTGCTGCTGCTGCTGCTGCTGCTGCTGCTGCTGAGGAGAGCATCTCAATAACGAAACCGCTACCATCGTCAGCATCAGCATCCGGTGCCTGCTCCTCAGTGGCAGCGGCGGGAGCCGAAGAGGAATCTGTTTACGAGCACCTCCCTAGCCACCTGTCCCGCGCCGTCTCACCTTTGCATTGTACAGTACATGCGGCGGGAAGACTGAGAGCAAAGGTATAGAGCGGAGAAAAACAGGACGGAAATTATGGACAGACGGTAACTGCAGAAGCATCCGCGGATATAAAGAGAGGAGAAGAAGATCAGAGGAGAAGAAGAAGAAAAGATGAGTTTGAGGAAGACATAGGACGACGAAGAGACAGACAGACAGATAGACAGACAAACATACACAGAAAAAACGTACAGACAGACAGAATGACAACTATACAGACAATTAGGCAAAAAGACAAACAGACAAAGAGAGGCAGAGGCAGAGAGAGAGAGAAGGAGAGAGGGAGAAAGAGGGTGACCATGTTATTTTAGGATCGGATTGTTTTCCTTCTCAGTCGACTCGTCAATCTAAAGGAAGTGTTCCAGGAAGATGCTGTCGATCTCATTTATAAAGAGATAGAGAAAGAGAGAGAGAGAGAGAGAGAGAGAGAGAGAGAGAGAGAGAGAGAGAAAAGAGAGATACAGAGAGACAGATAGAGACAGACAGGCACACAGAGAGGGACACAAACAGACAGACAGACTGGCAGACTGACATACAGACAGAGCTGGTGAACAGGGAATTTCATACAAACCCAGCGGGGGTTCCCCCCAACCGGCTTGTGAAAGACACCCTCCTGCCCTAGTATACAACCCTTCCCAGGGATGGTGTTGGATATCACCAAAACAAACTGATGTTAAAACTATTCATTTAGAGTTCTAAAGGGGGAAATTCACCTCCGGAAATTGAAACTTGAGCCCCCTATAACTGACTCCACAGAAATTATCGAAAGGACCGTATGAAGACATATGTTTGACTTGAATTTTCCTTTTTCCGAGGGGGCAAGCACCGAACCCCCGCCACCACCCCACACCCCCGCCCAATTCTATTCCCCGGGGCCCAAAGAGTCGAAACGAAACACTGGACATTGACACCCCCTGCAATTATGGGACACACACCCTACCCCCACCCCACCCCGAAAGCAAATTCCTGGACGAAACAAGCCTGTTGGTGAAACAAGCGTTGAGGAAAGAAGGGGGAGCGAGTGAGGGGCGAATAGAGAAGAAGAGCTATTTTCAAGTACGAAATGTCATTGTTAACGTCATAGGAGCCCAGAATAGCGGCTTCTAGGGGCAATTCAGGTGCGTGCTGCCAGGAAGGAAGTTACGAATAGCAGGCAACATATATATATATATATATATATATATATATACATATATATATATATATATATATATATACATGTATATATATTTTCTCGTTTTTTCTCTCCTCTTTCTCCTCCTCCTCCTGCTCCTCCCCTCCTCCTCCTCCTGCTCCTCCTCCTCCTCAGTTCTAATTCCTGCTTCTTTCTTTCTTCGCAGACGGCGTGCACCACGGCTCATGATCGTCTGCTTTTTCCCGCCCGCCGATGCCAGAACGTCTGCTCTCTCTCTCGACGGAGCAGCGGCAGCAGGTTTCGACCGCGAAGCCCCGACAGCGAGAGAGAGAGAGAGAGAGAGAGAGAGAGAGAGAGAGAGAGAGAGAGAGAGAGAGAGAGAGAGAGAGAGAGAGAGAGAGAGAGAGAGAGAGAGAGAGAGAGAGAGAACAGTTGGCCGTCGAGGAAGAAGGGTCGATAATAGAAAGTTCAAAAGTTCAATCGGCACTCATCTGCTGCTGCTGCTGCAGAAGAAGAAGAAGAAGAAGAAGAAGAAGAAGAAGAAGAAGAAGAAGAAGAAGAAGAGACAGAAGAAGAAGGAGGAGGAGGAAACTGCTGGCATTCCGCTGCCATGTCGGCAGTGGCTGTTTCTGCTGTCAGTGGCGGATTCATCGGCGCCAAACACCTGGATGCGAAAGCACACCGTCGGAAGCATTAAACTAGGATATCCGTCAGAAATTTATCAAACAAACACGTAACACCGGTTTCGAGTTATAGCAAAACAAACAAACAAACAAAATAAAATAAAATAAATGCGATTAACTTGAAATATAAATAAACCAGCAGTTCGACTTATACGGAAGATTGTACGGCGACTTTTTTCAAGCAATATATTTTTACAACTGCTTTAGAAGTTTAGAAAGTAGATGCGGATAGAATATGAAACTGGACATTACAAATTACATTACATTACAACGGATTGACCAATAGAACGTGGAAAGCATCGATGACGCAAGTGGAAAATTGAAAACGATTATGTAGCGCCAGAGCGTTTTTAGCGAACAGAAGAATCTAGACGAAATTCGTGCGCGTGTTGTTGGTGGAGGGGTGGTGAGGGGTACGGAGGGGGGAAAGAGAGAAGTCTTTCGCCATAAAATTCGTTCCAGGATGCGTCGAAAACCATCATTACCACACACCACCACCTCCACCTCCACCACCTTACGTCGAAAACCAGTTTGTAAGTGGGAGCACAAGTCAGACTTATAAGTCAGGTGCTTGTAAGAATCACGCAGACAACGGACGAGTAGGATCCGACTTCACGAGCTTTCCCTCTCCTACGTGATTTAAGTCGGTCTGAGACCGACTGGAAGGGAAGGAAGACGCTGCATGCCAACGGCGAGAAGGAAGCACCGTCCAGGGCCACCACCACCACCACCACCACCCCGTACCCTCCTCCTTCCTTCTCGGAAGCCTTCCCCACCCACCCACCCACCCACCTGCTGGTGCTGCAGACAGCCGGAAAACCACATGTTGGCCTTTTCACTGCCTCTGCCGTATACATAAAAACGCTAGCGTTACGTCAACCCCCTTCAGCCACCTCTCCCTTACGCTACGGTTTATTTAGCGCCGGTTTATTATAACGAGGCGATCAAAAGTACAAAGAGGCGGAAATATTACAGGTATTTGGCGCGCTTGCAAGCGGTGGCCCGACTTGTCTTTGTATGTATACCTGTCCTGCAGTCTACCTACACAACTCACCTGGTTACACTTAAGTCTCTCTCTCTCTCTGTCTGAACCCGACAGTTACCGTTTCACTTAACCGCCCTGGCGCTCAAAGGCATTCCCTCGGGTCTCGCAGCTTTGCCTATCAATCGTCTTCTTCTTACAGTTATTACATGTAAGTTACATGTAAGTTGTAATCGTTACCAGTGTTTATTCTAGGCCTTCTCTGGGGAGAGGGGGGAATTTCCTCCAAAGTTTCAACCCACCCCCAAATGTTGACATTTTGGCAAGTAGCATGACCGCCTCCCCAATGTCCTTTATCCCCCCACCAATTTTAAACTCCCCCAATGTCTAGGTGGCTAGAATAGCCACTGAATCGTTACGATTACGTGCGACTGTAACACGTAAACGACGTAATGCAGTGTAAGTAAGTAAAACCCGACGTCGCATATTAGTTTAACTTGTCGTCGTTATTGATAACATCTCTTAAAATAATAATAATAATAATAATAATAATAATAATAATAATAATAATAATAATAATAATAATAATGCATTTAAAGTGGTTTAGGAAACCAAGTAAGCCTATGTGAAAACCATTGTCTTATCTGGCGCAACGTGTAGGCGTACCGGGGTTTCTGAAAGGGCGGCCTGTCAGAAATTTCATGACTGAAGATAGAGGAATTATGTCCAAATGCACAATAAAAATCTGCTACCTAACCCTAAATCTAACCATCATCGTGAAAATGTCTAACATGAGACCCAAAAATTCATGTCCATATTACAGAGACGCACGATTGATGAAAAATGCAATAACAGGATCGTTGAAATCACATAGGCGCAAACCTCTACTAAGCCTCTAGACTTAAACCCCACTTTTGAAAGGCCACCATAGGTATATGGGCCTGGGTTGGCCTCCCCATTTTTTCATCCAATGGTCGAAGACGTCGATTGACATTTAATTGGTGCAAAAATGAAGTACGTTCAACAAAAAAAAACAAAAAATGTGGCCTATACGGCAAACCCCTGAAATTTCCTACTGACTCCATGGAGAAAAAAAGACAAATTTAAATTATTCGTTGAAAAAGAGACTTTTATAATTTACATGTATACTGTATGCTAAAATAAATTAAAGTTATAATATATTGAGGTCCGTGTTTGTTTGCATAGGCGTAAACTTCTATTAGGCCTCTAGGCTAAGCTCGAGCCCCCACCCCACCCAACTTTTTGAAAGGCTACCATAAAAAAGGGGGAGGTATAAGGGTTGGGCTCCCCTCCACTTTTTCATCCAAGTTTACTCAAAGGTATAGGCCTACAACGTCTGACAGGTTGGTAAAACTTTCTCCCTGCAATTGGTGCAGTTTTCCAAATGCTTCTAAGGCCTGCTGTGCTCTCGAAGAAATTAACCTGCAAGAGCGGGGGAGGGGGAAGAGGAGGTGCCCGGGGCGGGACTGCGGATAGGCGGGGCTAAGTAGGGCCTAAGAAACGCGCGTGACGGATCGGCGGCAAAACGGATATCGTCGCTCTGGACGGAAGACAGACGACAATCGAACTGAAACCGAGATCCGAAGATCTGGCAGACGATAATAGCTCGAACTAAATTGCACGCTGGCGCTACATAAATCGCCGCCAACTCGAAATATTATAAAAATGCGAAACGTTTCTTCTTCTTCTTCTTCTTCTTAGAGATTTCTGCCGTTTTTTTTGCGAATAATTTCGAGATGAACGTCGTCGAGATGTTGGACATCGATCGAAAGAAATCGATAAGATCGATAAAATCGGCGCCGCACGGATCCATGCGATCGGAGGAGGAGGAGGAGGAGGAGGAGGACGGGGGGGAGGAGGAGGAGGAGGAGGAGGAGGAGTTCGACTGCGAGTCCCCGATCGACCTCAGCCGCAGCGACGACCGGACGAGGACGGCGGGTCGACCCGAACCGCTGAACCTGACCAAGTTTCACGACCCGACCACACCGCCCGACACACCGACGCGGCTCGGCGGAATTGGAATCGGATACAAGAAGAACATTCTAAAAAGATACGGTCAGTAGGAAAGGACGATTGAGTGTGGGTGGGGGGTGGGAGTCTGGGAGACAACCCCTATACCTCAATTCTTCCCTGAGAAGGCCTCACAAAACGCGGGGAAAGGGGGCTCGAGCTCAGAGGCCTAATAGAAGTCTACGCCTATGAGACAACCTACCATCACCATGCAGTGTTGGATTTGCCGGGGACATGCAGTTTCTGTCATTCATTGAATTTCAGTCTTCAACCCCCCCCCAAATTTCACAACTCCAACACTGATCATAACAATAGTAGAACCCCTCCCCAAGAGAAAGTGGGATAGTTGCATTGCATAGTTTATTCATGGGTCTGGCAGCGGTGGTCGATTTTTTTCAAAGACAGTGCTGGGGTCGGGCAGTAGTCCAACCCAAGGTTTACGACCTCGAGCAGGAGGGGGGGGGGTGATAAGTGCAAATCGAAGAGTGGTGAGTAGAAATCACTGACTGTATTTAACATCAGTGCATTTCACTCATTCACTCATCGCACTTTCAAATGCACATTTCATTTGAGTGCAAATGACATTCTAAATCAGGAGGCTGCCACAACAACAACAACTACTACTAATATAACATTATTATTATTATTATTATTATTATTATTATTATTATTACTACTACTACTACTACTACTACTACTACTACTACTACTACTACTACTACTACTACTACTACTACTACTACTGTAGTCTACTACTACTACTACTACTACTGCTACTACTACTACTACTACTACTACTACTACTACTACTACTACTACTACTACTACTACTACTACTACTACTACTACTACTACTACACTACTATCGAAACAGTTTTCCAGCGCCGAGCATCGCGAATGCCAAAGTGAAGGGCACTTTGATAAACGTCACTTCAATTAAATGCAATAATTAACCCCTTAACTGGGTATTTAACTGTAACTCAATGTAAAACGGACGGATATAAGGGGTTAATAGACGATGGATTTAGTAACTCGACTCATTTTAAAACGGAGGTCACTAGCTTTGAGAAAAGTGCACCGTTTAGAGTACTTTCGACTGAAGATCGTGCGGAATCCGGTCTCGTTTCGATTAGACTTTTGCACGCGGCGAAGAAAAAGAAGGCAGTTTATCCATTTCCGTTTCCGGTCTAAATTCCTCAGATTCGGGCGTCCGATAGCATTACGCCCGCGGCGGGGTGATAATCGGATCGTTGTTATTATGCCGCGGTGGTTTTTACCCGCCAGCCCGCCCTGGGAATTTGCCCCGTTTCCTTGACCTTTTTGTACCCACGCCCAGGCACAGATCTAAAGGGTGAGTCATCGGTACCAGGTTCCCAGCAGCAGGAGACCCTATTTAGGCAGCAGAATTCGAAGCATGGTTTATATTTTATAACCTCAAACTCTACACTACAGGGCGGCACACAAAACCGGGCTATATTAAATGCAAACCTATATGTGACTAGTCCGGTTTTTTTTGCGCCGCCCTGTATATCAACCGATGGCGTAGCCATGGAGGCGGTGAGTGGGGCGCCCCCTTATTCTGTCTGGTCTCAGTCGTGAGTTTCGGAATTCCTGGCTATTCCACCGACAGCAACCACACTAAATGAAAACTATTATATAAGTGTCTCTATATGTTGTTAAGAGTCGCTTTTTACTTGAACTCTTGGAGTGAAGACGTCATCTATAATGTCTCGCCATGTTGCCGCTGTGGCATTTATAGGAAATTCCGGTGTTGTGCGCGACGATTACGTCATATGTTCCCCCTCCCCCTTCCCCTCCCCCTCCGCGCATTTCGTTCAACGTGTTGGTTATATTACTATCATCGTCGCCTGCATGTATTTAAGTGTACTTATCGAAAAAACATCATACAAAATCTGCTAAAGGAATCTAGAATGCACGTCGTCGTTGAAATGATTGCCTGCGTTGAAAATGTACTAAAACATGCTCGTCGTCTCTCTGAAGTACCTCCAATCGTAACACTAAAAGCTTATTTAGCGCATTTAATAATCGCAGAGGAAATATAAGTTCTATCTGGTTTGACCAAAATTAGAAATCGCTTTGTTCAAGGTCTGGACCGTTATTGTCAGAAAATAAATGAAAACTAGTTTCAATAATAGCGCTAAATAATCCTCCAGCATACTGGCTTTAGAGCCTTTGTACAGTACAGCTTTGTGATTTATTTTCTCGAAAGAATGTTTTTATCTGGTGCAATTTTCGGATTTTTTTTTGGGGGGGAGGACTTTTGCTGCGCTGTTCGACAATAAAAAAAATTGTAAAATCTAACATGAATCATTTGAGGACGAAGTTGAATGTTGAATAAAAGTATCTCTCTCATAGAAAAGCTGCAAACATCGCCCTGCCTACAATAGTCCATAGAGATTTATCTACTATAGGGTGTCGTCGACAATTCGACGATAATATTATTATTATACACTTTCGTCGAAAAATCGACGCTCAAGCGTAAATAATGAAGTTGGGACGTTAACTTCCCCTTCTTGTCGTTCTGAGACGGAAGCGTGTCTGCTTCCTGCTTCTTTTCCGCGAACCGGGAGGTGGGCGAGTGGGGGAGGCGGGAGGGGAACGGGGGAAGGAGAGGCTACCGTACTGTACATGGTGCGGTTGTCCGCTAGCTCGCAGGTGTCCGTTGCTCTTTCGAAAGCGCGTCGTTTTCTCTTCGGCGGCGGCGGCGGCGGCGGCGGCGGCTCTCAAGAGATGCCTTTACCGGATTTCTTGCAAGGTAAAAATAGGTACATCGCATACCTGGAATAGCATTCCCGGTTTCCGTATCGGTTACCGTGGCGCTGGAAGGAACGGATAGTGTTTGTTCGCTGTGTGATGATGAAACCGGTTCCATGCACCTCTTTCGTCGAAATATTTTCACCTGTCAGAGCAGAGCGAAGTTAAGATACCTACTCGTCGACAGGTGGTTCTAACTCGGAGGACTTAAAAACCGGTTGCAAAATTCCAAGGCGGGTGGGCGGGTGAAAGAGCCTTGCGAAGGCCAGTTCAGTGCGTTGCCCACAGGTGCAACAGGCTGGCGACATCGGCGGCTGTTGCCAGTGGCGACCGGTGGCATGGGCGCCCACATAAATTTTTCCAGGAGGGGCAAAACATAATGGTCATGGCTATGCCACAGAAATTTTTCCAAGAGGGGTAAAACACATCTTAACACAATGGTCACGGTTAATATTTTAGCAAGGTTTTCAAATTTCAATGGGAAACATTGACATTTGTATTTTCCAGGAGGGGCAAGTACCCCCTCTTGCCCCAATGTGCGGGCGCCCATGGCCGGTGGGTCTAAGAAGTGGGGGTTGCAATGTTAGTGAGAAAAAGTTCACCCTTAACATTAGGCTGGGATACTTCGGTTCCAATGTGGTCCTATTATGTCGATAGTGATTGTTTTCCGGAGGATATTGCCTCAGAACGTATATAATTATTCCTAGT
>CM030856.1:11916752-11989252 GCA_018105865.1 Metaphire vulgaris
CCATTCTTCAAAACCCGAAATACGATATCGGTTACAAAGGAAACGTCAACCCTTCTTCCTCCACTTGAAATCGAAATGATATTAATCACCAACGCGCCCTTGAGCGGAGAAGCTCACCACTATACGCCCAGACTGGGGGTCTCGGAGGGTCTGTCGACTTACTCAATCGTCGATAGATCCGAGTGGAAGGCACTGTCCCATGCATCCGATGTCCTATGTCATCTCTATGATCTCAATAGTACACGATAAATGCCAAAGAGCTTTACTGAAAAAAATTCAAATCTATATAATACGGGCGAAAAAAGCCCCGCAGATAACAAACACTCTTAACGTCTGTCTCCATGTCTGTCTGTCTGTCTGTCTGTCTGTCTGTCTGTCTAAGGGGGTTTATTGTCTGTGCTTAATAACTTCCACTGCAATTTCAACTAGTTTGGGTGAGTCGTTATATATATATATATATATATATATATATATATATATATATATATATATATGCTTGCAGCTTCCCAGGTTCTTGTATATGATATACCCAGACTCTGGGAAATGGTGACGTCATACCGTAGGTTTTTTAACAAACGTTCATGCAAACGCACATAGACAGACACAAACAAACACACATACACACACCCACACTCGAATAGACACACATGGACAGAGAGAGACAGATAGCTGTATAATTAGCGGCTGAATCACAGGAATGATACAGTTGATACTGTACTTTATGATACTGTACTTTATGATACTGTACTTTATGATACTGTACTTTATGATACTGTACTTTATGATACTGTACTTTATGATACTGTACTTTATGATACTGTACTT
The DNA here is from genome assembly GCA_018105865.1 of Metaphire vulgaris. Classification (NCBI taxonomy): domain Eukaryota; kingdom Metazoa; phylum Annelida; class Clitellata; order Crassiclitellata; family Megascolecidae; genus Metaphire; species Metaphire vulgaris. The sequence continues at coordinate 11,917,578 of CM030856.1, forward strand.
TATGATACTGTACTTTATGATACTGTACTTTATGATACTGTACTTTATGATACTGTACTTTATGATACTGTACTTTATGACACTGTACTTTATGATACTGTACTTTTCCGCAATTGGATACAGTATCACGATTACAACCATTTACGGATAACAATAGTCAAACGTTGAAAAAACCATTTTACCGGCGTGTCTGCTATCATTCTGAAATTGCTATATAGCTATAGCAGTTATGAAACTGCTATTTAGCAGTTAACTGCAATAACGACTTTGTAACGGAAGGTTAGTCGTAATCCTTATAAACAAAGCGAAACGATTACCAACAATTGATTCCGAAAAAACTGTCCTTACCGCAAGCGGTGCGTAAACTGCTCTTAAATCAGACATTTGCATCGGATGTAATAACGATATATATATATATTTATATATACGTGTATGTATGTATAAGTAGGTAAGTAAGTAGCAGCATCAATCAAAGTGATTTCTCCGGACTCACTCCACCAACCCCTTCTTTTTTCAGTCCTCACTCTAAAGTGCGATTTAATAGCAGCACTGTTATCCGCACTTAAATAATGAATAGTGATAAACGTTCTTTCAATGAAACCGCCCAATGACCATCAAAATGATGTCGGCAGATTTCGAAATTACCTGTATCCTCTCTCTCTCTCTCTCTCTCTCTCTCTCTCTCTCTCTCTCTCTCTCTCTCTCTCTCTCACTCTTCCTCTGTCTCTCTCTCTCTCTGTCCCTCTCTGTCTCGCTCTGTCTCACTCTCTTTCTCATTCTCTGTTTCTCTTTGTCTCTGTCTCTGTGTCTGTCTGTCTCTGTCTGTCTGTCTGTCTGTCTGTCTGTCTGTCTCTCTCTCTCTCTCTCTCTCTCTCTCTCTCTCTCGTACAGCATGGAAAAAATAATAACTAAGAGACAGCATCGTGCGGGAAGATTATAGATCTGATATGTGTGTGTGTGTGTGTGTGTGTGTGTGTGTGTGAAATGTAGACATTTCCTGACTGACTGACTAGTTCACAGACATGGGAACCTATCCTTTCCCAGGTGGAATAAACTTTATTCTTCGCCGGCTCCCAACATTCTACTCTCGATGATATTTATAACAATGGTGGGTGGAACTGGGTTTTACCTTGTAGGCCTACTATGTAATCGATTCTTTCCTTTCCACGGGTCCGATTGTTGACTTCTCCCCCTCCCCCTCCGCCCCATTGGTGAGACTCACTCTGAACAACACACAAGAAGCCAGTGCTTTTTCTGGGGAAAAATATTTTCCGGTGTACGCAATGTTATGCAAACGTTTAGTTTAAAAATTCTACGCGACTATCATAATAGATATATTAGTATACGGCCACGCTTGGGCCACATATCAAAACTAAAATGTATAAAAATCTAAACCAAATAGAGAGAGCAGGGATATTTTTACACACCCCGCTAACACCCCTCCCCCAACACCCACAATTTGAGACTGACACCCCCCCAAAAAAACCCCCACCCCAATTTCAGCTAAGGGATGATCTTTTTTGGCAGGGGACCCCAGAATTTGCCGACCCCCCATTGATAATCCTAGAAATAACCAAGAGAGAGAGAGAGAGAGAGAGAGAGAGAGAGAGAGAAAGAGAGAGAGAGAGACAGTAAAATGCATAGCATTTTCACATTTGAAACGTAACGATGATTAAAATATAAACCGGTTTGTGTATACCGTCACAAAAATGCACTGCAAGAATTATATCGAGAACCCACAAAAACAAAAATTCTCGAAGGGTTGCATACGTAAGAACTTGAAAAGAGCATCGCATGGTGTTCAACCACCATTTACCACAGCCGATGGTAAATTATATTTTATATGCGAGTTATTACTCGTTTTAGTCATATAGCAGAGCATAAATCATGATTAGGCTAAATGCCCACATGACAACCGCTTTGCTTGCGTCGAGTTGGTTTTCGCGGCGACGCCCAATTATGGCCCCCAAGTCAGGTGCGCGACGCCTAACCGCCATTGTGCAGGCGCTGTCAAAGAGAATGAGGAACCTCCTATATTATCACATTGGCCCGAGGTCTGCAGGGGGTGGTTGGAGCGTGCGCTATGCGCATTCGTGAGTTTTGATTGATAAATCAATCAATCAATCCATCAATCAATCAATCAATCACAATCAATCAATTAATCAATTAATCAATCAATCAATTAATTAATTTCCGAATTAACAATTAATAATTAATTAATTAATTAATTAAGAATTAATTAATTAATTAATTAATCAATTAATTAATTAATCAATCAATTAATCAATCAATTAATTAATTAATTAATTAATCAATCAATCAATCAATCAATCAATCAATCAATCAATCAATTAATCAATTAATCAATCAATCAATCAATCAATCAATCAATCAATCAATCAATCAATCAATCAATCAATCAATCAATCAATCAATCAATCAATCAATCAATCAATCAATCAATCAATCAATCAATCAATCAATCAATCAATCAATCAATCACTCATTGGCATTTCCGAACACAGGGATACATAAATTAAGACCCAAAGCGTTCGTGTCTTCTTTCGATAGCACCATTCAAAATGCTTCGTCGATTATTCTAAGACCGGCTGAAGATTTTTTGCGCCGCCCCGTAACCGTATATATTAAGCATTTCTCGTGTGTGTGTGTGTGTGTGTGTCTAATGGTTCTTAAGTTAAGATTTATTTAATCTACAACCGAGTAGGAAGCAATTTGGTAGATCCTCATTTCAAAATATAGACTACTCCTACCACAGGCGCAAACTTGGATGAGAAAGTGGGGGTCCAACCCGTTCCCTGGCCTAGCGTAGCCTCGTAGCCACTCAAAAGTGGGAGTGGGGTGGTGGCTCGAGCCCAAAGGCCTAATATAAGTCTACCCCCATGATTCCGGCAACTTGATTGAGTGTTCGTTTCAGCGCACGCTCTTGAATAGCCCCTTAGAATGAGCGAGTTTCTTATTATATATATATATATATATATATATATATATATATATATATATATATATATATATATTAACTTGATATACTGTTGTATTATGACGCGAGTTTAGGCAAATCTTTTCTTTGAAGCCTACGGAATAGCGTAGCGCCTAATAAGAGGCTGTAAAAATAGCTGCGTTCTTTCTCTGTTGACAGTCAAGCTTTTTTCTGGCCACCCTTTCCCGTGCACAGTTCAGATCATTGCCCTTCGCCTTCCCTGGCTACGCCGCCATGCATTGAAGGGCGGGGACAAGTAAAAATTTGGCCGGGAGGAAGAATTTTTTGGGGGGGGAGCGGGGAGGTGGTGTTGGAGCAAGCGAGTTCACCGAGCCTTAAAACTAGTGGGCGATGTTTTAAAAAAAGTCGGGGCCGATTATTTCCGCCACAGAATTTTCCAATTCCAGTGGGCATCGGAGTGCACTTTCAAACGCCGAAATTGTCTATGCTCATCGCTAGCGAGTCATCTTCTTCGACCAGCGGAAAAGAGGAGAAGTAAACCGCCCTTCCTCCAAGAGACTGTTTTAAGAAAATCTTTTTTCACTGCACTAAACTCAGAAAATTTGCGGACATCCGCGCAAAAAAACCAAGCAAAAAAGGTCGTCCGGAAAATTTATCACTGCACAAAGCACAGAAAAAAATTGCATTTTACCACTGCACATTTTCATTTTATCACTGCACATTTTGTGTGTCGCTGTACGTCAAAACAGGCCCCACATTTTCTCCCACATTTTGAAATTCTCGAATTGCAACATCTAGTGGCAGCATTCCTCTGTCTCTTTTACCAAAAAAAAAAAAACATCTGACGCACCGAATGAATATGAGTTTGCGCTTCGGATTTACAGCGACACGTGACAATTAACAACAAGTGGTTTCATTTCATTTCTTTTCGATAAGTTAACCCGTGGCGGCACAACGCGTGTGAAACAGCAGACATCGGTCAGTTATACTATATAGCGATAACCCTTCGACTGAGTTCTGGAATCCATGGTAATCGTGCATATAAAGGAGCGCGATTAGCAGAAAGACTGATTAACCCGGGTCAGATTAGGGGCTGTGAACCCAGCGATAAGTCACCAGATGTGGGGGGGGTAGATCACGTGATCGACGCGTCGCGCATTCCTTTGCTGCGGGAAAACGGAGTACTTTCGGCGGGACGGATGATGTGGGAAGAAGGAAGAAGGAAGCGGGAGTCTGGGAAATCGCTGAGAGTTACACGCCGTCGCCGGTTCCAACGTCCTCACCCTGGGTGCCTAGACCGACTGTCTCGTAGTAGGCAGGGCTGGGCAGGGCAGGGCAGGGCAGGGCGTTTACCCTGCCGAGGGTGAGATGCGCTCGGCGGTTAGGGGTAATTGAATAACCCGGCTTGTTTGTCCACAGGCGAGCAAAGGGTATTTGGTATGTAACGTTTGTCGAACGTTACGAGGTTTTCCCAGTTTCAGAAAAAACACATTAACAGTTAAATTACAGCGCCGGTAATAATAGCGTGGCTTTATGGGCAGGGGCGTGCCTAGGAAGGGCATCCATGGCAGTGGCGGGTGGCGGGGGGTGTAAGAAAATGAAATCGCCATGTTAACAAATCTATGATCTACAAATCATGACATTTTATTTACTCAAGATTAAAGCTGCTATTGTACGCACTTTTCTTGCTTTTACTGATGCGAACTGTTCTATTGTATGATGTGCTCAAAGTCAGTTTTCTCAGTTTCTTGTCTTTCTACGCTGAGTAGAGAGCAAGATCACAGAGTTTTCTGCGCCCACTTCGAGTGGCGCCCAGAGGGGAAGGGGGTATCTGCCCTATCTGTCATACCCTAGATACGTCACATACCAATGAGTTATGAGTTACCATCTCCCAATAAAAAGAATGCGCAGTTAGTATTATAGACAAACCTTCAACCCTCCAGATTTTCCGTCTCCTGCGTTCCTATTTCCTCCATTTGCTTCTCTCTTGATCTTGATGTGGCGATCCAAACGAAATGCGCACAGAGTAACCAGGTTAAGAGGGTCGCAATTATGTGGAGCAATTAGAGATTAAAACACTATCGGTGACGCATTGCCCAAGAGGAAATGCTGATAATCGGGAGAAAAATTCTTTCGCGCAGTAGCAGTAGTAGTAATAGTAGTAGTAGTAATAGTAGCAGTAGTAGTAATAGTAGTAGTAGTAATACTACTACTACTACTACTACTACTACTACTACTACTAGACCCCTATTACTACTACTACTACTACTACTACTACTACTACTGCTACTACTGCTACTACTACTACTACTACTACCACTACTACCACTACTACTACTGGTCGCAGTCGCAGTAGTACTGTAGCAGCTGCTGCTGCTGCAGTACTAGTAGAGTAGTCGTACTACTAGTACTAGTAGCATAGCAGTATACCACTACTACCACTATAGTACACACCACTACCATAGTAGTACTACTACTACTACTACTACTACTACTACTACTACTACTACTATAGTAGTGTACTACTACTACTACTACTACTACTACTACTACTACTACTACTACTACTACTACTACTACTACTACTACTACTACTACTACTACTACTACTAATAATAATAATAATAATTTCAAGTAGTTGCTATTTCATTGCCTTAGCATTTAATTATCCAGTTCCCCTGGATAGATAACTGTTGAACCCATCTATCGTTCCAGCTGTTACTATCTTTTCGTGCAAAAACTATTTATAAAAAAATTTCCCTTGGTCCCCGGGAGAAAGTAAAAAGCCGGGGAAAAAACAATTGCCCTGTTAGTCCATTGGTCCCAAATTTGAAATTTGCGAGGGAAGGGCGATTTTTGAAAAACGGCTAGATTATTTTGTGTCTGCGTATTTTGTCCATCGTCTGGTATTTTGTGACCGTGTCGTGTACTATATTTAGCAACCAATCACAGCGACGATGACGAAGCCGTCTGTCAGAAAGTTCGAAAAACCAATTCCTCGCTGAAATTCGACTTTGACGAACGTTCGTCATCGCAAGACATTTATCCCAGATGCAGAATCGCTAACGGTAACAACCCACCACGTATATATGATATTATATTAATGCATGTAGCCTACAGTAGAACTTCGATATAATGGACTCGGTTATAACGCATGCTCGGTTATAACGTGCCGCAATGTACGGTGCCGTGCGATGCGCTGCCGTATTGGATGGTGTCGGATATAACTTACCTCGGATATCATATAACGAATTATTAGATTTTAAAGACCCGTAAAGTACGTTATAACGAAGTTTTACTGTATTTTCAATGTTGATGTCAAACTGTTGACTCACTGTACAGTTATTCATTTGGCTGTTTTACTGCAATCTGCTTGATTCTTATTTTGATGCTAATAAATAAACTGACTGAATTGAAATACAGTAATTTGATATAATTGAGATCTGTTTAAAATTAAAATATCTTCTACTACTAATACTACTACCGTCATTACTACTACTACTACTACTACTACTACTACTACTACTACTACTACTACTACTACTACTACTACTACTACTACTACTACTACTACTACTACTACTACTACTACTACTACTACTACTACTACTACTACTACTACTACTACTACTACTACTACTACTACTACTACTACTACTACTACTACTACTACTCCCAGTAGCACAGAAGACAAAAATATTTTATCACTCAGTAGTTGAAGCTAACGCAAGAGATGGTGTCTTTCGGATTGGGTCTTGTCAAAAAGCTGCAAGGAAACACTCCTACAATAGGTTTCCATCGAAAGGCATAATATAAGACGACGCTGGGCTTGAGTAATGATTATTTTTCCCAGTATAAGATCTCACTTGATTGTTCCAGTCACTGAACATCAAGATAACATTTCGTAGGTGACGGTTGTTGAGTCAGCGAACAACAGGGAATTTATTACTGTGATGTTTAGCAATAGTTCCCTTTAGCATTTGACGCATCAAGGTGTCTGATTTTGAATGAGGTTTTGCAGTTTCTATAGTAAATTATAAAAAAGTTCATAACAACTTCGTAGAATTGAAATGCCTAACACAGGAGAGGGTCTAATAAATTACTTAGAATTCAATAATAATAATAATAATAATAATAATAATAATAATAATAATAATAATAATAATAATAACTACTACTACTACTAACTAACTAACAATTACTACTACTACTACTACTACTACTACTACTACTACTACTACTACTACTACTACTACTACTACTACTACTACTACTACTACTACTACTACTACTACTACTACTACTACTACTACTACTACTACTACTACTACTACTACTACTACTACTACTACTACTACTACTACTAGTACAGTAGAACTTCGTTATAATAGACCTACTTAGCGGGTCTGTACAATATATTTACTAAGTTATATCCGATGTACGTCATGACATCCAATACCATACAAAACATCACATGAAAGCGTACATTGCGGTACGTTACAATCGCGCATATACGTTATAACCGAGTCCGTTATAAAGAAGTTTTGCTGTAGTTATTATTATTATTATTATTATTATTATTATTATTACTATTATTATTATTATTATTATTATTATTATTATTATTATTATTATTATTATTATTATTATTATTATTATTATTATTATTATTATTATTATTATTATTATTATTATTATTACTATTACTATTATTATTATTACTATTATTATTATTATTATTATTACGATTATTATTATTATTATTATTACTATTATTATTACTATTATTATTATTATTATTATTATTATTATTGTTTTTTTTATTATTATTATTAGTAGTATTGTTGTTATTGTTGTTGTTGTTGTTGTTGTTGTGTTTTAGTGTCTATGCCACCGAGTCCTTCCGATAGTCTCGACGAGTCTTTCTCTAATCGAGACAAAAGTCTCGAACGTCTTCCGATGTTGTCAGATTTCGAGAATGGAAAAAACGAAAGGAAAAGACGAAGCGTCCGAAGCTGGATCAGTTCCGAAGCGAGATTCTGCGAAGTCAGCAAAAACTTCAGCGAAGCTTACCTTCAACCATCACCGCCAGCGTTTCCTTTTCTTCTGCCTCCAGGTAAGACGATTACACCTGCGGTATTATTATTATTATTATTATTATTATTATTATTATTATTATTATTATTACTATTATTATTATTATTATTATGTTGAGAAAGTTCATTGGAAGGCGACTGCGTTAAATCTCAGTGTCACGGATATTCGTTAATATAATAATAATTTAATAATAATAATAATAATAATAATAATAATAATAATCAATAATAATCAAACACAATCAATTTCAAAGACCCGAGTTTTAATTCGTTTCATCACTCTTCTGAATTTTTGCGTATCTATAGCCTACTGCAGCACTAGCATTGTCCAATTTCAAACAGGGTATCAATTTTATTATATTCGATTGATTTTTAGACATTTAACAGAGAATAGATGTCTGAAAGACTTTGTATAGTGTCGTTTCAAATGGCTCATTATTTTTCGTGGCATTTCGAAAGCTCTAGAAAAAATTGAGACAGAATATAGGCCTATTGACAATTCTAGTACGGCTTGACACAACAAAGATGGGGACACAAGAATATGTGGTTTTAATTCATTTCATCACTCTTCTGAATTTTTGCATATCCATAGCCTACTGTAGCACTAGTCCTTGCCTTGTCCAATTTCAAACAGGCCATGTTGGCCCACCCCATATTTGCTTGTGGCGCCTCCCCATGGACCCGACAACGTTTTCTATATGGCGCTCTGTACCTCTTCCTCTTCCAAATGTCAAACTCCCCATTTTGCTCCGATATAGAATTGAAATATTTGTTCACAATTTACAGATTAATCGTTGAATATCCAGCAGGCGATTCTTTTCAACGAAATCCATTTTTATTTATAGAAAATTAAATCATTTAAATAATTTATAGATCTATATTTATTTAAAATGAAGAGCCCAAATCTCATCTGATTCCAATAGCCATTTTAAAGTTTGTCGGACAACAACGAATTTGAAAATATTTTAAAATGTTTTTCCAAATCGAGGCACGATTTTTTGTTTCGCCCCAGCGCCTGACTAAGACTTACATATATAGCCTTAAGCGGCCGGTGTGAAGTGAACGAAACCGTAGCAGTAACTTACATATCTTTTTCTTTCCCCTGTTGTTCATTAACAGTCGCCCTGTTAACCCATTAACCGTGTAGCCTATTTAACTGTAACTCAATGTAAAATGGACGGATATATCCGGGATCCCCAGTTAAGGGGTTAATTAGGCCAGGAGACCTAGTCAGAATCAAGGTCCGTATAATGCGCCCCATTATACTGTAGATTCGTGCCAGAACAGCAACGCTCATGCAGAGATATGTCCTTAATCGGGGTAGCGGTAAAAAAAGTCACCCATTAAAAGAATGACTCATTTTCAAAGATTCGAGCGTGAAAATAAGTTTAAAATAGGTCTGGGGCGTGCACACAACGCGTTCTTTCCCTGCGCGCAACCAAGAAGTAGGCCCCTGGATTCCCTATTACTAAATGACCTTCCCGATTAGCTGACCTGCTGGTTTGGGGGCTTTGCTTGGGTGTGAATAACGTTGCATTTTCGCGGTGTAATTCCGCGAGATTAGATTCGATATAGCCTAATGAAGTCTCCCCACTTTTCCCCAAAAGCCTTGAGATGTCACAGACATAGCGATAGGATTTTTGCATTTGGGTCCACTTATTAGGCAAGAGCTATAAAAGTGCATTATTATTATTATTATTATTATTATTATTATTATTATTATTATTATTATTATTATTATTATTATTATTATTATTATTATTATTATTATTATTATTATTATTATTATTATTATTATTATTATTATTATTATTATTATTATTATTATTATTATTATTATTATTATTATTATTTATTATTATTATTATTATTATTATTATTATTATTATTATTATTTATTATTATTATTATTATTATTATTATTATTATTATTATTATTATTATTATTATTATTATTATTATTATTATTATTATTATTATTATTATTATTATTATTATTATTATTATAGCTTCCGATGTCGTGCATAAGGACATTAAGACGGTCCGTTGTGTGTATGTTCTCTTCCTGCAGCAGATGTCCACGGCAGTTGCAGCCGTCTGGCCGATCTGTCACTATCGCCGCTCGGTCGCCATCACCTACCGTCCACGAACGACGCCTACCATGTGCCGCCGCCGCAGACGGGGTCGCTCTTCCTCCCGGCCCTCGGCTACCTCGCCGCCGCCGTCCGGCACGCCGTCCCACAGGTGTGTTCGTTCGCGTATCAATCACCTGCCGCCGGCGTCGACTACTTTCCCTTCTATCGGACTAACTCGAACCACCACCACCATCACCACCACCACCACCACGTCCTGCAGCGGTGGTTTCCGAACCTTCCGGGAGATACCGACGGCGGCGGCGGCAGCGGTAACGACCTCTCGCCGGGCTACGGCAGGTTGTCGTCGTCGTCGGCGGCGGTGGAGGGGAAGGGGGAGGAGAGCGTAACCGCCGGCAGGTGTCTTAGAAGGAGCGGTTCCGTCGGCTACTCACCTGTCCAGGTGGACGCCTGCCTGATGATTCCAGATGGCGCGTCTGCCGCCGCTGCTGCTGCTGCTGCTGCTGCTGCAGCGGAAGTTGTCTGCGAGAAATCAAAACGTACGTAATTTGGACGTTGCGTTCGAAGTTTTCGTGCCTGTGGTTTCAATTTGTGCGTAGAAAAGTCAATCAGTGGCCCAGACAAGAAAGAGATATAGACAGACAGATAGATAGAGATAGAGACAGACACAGACACAGACAGACAGACACAGACAGACAGAGTTAACAGAGGGAGATGGGGAGAAGAGAGATCGAAACAAAGAGACAGACACAGATAGGCAGAGAGAGACAGGCAGAGAGAGAGACAGAGAGAGACAGAGAGACCAAATTCACAGGGGGAGAGAGAGAAGAGAAAGAGAGAGAGGAACAAACAGACAGGCAGAGACAAAGAGAGAGACAGGCAGAGCGACAGACGGACAGAGACAAACAGAGACAGATACAGAGACAGAGAGAGCGCGGAGATGAAAGGAGAAAAGCAAAGAAACACAGCAAAGGAGAGGATAAGAGATGAGATGAAAAACGAGGAGAGAGAGAGAGAGAACAGAATAGCAGAGAGGAAGTAGATGGCGATTACCCAAGTACTGTCAAATAAGAACCACCTTTCTAAAGTTCAAATCCTTGGTCGGAATTTCCTGTGCTGAAGAGACTTCACAGTTGGTTCTTCTTTCTAGGAAGTTAATCTAAGAGCTGTTTCCACATGTTTTTGATCTCTCTCTCTCTCTCTCTCTCTCTCTCTCTCTCTCTCTCTCTCTCTCTCTCTCTCTCTCTCTCTCTCTCTCTCTCCAAGACCTGCTTACATAAAAACTGTGCCAGACTAGACACACACACACACACACACACACACACACACACACACACCCGCTGTAATTCGTTTCAAATGACGACGGTATTTTATCAAGAGATTTTACACAATTTCTCTTCGTGTGTTGCCAATCTAAAAAAAACGGTCGTGGCCAGTGGGGGTTCCAGGATTTCCTGGCTGGGGTGAAATGAATGCATAGGAAGCTGGTGGGGGTGGGGTGGGGGTAAAAATAGAAGGAAAAAATCAATAAACTTTGCCGGAAAAGGCTGACAAATGGGGATCTTATCCCTAATTTTATAAGACTTTTACAAAAAATAGACTGACAAGCAAAAAAGATCATCCGCAGTTTTTCCCCGTAGTTTTACTAGACTTTTACCCAAAAATAGGCTTCACAAGCCAAAAAAAGTCCGATGGGGGGTTGCATCCCCACTCATCCTCCACGTGGAACCGCCACTGGTCGTAGCTAAGTTCTTTTCCGAAGTTTTGCATGACCATTTTGTACGTGAAAATTTAAATGTCCATGTTCGAGAATCGTCAAGTTGGGGGAAGGTTCTCAAAAGTCTCTTAAAATGCACAGTTTTTGCTGGCATTCTTCAAGAATTTCGCTAAGCAAGCCTCTTATACGTGCGAAAGTTGATATTGTAATTTTTACGGGCTGCTGCTGCGTGTCAAACACGGTCTCTGGCCTCTGGGTCAGGTAGGCTACTATATGTATGGGCCACTAAAATATCCGGGAATCAGTATTCGGTCATCTGCATAGATGTGTACGGCTCTGGGCAATTTCAGAATTGTTTTAGGCCTACAATAATTAGCAAAAATGCCTAGATTTGCGCTTGTTCCTACAGTTGTGAAGCAACGCTGAACACGACTTGGTAAATCTTGACATTTTCAGTGAGTAGTCGGCCAAAGTACGGGGACCACCCGGCAGTGCTGGCGACAAAGTTCCGGCGAGACGGTTGCACCACCTACCTGTGGCAGTTCCTGCTCCAGCTTCTGTTCAGCAAGGACTACTGTCCGCGCTACATAAAGTGGACGGACCAGGAACGCGGCATATTCAAGCTGGTCGATTCCAAGGCGGTCTCCAGGCTCTGGGGCCTGCACAAGAACAAGCCGGACATGAACTACGAAACGATGGGAAGGGCCCTGCGGTAGGACCCTACTTTTCGATTTCACTTTAGGTTTCTGTTTCACTTTCGGTTTCGATAAAAAAATCACGACGCCGAGTTAATAAACGAAAGTTAGCTAGCCTACGTCACCGAAGCGTCAACGTGCTTAGTGCCCTTTAGGCACGTATCTAAGCCAGTGGCGTAACCAGGACTGCGGGATGTGGGGGGGACACATCGACATTTGAGGGTTAAAAGTCTCCGACGAGAATAAAAAGGAAAAAAGCTCGCCAAAGAGTTCTTCGCACATTAACGTATTCTCTTCGATCACGCTACCTACCTACCCCCTAAATTTCACAAAGGTTTTGCGCAAATCCCTCGACCGGTCCCAGTAGACAGGGGACCATTCTCCCACGCCCCTGTGTCTACGCCAATAATACACGCTAGTGAACCGAATATATTAACACAAGGTCAATTTCAAGGGAGCTCATCTAACGTATAGGATGCAGTTTATTGAAGTTTATTTATTGTTATTTATTAATTATTATTATTATTATTGTTATTTATTAATTATTATTATTATTATTTAATTATTATTATTATTATTATTTATGTATTTATTATTTATTTATTGAAGTTTATTGAAGTTTGACATTTATTAAAATGTATTTCGATGTTCATTTTTTTCACTGCAGATATTATTACGCGCGAGGCATTCTGAACAAGGTTGATGGCCAGCGTCTGGTGTATCAGTTCGCGCAGTTAACGCCCGACGTATTGGACATGGCCGCGAAGTCGGCGTTTCAATCGACCGTCTATTAGCGGATAACATCGATCATGGTCCCCCGGACCTTACACAGGCGTCCTCTGACACGCCGCTCAAAAGCGCTCTCTTAGGACCGAAATTCCGTCATGGCAAGATATCGGAAAAGCCTTGGTTTCATAATACCCGGCTGGTTGTCACTATATCCCAGAACTGTTGTTGTTGGGTTGTAACCAGTGTTTTTAATCTAGACTCCTGGACTCCCGGGGTGGAACTGAAAAAGCCGGGGAACTGACAAAGCCGGGGGGATTCTGCTAGGGGCCGCTGTTAGTCCATGTAGTATTCCAAAATTTCCGGAGGGAATTTGAAATTTCCGGGGGGAAGGGCATGCAATTCCCCCCGGAAACGGCCTAGATTAAACACTGGTTGTAACTGCGCTATATGATCGACCAAAATGCATTGACGCCTGCAAATTGCAGAGAGGATTTTTTGGAAGAAAATTCATGCAGGAGCACATTGCCAGTTTGCAGCCGAAAATTTGTGCGGAAGAATTATTGCTTGAAAGTTCGACTGTTTTTGAACGTCGACAAAATCCATGGCGTTCAAACGTTTCAGTATTTTGTGCTTCAAAATTCCTCCGATGTCAACAGTTACGTGTTTGAGTTGATACGTTCGAATTTACTTTAACACGTTTCAAAAATTGCAGATAGGCCTAATATATAGATGCGTTTTAACGTTTTGTAGACAATTAGGCATATTAGCGTCCACCAGATGGCCTGGAGTAGTTTAGACCGAAATAATTTTTGCATCACAACCATTTCATGATATGCGTTAGGGGGCCAGGTGATGCAACTGCCCTGGGCAGTGGCGTAACCAGGATTTCCGGAAGGGGGTGCTTGGTTTTGATCATTACCAACTTCGAAAAATCTTGACAAGCAAAAAGGTCGTCACCCTTATCTTTACTCTATAACGCTTACAAATTATTTAGAGTCGGCAGCCAAAGGGGCGGTTGACCCGCAAAACCGCGTCTGAAAATAAAAAAATTATGGAAACACATTAAAAAATGCGTCGGCAGCCAAGGGGGGTTTAACCCCAACCCCTCCTGGCTACGCCCTGGCCTGGGCCATCGCTCAAAGAAGATATATCAGAGACAGGAAGAGACCCGGCTATGAAGAGTTTTATCACTTATTAGCAATACAAATTTTATAAGAAAATCTCAAAGATTGAAAACTGATCACAAGGAAACAGTTTTCTTACGGACAACCTTATTTTCACTGTTTCATAGTTTTGAGGTTTCTGCCCAAAAAAATTTGCTCGTCAAAATTTATTGACATAGGCCTATATTTCAAAAGTCTGCCTATATTATTGTAAAGCCTCATTTTTTTATCAGCTGCCTTATAACTTAACACAGAAGAGTCTAAATACGCATTGCATTCATTATTAATCGTTCTATTTCGACTTTATTTGCTAAAATTCCGGTGCCTTCAATTTTTGCATCGAACTGTACTCAATATATAATCTTGTTAACGTTGACTTACAGTAGAACCCAAATTTTAAGTACTCGAGTAGTACATGTACTTCGATAACGCGAACAAACATTATATGCAATAGTACGTTATGTCAGGTTTCTGTGAGTGGTGATGACGTTCTGAACATGCTGTTGAAAAATTTTACTGATATTTATAATGTTTTTTTCAGAAAATTCTTTTATCTTTATCGTACTGTATAACGGTCGATTTGACTTGTCTTTGTGCCTTTGAAAACCTGAATTTTGAGTGACATCATTCATGTATTCAGGGACCATTTTAACGTTCACGGACACAACGTAATCTATGCCAGACATGGACATGGGTCGGGTCCGCCCATGAGTTGGGTTGGGTCAGAAATGTCCGTGTTTATATGTCAATTGGGTTGGCAAGGAAATTCAGTCATAGTTTAAGAAATTGTAACGTATTACGGTGGGCGGGGGGTTGGGTCAAGTACGTTAGCCATATTGCTTTCGTGGGTTGGGTGAACCATGATGGGTTGGGGTTTAAAATATGGACCCCATGTTCATATCTGATCAAAATCTACCTGGTTCTTTGCGTATGCTATATGACGTCGTCACCGCAGCAATGAGCTGTGATGTGGAACTTGTTCACAGACATCTTAAGCGCTAGGCCTAACTGTTTCATTATTCCATTTTTACACAGTTTGGTAACGCAATATAAAAACATCGCTGCGTCTTTTATATACGTTGCATATGTGTCTTCGCGTGTTGCATACAAATTATTCTGGCAATTTGGAAATAAAGTAGGTTATAGACCCGTAATTTAGTTTTCCTTTATCCAGACTCCAGACCTTTTTTCGTGGGGGGGGGGGGGATTGGCTTGGTTGGAGGGAAAGAGACGCAGTTCAATGCAAAAAAATTTCGGGGTTGAGATTATCTTTCAGGGGATTTTTGTGGCTTGGGAGGGGAATGCATTAGCCTACGCCAGATGGCGTAATGCATTTTTAAAAATTATTACATGCTAGTATAATCCAAAATGTTTGGGAAACCCTGGTCTGGCTGACCATCCAGGCATCCACCTTTCCCAAAGCTATTTTAAAACGCACTAAGCGCCTAAGAATAATCAGCTACTGTGGTATTAGACCTATACCATCGAAAGCGACCTATACCTTCGAAAGCGCTATGCCTATATAAATCCACGATATTTTACTTGTAGTTCAGTGGCTAAAGTCCATAAAAGCCAAGAATCGTTCACTTCTCGATAAAAGCATGCCAATTGGCACAGTTATAGGGTACATGGCCCTGAACAATTTCCCCAAAGGATGCACAAGTTTTTGTTATCTCTTACCATGCAATTTGGCACCATAAATTTTCTTGATAATTTGTAAAAAAAAATCCCCTTGAGCTGCAGTACGTAGACAAATGACAATCGATACAGTGCCACATAAACAATACTAAGTAATAATTGTGCTTATAGAGTGTACAGATATGAATATTATCATTTCATTTCGCTTTTCCTCCGAAACTATAAAATACGAAAAGGGTAATTCCGCATCAAATCAACACGCTTTTGAATAAAATCGGACGTCACGATCTCAGATTGATGAAAACTGGCACAATTGTTCATCCCCATGAGTAATGTTGCCAATACCATTCTCTGTAGATTAAAAATGTCCTTTAAAATGTTCAATTTATACGCAATAGAAATTACCACAGGGAAAATTCTGAATGCCAAGCACATTTGATATACAAGAGATAGTGGCCTAATTTTTGAAAAAAACTTGATTAGCAGGTGCTCTTAACTTCTCTATCAAAAGTGCTAGCCATTCACACGTCTTCCAATATCATTCTCTGTAGGCCTAGATTAAAAATGTCCTTTAAAATGTTCAATTTATACGCAATAGAAATTACCACAGGGAAAATTCTGAATGCCAAGCACATTTGATATACAAGAGATAGTGGCCTAATTTTCGATAAAAACTTGATTAGCAGGTGCTCTTAACTTCTCTGTCAAAAGTGCTAGCCATTCACACGTCTTCCAATATCATTCTCTGTAGTTTAAAATGTCCTTAAAATGTCCAAGTTACGCATTAGAGAATACCACAGGCAAAATTCTGAATGCCAAGCAGTGGCGTAACGGTTTTGCGCAAATTCCATGACCATTCAGAATAGAGGTCCGTCTTTTACAGGTTTTGTGCCAAATGATTTCGCCCCGCCTTACAGACTACCTGGTTTCGGCGTGAAATTCTAAATTTACGAGATCTTACTTATCTACCTAGTTTCTCCGATTCTTCCACCGTTTTTCAAGGAGCTACCGTTTTTCGCGTAGAAATCGCGTAGCAGTTGAAGATTTGGAACGGAGTTTGTCGTAGTTTCGGCGTGAAATTCTAAAGTCCAGAGGAGTATTGAGCTTCGTTGGAGGCGATGGCGTCGTCGTCGTCGTCCATCCAGATCCCTCGGCGTCTTCCCCTGCTCCTGGTCAGCGAAAATATCCTTCTTCCCGGGTCCTCCATGAGAATCCCGGTCCGTCAGCTGCGCAAGTAAATCGCACGATGTTGTTACGCCGGAGAATTATTACGCTTACGATTACAGTTATGCATACAGTAATGCGTAACAGTTACTGCGGTGCACTTCGTTAATAATAATAATAATAATAATAATAATAATAATAATAATAATAATAATAATAATAATAATAATGAACTTCTATAGCACCATTTCTAATACTCAAGGGTATCAATCGATGGTTCAGTCATATATATTCATCAACTTCTTCTATAACGCCATGTATATGACTATTATAGATTTGTAACGGGGTCAATCAACTTTTTAATGGTATCAATCTATCAGTCAATCATAAAACTTCTTTAGCGCCATTATAACTGCATTTAGTTGAAGATCTTTTCAGAGTGAGAATCAATGCCAGAATCATGTTTGTGGTGCTCTGTGATTGAAAGCCCATTGGTCACTTAATAAGCTGCCTTTTTGTATAGCAATGTATAAAAGTATTAGTCAGTGGCACGCCAAATCCTAATTGTACATGACCCATGTCCAAATCCAGGATATCAGGCCAGACAATCGGATCACAGTCCAGACTGTTTAAGCATGTAAGCTTTTGTGTGCAACTTTATTTACAATTGTATTCATTTGAATCGTTTAATGAGGCATTAGAGTTGACATCACTATTAAATGTAGTTCATTATGTGCCGAGGTTGGTCGTATTTTCAGCATGAACATGGTGCGTAGTCGACTTTTAAGCCACAATTCGCTGAGGAGCACAATTATTGGAGTTGTTCCACTGGAACCAGGAGATGTTGAAGCAAGTTTGCACTTATTTTCTTTATTGACAATTATTCTTTACATGATAACTATAAATTAAAAGCCTTCTTGGAAGGATCTAAGTTTTACTATGTCGAATATTCTGGTTTGCATCATGTCTTGTGGACAATTAACAGATATTGCAAATTTGGTGTGAAATTTCTGCCTATTTCAGTAGAGGGTGCTAGCCCTCTGGACCACCCAACTCAAAGATTTAGTCTCTCCTCCTAAGAAATCAAAAGTTATTGGCCTCTAAAAGAATACATTCTATGCGTGTTGCCCTTACGGCTATAGGCAAAAAATAGCCATTTCTGACATAGAGGGTGCTAACCCTCTGGACCACCCCAACTCAAAGATTTAGTCGCTCCTCCTAAGAAATCAAAGTTAAGGCCTCTAAAAAAACGTTCTTTTTCTTCCTTTAGGATGAGGAACAGACCGAACTTCATTCAAT
The DNA here is from genome assembly GCA_018105865.1 of Metaphire vulgaris. Classification (NCBI taxonomy): domain Eukaryota; kingdom Metazoa; phylum Annelida; class Clitellata; order Crassiclitellata; family Megascolecidae; genus Metaphire; species Metaphire vulgaris. Next base: position 11,936,131 of record CM030856.1, read on the forward strand.
TGGGACTGCTGCTGTTGTTGTCCAAGTGACCGGCACAAATTGGCCGAAACCTACGTACACGTTGCTCGTGACAGGGCTGTGTCGAATCAAGGTCGACGGCCTGCTTCAGGAATCGCCTTATTTGGTGGCGAAGGTCACACAGTTGGATAAACTGGAAAACGACCAAGGTGAGTAGCTGATCAGTTTATTCATCAAGTTGGAGAGATTTCGTAGCGTATTTACTCTTTCGAATAAAGTTCACGTGTCTGTGTTTGGTACTGTCTCCACAGTAAGTCACGTTAATTGAAAGCTGGTTATCTAGTCAGAAGGGTTTAGTTGCAAGTGATTAAAACCATGTTCCAGATAGCCATGTATGACTTTACCATACTTTACATTATAGTTTTATCCGTTGAAACTTTGTGACAGAACAGCTCTTTCCCTCCAATTTCTTGTGTATGATTTTGATGTTGTATTCTAGAAAGGAATTTAGAATTGCTTATAAATCTGATTTTTGTATATCTAGTTAATTATTACACTGTTATTTTGCCATACATTTCAGAACTTGTAAATTAGTTGTACACTTCAGGAAGTGTCTGGTCATTTTATATTATGTATTATGGAATTATTGTGGAATTATTAATTATTATGGAATTATTTATTAATTATTCATGTCACTTGTCTCCAATGCCACCAAGCCACCAAGATTATATACATAAATATATATATATATATATATATATATATATATATATATATATATAATGTTGGTTTAAACCTCACCCGCTGTCATGCAGTTTCACCAGTTGTGTTTACTATGACATGCTTGACTGCATGACACCTCTGTCAAGTTGTAGTCACTCCTGTTTGTGTGTTTAGAGGACGAGTCGAAGAATGACAGCGAGCTTGTCCGACTGGCCGACCACTTCCGGGAGCAGGCGTCTGCCTTGGTTGACATGCTTGACGTTTCCATTCCAACCGTTGCCAAACTGAAGGTAGGTTCTCATGGATCAGAAATCGACAATTGACTTCATGCTTTAGATACTTATTTAATATAAGAGTCCATCCATATAGTACGTACGCACTGAGGGGGTAGGATTTAAGAGATTTTGTGTATGTACGGTGTGAAAACAGGGGATGGGTTGAAAATATGTCTTTTTTAACGTACGTACTATATGGATGAGCCCTAGAATAAAAGAAGTAAGTAAGACTCTAGTAAATTTCTATAGAGCTTTCGAAAGTAGGTACCATACTGGCTGCTTATTCCTAGGCACCTAATCTACCATTGTAATAGCTATGGCCAAATGTGATTATAATGTTGGTATAATTTTTCTTAGTGAGCAGAATTTATTATATTAGAACCATTTATGTGAGTGTGTTCATGCGTATATGATGGTATATTGGTGCGTTTGTATTTAACTGCTCAACGTAGATTCTACATTTGGTATTTTTGCCAAAATATTACAGCGTATTTAATTCTGGGTTAGATATTGAATTGATTGCTGATTTAATTGAATTATTTGATATTTCTTGGCCAGTCGTTGTTTTAGTATTTTCTCTGCACTTGCAGAAAATGCTGGACAGTGTTCCAGTGCACCATTTGCCTGACATCTGCGCGTCTCTCGTGAAAGCGTCGTACAGCGAAAAGATCCAGGTCTTAGACGCCGTCGACATAAGTGACCGATTCAAAAGGACACTGCCTTTGCTGATGCGGCAAATCGAGGTTAGAAGTTATGGAATAGTGTGGGGGGGGTGGTATTGGGGTATTGCTGTGGTATTGGTTGTTTTGGTGGTGGTGATGATGATGATGATGATGGTGATGACGACCACAATGATGATGTATATACTGTATACTATGTATACTGTAGATAATAGCTCAGTGTTTTATTAATCTAGTATATTTAAATTGTTCCGTAGTTACATACGTAGTTATGAAGTCATGTTTGGGCGCAGGTCAGAGTTAACCCTCTGCGTCCCTTTGGAACACTCAGTTCGTTTTACTTACTTGTTCTATTTATGATATATTACTAAATTCATGTGGTGGTCCAATAAATGTTTATCTATCTATCTATATATCTATGATGATGATGATGATGATGATGAGGGTCCATCCATATAGTACATACGCGCTGAGGGGGAATGGGTTGGATTTAGGAGATTTTGCGTATGTACTATGTGCAAACTGAAGGTAGGGGGGTTGAAAATATGCCTTGTTTTGCGCATGTACTATATGGATGAACCCTGATGATCATTATGGTTATTATACATTGTTCATATGGTTGAAGTATAGCTGTGGGTGATACAGTAGAATCTGTCTATGATTGAATTTCAGAGAACTGCAGGTCTTGTCAATGTATTTCAAAGAACCTGTTGCCGCTGTCCATTTTACTAACAATGAATCTCTGATTCCCATTGCTGTTAGCTGCCTTAGTAGCTGTTCGTAATGTACACAGCGAATTCTGCTTTCAAAGCGCCTTATTTTTGTTATTATCTCTAGGGTCTCAAACTTATCCAGAAGGCCAGAAAACACAGGATCTCCGTGGTTCCAAAACAACAGAAAAACGCCCAGACCCTGTTAGGTCGAGGTGACCTCAATGAGGATGAGGAGGAAGAGACAGACGATATAACTGAATATGAACGAAGGATCAAGTTAGTGTTTTGAACAAAAATGAAAATGTCTTATTTTTTTCCAGTTTTTGGATATGGTCACAATAGATGAAAGTAGTGTATGTTACTGTTTGAATATTTTATCAATGTATGACATAGTGTGACAGTATTGTTCAAATCAATCAAAACCATTTTCTTTAGTACCGGAGGGAAAATTCAAATATTGGAAAACAATTGGATTTGTACATTAAAAAATATTATATGATTAATATTTAAGATAAAACTGAGATTTAAAGTAAAAGTGAGATACCAATAGAGTAATTAAAGCAAAAAAACTGAGATATATTACATATTATAACATAGAATTACGACACTAAAAGAGAGAAGCAGAAGAAGAGAACAAGTCTCTGTACAAAGCCTGAGATACAAATCTCTGTACAAGGCCAATGATTTCAGTTTTTAAAGATGTAGATACCTGAAATGTATACCAGTACAATGTGTTGTATGATTTTGTCAGATATAAGTATATGATTGTGCCCTCCTGTTGTGGGTGGGATGTTCTAGGGCAGCTTCAATGCCCCCGGAGGCTCACAAGGCAGCCATGAAGGAGCTGAAGAGGTTGAAGAAAATGCCACCAGTTATGCCAGAGAATGCCATGATTCGGTATGTGTATAAGTGGATTGCATTGTAGCTAAATGACTTTATAAGAGCTGGCAATTTGTTTACTATTAATACAACCAGAGGAGATGGCCTCTGCTTACTGCATTATGCGTAATTTCAGTTGAAAACTTAATTTATTATTCAAGAATAGATAATGGAAGGTTTTCTAATTTAGATTGTCCTGGTTATAGATTTTTTACGTTAATCATTACTGGTGTTTTTCTTACTTTTACTTTTTTATTTTTGTTAAAATTTTGAATATGTCTTAACTGCTTCATATTGGTTTTGAATCTTACTGTACCAACAGGACTTATAATCAATTTTAAAATCATTTATATTTTATTTTGTTTGATTATTTATGTAAAAAACTATAAAAATATGCATAGAAATTTCAAGCTATCATTGTTAGCACGGGTAATGAGTTCTTCTCTCCAGTTTGTTTAGTGGGAATTTCTATTGTAGAGAATTCTGCTTGGTAGAACTTTTGTTCTCACGGTCTCAAAGCGTCTTTCAGCTTTTAAATTTTTCGGCGTTCCTATTTTCGTACAGGAATTACTTGGAGTTGATGGTGGAACTGCCGTGGTCACGAACGACTACCGACCGCCTGGACATAACGCAGGCCAGAAAGGACCTGGACGTGGACCACTATGGGCTGGAGAAGCTGAAGAAAAGGGTCATCGAGTACTTGGCTGTGAGACAGATAAAGAACTCCCTCAAGGGTCCAATTCTGTGTTTCGTCGGCCCGCCCGGCGTCGGTAAAACCAGCATCGGCAGGTCGATTGCAAGTACTCTCGGCCGCGAGTTCCACAGGTACCGGTTTACCGGTACTCGAGTACCGATGAAATGTTGATTTCACAGTACTACTACTTTTGATGTCATTGAGAACTAAATGATTCTTCTCCTTCTTCTTCTTCTTCTTCTTCTTCTTCTTCTTCTTCTTCTTCTTCTTCTTCTTCTTCTTCTTCTTCTTCTTCTTCTTCTTCTTCTTCGTCTTCTTCTTCTTCTTCTTTATAACTATTATTCTCTTAACCATTTATTACCTTCTATACTCTTCTTATATTATTATCCATGCCACTTAATTCTAAGTACTTTAGCTAAATACAAAGTTGCTATTTTCCTTTAATTTTTTTTGAATTTCTATAATTAGCACTGTCACTTCTAAATTCCTAAACCAAATATTTTTAGGTTGACCGTCTTGCAGGTTTTATACCCTTTGGCCAACCCATTTCTCAAATTAACTATTATATTTTTACATATTATGATGTATTTTTTCACATGATAAGAAATGAATTAATTTTGTATGTTTAATCTCTGTACGTGTAATCTTCCTTGAGAAATAAATTGATTGATTGATTGATCGATGTATATTTTTCAAATATACAATGCACTTGTTCCAATTATATGACTTGTCTAAAACAAAGATATTTCTGAATATGAATGAAAATCAGTTTTGCTGCTTTGCCTGAGTGACACACAATGATTTCCTGAGCCGTTTTAAAATACTGATGAATTTGAATTTATGCCACAGAATTCGACGCTATGCTATTTGGTTTTCTGTTAGGATATCCCTCGGTGGGATCTGTGACCAGTCGGATATTAGAGGACATCGGAGGACATACATAGGATCCATGCCGGGTCGTATTATCCAGGGTCTTAAGCAGGTCGCGGTTCGAAATCCAGTTTTCTTGTTGGATGAAGTCGACAAAATGGTTAGCTTCTATTATATATATATATATATATATATATATATATATATATATATATTTATTTATTTATACTCAGTACTTCAGATATATATATATATATATATATATATATATATATATATATATATATATTATATATATATATATATTATATATATATATATTGAAAATTTTCTGTATTACTCTTGTATTTCAAGCATTTTGCTTTGGCATGCCATCGGCTGATGCTTCTGTGCATTGCAAAGTGGCGCCATAGAAGTTTACAATTAGATTTATAACAAAGCCCCTAACAGCCGATGTCGTGTGTCTTTGCAGAGCCACAGTCTCCATGGTGATCCGGCTGCCGCTCTTCTTGAAGTTCTTGACCCGGAGCAGAATTTCACGTTCACCGATCAGTATTCTTTTTCTGAGGACAAACCTTTCTGTGCAGTAAGTAAGTAAGTAAGTAAGTGAGATGGTTATATTAGTCTTGTGTGGTTTTGCATTCAAGTCAACTTATCAACTATTTTGACTTGACGTGGTTAAATTATAGCGGTAATGGAGGCGATGTGATGACGCCTTTATTGTTTACAGTGCTCAAGACTGATTGCAGCGACCATTTTCCACCTGTGTTTTTATTGTGATGGACTGTGCCCAAGATTGTGATCATCGGTCTGTGGTCAGTTTTGATGGATGAACCAACTGAAAAGTGCTTAAAATTGAGTACATTCATCAGCATCAATATTGTGCCGTATGATGGCGATCAAAAGCACAGGCGCATTGAAGCCAGTATTCAAGATCCGTACAACTATATCTAGAGCAATTTGTTTCTGGTTCTTGATATTGCAACAGTGATTTGAAGTCAATGCATTGCATTATTTAGTTCGGTCAGTGGCGTGCAGAGAGAGTGTTGGCGCCTGGGTTTTGGATCCTTAACCTATCAGTTATCTGAACGTGCCCTTCGACCTGTCGCAGATCCTTTTCATCGCAACGGCAAACAGCCTGATGACAATTCCCGCTCCGCTGCTCGATAGGATGGAGATCATCCAGATTCCCGGATACACCCACGACGAGAAGCTGAACATCGCGATGCAACACCTGATTCCAAAACAGTTCGTCGAACACGGCCTCACTGAAAGGCACCTCGAGTTGCCTGAGGATTCAGTCAAGCTTATTAGTATGATTTAAACATCTTTGTTATTGCTATTATTCTTATTGTTATTATTTGGCAGATAAGTGCATTAGAATATACAGATTTTTGTTGTGCATTTTAAGATATCCATCTATTGTACGTTTCACTTAATTTGCACAAATATAATTGTGATTTGTTGGCTACTTGATTGAGAAGTATTCCAAGTTAATGCTCCAGTTTATGCTAGGCATTTTAAACGGCTAACTTGGCTGTAATGATAAAACTTTGATATAACGGACTCGGTTATAACATATACTCAGTTATAAAATACCACAATGTACGGTCCCGCGTCATGCAATAATGCATTGGATATTGGATATACATACCTTGGATGTAACATACATTATACAGACCCGTTAAGTACGTTGTAATGAAGTTCTTCCGTACTGTACACGTTACTTTTAGTATCGAGCTATACGCGAGAGGCCGGAGTACGAATGCTCGAGCGTCGAATCGGTGCCATCTGCCGCGCCGTTGCCGTGAAAGTTGCCGAACATTCTCAACAAAATTCGAAGAAATCCGGTGAGACCGAATCGAAAAGATCGTCCTTGACGAGAACGAGAAAGAGCGCAGACGCCTGGAAGAGTCGATCGACTTGCTGCACGTTCTACCGCCCGAAATGCCGATACTGGTCGACCGGGCGGCCGTGGAAGATGTTCTTGGGGTGACTATGATTGGCGCTATAGAAGTTGTCTGTTGCATCACTCTAAAGCAAACTTTTTTTACCATGTTCTGACAGAACGGTCGTACTCAGTGAAAAAAATTCTCCTACTATAATAGGCATTGCGCTATAGAAGTTAAATTCTGCTAAAATGGTGGTCGAAATAAAATTTTCTGTATCTGGGGCTACTTTTAAAAATGTTTTTGCTTTGGTTTGTCTTATTAGCCGCCGATGTTCGAAAGCGAGACTCGGGAACGCCTGTCACAGCCGGGGGTCGCCATCGGGCTGGCGTGGACGGCCATGGGCGGAGAGATCATGTACGTCGAGGCCACGCAGATGCCCGGAGAGGGAAAGCTTATCCTGACGGGACAGTTGGGTGACGTCATGAAGGAGTCGGCCAACCTGGCCTTGAACTGGCTGCGCAGTCACTCGTCGGAGGTCAGCAATCAATTCAGTGTCGTGTTTCTAGTGTAGTTCTAACGACTGTAAATCATCTACAGGGTGGCGCAAAAAAACCGGACTAGTCGCATTTGGGTTTGCATTTAATATAGTCAGTTTTTTTTTGCCGCCCTGTAATTGTTACAAACCCTGGGTTTTGTTAAAGACCCGGGTTCTATGAAAACATTTTTGAATCTCCATATTTCACTTGCTTGTGTGTGTGTGTGTGTGTGTTTCTGACTGATCTTTCCAACTTGACCTGGCTCTAATTCAATGTGGATTTGGTGCGCCATCGGATGATGCCCTGGGCGTTATGATACTGGCGCCATAGAAGTTTATTGATTGTGTGTATGTGTGTACTGAATTGATTTTTCCAGATCGGCGTAGATGTCGGGCATGGCCTCCTCGAAAACAACGACGTCCACATTCATTTTCCGGCCGGAGCGATCAGCAAGGATGGGCCTTCGGCTGGCGTTACCATAACGACCGTCCTGGCTTCACTTTTCACCGGGAGATGCGTCCGTTCGGATACGGCGATGACGAGGTGCGATGACCTCGTTCGAGTAATACATCTGTTGTTTATTTTTTTAATTTTTATTTTATTATTTTATTTTAAGTTTATGTTATGTTAGAGCCTCAAAAATTGACAGAAGTAAAACTACAATTGAATGGTTGGGTGGAATAAGTCAAATCTGTTGTTTATGGTTTATGTTAGAGGCTCAAAAATTGACAGTTAAGTGGTGAAAAAAGTTACAATTTAGTTTAAGGAAGTAAATGAGCTCTTGTTAAATAAAGAAAGACCATTCCACCTAGCCATTCAATTCTGCCGATCAGGTCCCCTACAAGTATCACCACCATACAGACATTTCTGACAATTTTGAAAAAGATCTTCAGATTAATTATTCGTGGGGGTCAACTTAATGGATTATTCCACTTTAAATGAACCTGTCCAAAAATATTGCCCAGTTAAATTTCCAGGTAAATTACTGGATTACTTAAATAACCTGCTTCAATGAGACGGAGAGAGGGACAGAGACAGACAGACAGATTTCTCCATAAGTTGCTCAGCTCTGGTTCTGTTGGCTGCCTAATACATCCCTAGTACATGATGCAGTTCTAAATTCTTTTTTAGTTTTTGCCTTTCAGTACTGTATTTTTTTGTGTTTCCTGATTGCTTGCACATAGACTGTAATTGCAAATTTTACTCCGGTTTGACTACTTCTCTGTCTTGTTACCTTTTGTCTTGACGGGTTTTTCGGATGTTGGATGGTAGGTCGGAGGCATAAAAGAAAAAGTCTTGGCGGCGCATCGAGCCGGTCTCGTGCGCGTCATACTCCCCAGGCGTAATGAAAAGGATCTTCACGACGTGCCGGAAAACATCAAGGCAAGATCAACGAACATTACATTACGAACATTACGTCAATCGCACTCTAGCGATTACCTTTTTCCGTCATTTATTTTGCTCTCATTACCGTTTCTATAACTTTTCAGACCAAAGATACATCCATTCATTATTGGGTTGACTGGCGCGCCTTTACTTGCGCGAATTAGATCGTTCTGACCTAACGAATGAATGTTTCTAATTTGTAGAAAGACCTTAGCTTCGTTTTCGTGTCGAGTGTTGAGGACGTGCTTTTCGAGGCCTTTGAAGGTGGTTTTCCAAGACTTGGCAACAAGACTCCAGCAATTCCAGCCAAACTTTAACAGCACAGCTTTTGCCAATGAGACCAATTTGTATATTAAAATAATTCGACTGCATAGAGTTCACCAAATGCTCGTCGCATTAAGGACATATTAACTATACGTTAGTACCAGTAATGATGTTACATTTCAGCAGCCCATGCAAAGAATTTGTTGTTCCAATGTGACACTATAAATTTCCTTGTTAGGTTTTCTATAATTTACAAATTTATTTGTAATAAATGATATGGGAATGGATTGAATTGATTTACCGTAAAAGGTTACATTTAGAAATGCAACATATTCAGTTAGCTCTAATGCAATTTCTAAGGTGCTTTTCATTCAATTCTAAATATAAAAAGCGACAAAAAATGTTGTGTTAAATAATTTAGTATAGCCAGAAAATTGCTACTTCCAAGCTTGAAATTTAAATAAAATACAACCCTAATTTTTTTCATGGATGGGTTTAGTTTCTAAGATTTGTGCCCACTTTTTTGCAAATGAAGAGGGCGTCGACTGCATTGGCACAGCAACGAAAAGCATAGGGGGTCAGTCCCTATACAGGCAAAGACTAGCTGTTATGTTCATGCAAACCGACAAGAGTTATAGGAGGGGTTTGGGTCATCATACAGTCTGCAAAATTGCTATTAACCCCTTAACTGGGGATCCCGGATATATCCGTCCATTTTACATTGAGTTACAGTTAAATACACGGTTAAGGGGTTAAGCTTAAGAGTTGGATCTCCTAATATTACCCTTAAAAATTTCTCCCAGACCAAGTTTGTCTATATACATAAGTAACAGTACCCACCCCGCCCCCCAATAGGAATAAACTTGGATGAGAAAGTAGGGGCCCAACCCCTCTGTCTAGAAAGAGCATGTGGGCAACCACATCAAGACATTTGGATGTAGAAATGTGAAAGTTTACATAGAAGCATCACAATAAAATATATAATTCCATGATCAAAAAGGTACAACAGAACAATTAACTTGGTTTCTCGGTCTTTATATCCACAATGCTTAGAAATCAGAAAGTCATGATATTTTACAAAATTATTGTACAACAGATCAAAACGAGATTATACTGTATTTTATTATGGTTCTATGGTATTGTTACTGCTTAGGGCTGCAGATAAATAACAAATACGATAAAACAGTAAACTCAAGACTAAGAAAAAGTTTTAATTTGACATATAGTCAAAAGTTTCAGTCAAGGAAATGCTTTACATTAAATGTTTTGCCATATCATGTGACAATAAGTTAGATGGAAGTATTGAATTTGAAGATAATTTGGAAACTTTTGGACGCAGAGTTGCAGATCAACAAAACCGAACCACCAAGTTACAATTATTATTAGTTAATGTGATTGATCTGCAGCCCTAACTTATTCAAAATACTAATCAGCATTGACAATAAATTATTGTTTTCCATGTAACGACATTTACAGATAAAGCAATTATTTCACTTATAATTTGAACAATGTCTTCATAATTATATAAACACTATGCTTGATATAATGTGAGAACTTAACACGTTGACCACCAGGTACAAGTTAACTCGTATCCCACATAATGGCGGTAGTGCAATCTCTGGCAGTCAATGTGTTAACCAAAGAAACGTTATACAGTAAAAAAAAATACAATTAAAGCCCCAACCTACAACAATATTCAGAAAAATTGGTAACATATTCTAACTTTCACCCCTACATCAATATTATAAAATCTGTTTTCAGAGAATTAGTCATGGATGACAATTTTGATATATATATATATATATATATATATATATATATATATATATATATATATATATATATATATATATATATATATACACACAAAAATCAAAAATTCATATATATATTTGGGGCTCGCACCAGATTAGAATATGCAGATATGTTATATTGTTCAGTAAGACACCCTGCTAATGTATTCAAACCTCTTGCTACCACTGAAACCAACCATTCCCATAACTAAAAGTTAACTGTAGAAAAGTTCATCTCTCAAAGTGAAACGGCACCAAGTGCTGCCGCAGTGCACCGTCGACGAATGTGATTGAAATCTAAAAGGAAACACAATCTTTATTTATTAGTTATTATTATTATTAATATTATTATTATTATTATTATTATTGTATTTCAGAGCAAAATGCAATACTTTTTAAAGGTAGGTCCTGTACTTGAGTCCGAGGGTTGGGTTCAGACGCTTATCTCCAGTCTATGCAATCGGCGATGTAGGTGGTATAAGCCAATAATCTGGGGTAGGCTGCCATTGCGTTCCCCAGACCCATGTTTTACCTGACAGCTTAACGCTGCTCCACAGTTTTACCATTGCCGTCTAAAGACTAAGGCTGAGTCGACCTTAGGGCACCTGTGGGGATCGAACTCGCGACCTTCTGCTCTGTCGTCCAGTGTTGTTACCACTCTGCTAACTTTCCATCCGCAATACTTTACTTTTGTAAAAAAACAATTTTCAGTCCATCCTAACAGTCTAATATAGGAAGAATGGGTCAACTTTGAGAACATGATATGAATATGATATATACAGCAGATTCAGGACCTAAATATGTAAAAATTATTTCTAAAAACAAGAATAAGAGTATAAATGTGCATGTGTGAGAAATTCTTAAGTTAACACCTCTATGTTCGAGTTCAGTGATAAGCATTCACAGTTCAGAAGCCAATTTGCTATTTTAATCTTTTAAAATAAAAGTCAAGCTGCTATTTTAAAAACAAATAAACTGCTGATTCGGGATAAAATATCAAACATTGATCCTCACCAATGGTCACCCACCCAGGTACCAATCGAGTTAGACTTAGCTGAACTTGCTGTTTTTGTCACCTCAAACCTGGTTCCACACCGGCTGTACAAAATAACCTTCATCCACCGTAAAGATCAAATATGGGGTGGCACAAAAAAACCAGACTAGTCACATTTAGGTTTGCATTTAATAAAGTCTGTAGATATTACAGGACAAGAGGGCAAAGAATGGGTTTACACAACAAGACCATAAAGTTTAAACATTACAGAACAAGACCACAACATTACACAACATTTACAAGATTTACAAGATTACACATCAAGACCATAAAAACAAAACCATAAAATGGAAGTGTGGAGCACAGCGGTTCTCATACGGGGAAGACCCTTCTAAACCATTATGCACCTTGCTATTATTGTTGTTATTATTATTATTATTATTATTATTATATATTTCAGACTTACATTTTCCGAGATTAATTAACGGAGCAACGTTTCCCCGTTATGCCAAAGGGTTGGCCTTCATCAGAGCAATGTCAGCCTCCATCATCTCTTTCACTAAAGACTGAAAAGAAAAACGAAATCAATCTTTCCACCCAATGTTCCACTCCTCCGCTTCCACCCATCTGCTAAGCTCTTGCACTCAACACATGGGTTGAAACTTCCAGGAAATTACCAGTGCAACTTTTACTAGAGTAAGTTAACACAAAAGATCTGCTATAATTTTGAGGTCTTAATATGCAAAGTGTGGCTCAGAAACAAGATATACAGGGTGGCGCAAAAAAACCGGATTACATAAAATGTAAACCTAAATGTGATTAGTCCGGTTTTTTTGTGCCACCCTGTACAAATAGATAACCCAAATATCAAATTTCATTAATACATCCTGTAAATTTACCATAATTTACCAGTAAAACACCCACACACATGTGCACGTGCACACCTAAATCATTTAGTCCCATTGAGTTTACTTTATTAACGAAATAAAAACAAACATACATACATAGATAAACACACACATTATTAGCATAAGGCATCATTATATAAATCCATTAATATTCCAACTTACATCAAAGTTATATTTTGGCAACCAGCCGAGTGCAGACTTAGCCTTGCTACAGTCGCCAAGGAGAAATTCCTAAAAGAAGGCATAAGATCAACAACATCCTAAACCAAAATACATATACCCAATTTGCAGTGATCTTAGGCAATACACGTGGAAAATGCTTCACATTTTCGACTATTATCAGAAATAATATGAAAATAGGGCGAAAGACAATGGAAAGTTACAGACATTACAGACAGTACCAAGACTTACATCATACTGGTACTAAAGTCCATTGAAATTTGGTCCACAAGTCAAGTTACATCAGCAGGGGAAAAATTTGTGAAAAATGTACCAATTCACAGCGCTTTCCAAAGACAGGCAAATTCAAATACTTTCCAGGAAAGAAATCACTACAAAATTAACCCGAATTGATGGATTTTTGTATAACCACAAAATAGGGATCACTTAAATATCATTGAAATAAAAGCAAAAATAAATAAGGTAAAGGCACTTACGACTTCCGTTGGTCGGTAGTACTTGGGGTTCACTTTGATACGGATGATTCCCGTTGCACTGTCTTTCCCAACCTCATCGATGCCAGTCCCTTCCCAGCTGAAAAAATATATAAAGGGTCAGGGAATGCTTTAAAGACCAAGCCTGAAAGTAAACTGCCCCTAACTGTCACAAGGAAATCCTTTGAATTAATTGATATTGCATCAGCATTGAATTATATTAAACTGGTAGCTTTCTGCAACTCATTTTAATAGCATCAATTAAGTCAATGGAAGAGCTAAGATGCTAACAGCCAAGAAATTTCCTCCCAAGAAGAAAATTTTTCCCAGGAACTATTCTGGTCTTGGGACATATGCAAGCTCTTGAGAAATTAAAATATATTCTTAATCTATTCCAGCATTCAATACAATCTGACCATTGCTGACATCATTATACATAGTAGCAGTAGTAGTAGTAGTAGTAGTAGTAGTAGTAGTAGTAGTAGTAGTAGTAGTAGTAGTAGTAGTATTAGTAGTAGTAGAAATATGAACAAAAATTGTATAATAATGATAGTAAAACAAGACAAGTTGCAAACAATAATTCTCGTTGCATACAACCAGTGTCCTTAAAGCAAGGTTTTGCGAAAACATTGCAGGGAACAAGAGTTTTCTGACACCCAAGACTCCAGGTTATAACCCGTTCAACGTCCTTAGACCAAACACCAGCACAGGAACACGCTAAGAATTCTGACCATTTCAGTGGAAGGAACTTCAAATGCACAAAAGTTTATCGATAAAAACACTGATGTCCAGCAAGATAAGCTCAACAAAACATAACGATAATCCAGTTGAAAGACTCACACGATGTTAATGTTTATGTGCTTGAAGGCGGCTTCTATGAATTGTCTCACACTGTGAGCCTCACCAGTCGATATTACAAAATCATCTGGTTCCTTTGTCTGTAGCATCAGCCACATTGCCTGTAGAAAGAGAGAGAGAGAGCACAGAATCAGTTCAAGTAACATTGTCTGTAAGCATAAAAATGTTTAGAAAATCTTATTCTCTTCTGCCTTAGATTGTTTTCCATTCATTTGTTGTCTTTTTAATGACTAATTTATTATTTCTATTGGACTCTGTAACGTGCCCTTGCTCCTGACATTTTGGTATTATGGCACACAAGAAATTGTCAGTTTAATAACAATAATAAAAAAATAATAAAGATCATTATTGAAATCACTGCAAAACATACCGGTAAATTAAAACAGCAATATTTTTGAGATTTTAAAACATAGCCCCTAAAGAAGGACAGATCACTGGTTAATTACAGCAAACTGTATTGGAAATTATACACTGGAAGGCAGATTTATATTGCAGAGTATTAATTCATCCACAACCTCAGCATCTCCCATTAAATATTGATCTCCAACTGTACACTCAGACACTTATGTATCTGCTATTAATTATTATTGTTTGTATATATCACAATCTTTGAAACTAATAAACTGACATCAACCAATCAACCAATCAACCATTCACTCACCCACTCACCCACCCACCCACTCACTCACTCACTCACCCACCCACCAACCTCAATCAATCAATCAATCAATCAAGTTTAAATAGTACTTCAACATAATCCTTTGCATGGCCCCAGTCACGCTGTGCGTCTATGTTGCCGAGTTCAATGTGCTGCTGCTGTCCCAGAGATATCTTTGACACCGCTCGGGTTATCTTGCGTGTAACAAATGTCTCACCTGATCAAAATTTCCACAAATCTTCCAAGTAACAATTAAACAAACTGCATTTACCCCAAGTCTCAAAGCAATTTTTACACTTTCAGAACCACGAAGAAACTGATCTTGCTTATCATCACTGTCAAATTTTTTTGTCAGTGTTATCATCATCGTCATCAAATGATAACATGATCTTCAATGGGAATTTAGTGCACAAAATCACAAAACTATACTAAAGATTTTTAAATAAACAATCAAAACAAAATCATCTACTTGACAATATTGCATCGATATCAATAAGCTCAAAACGAGCCATTTGCTTCAGAACAGAAATTTTGCCTAAGTTCTAAAATTTTCACTCTAGATATCTTCAGAAGAAGTTGATGGACAAGCATTGGAGATGTATTGATCACCTCAAAATAAGTGAACTATAGCAACACCTTTATTTCATGTAATTATTAGTCATTCGTGATGTGCATTCACATTTTATTGAAAAATGATCAATAACTTTTGCCACCTACGCTTGCGCCAAAACCGCATACAGACTAAGACAGCGTTTCAAGGCCAGGACTGCCCTCCAGTCGGGGAAAATCTGGCTGAAACAGGTCTGGCATCCATACTCTACCAAGTTAGTTAGTTAGTTAATAAGCCAATTTATGTAGCGCTATAGTCACAGCAGGCCAAGATCAAGAGCACTTTACACATTGCACTTAAATGAGATGAGATGCTAAACAAGTGCGTCTTTAGTCTGGTAGCGAACATTTCAAGACTAGTCACTACCAACATGCAATACACTGATTCTAAAATGAACTATGTAAGCTATATAAGTTGTCTCTGTAATAATAGTATCTGTCATTCCAGCTCAAATTCGCATGCAAAATTCAACATGCCGACATTTTAAAAACAGCTAAGGGTCCATCCATAAAGTACGCACTGATGCGGATTGGACTTAGATTTTGTGTATGTACGGCATGCAAACGGGGGGGTTGAAAATATGCAATTTTTGTGCGCGTACTATATGGACGAGCCCTAAAATAATGCATGCACAGTAAATAACACAGGCCACGCTACTTCACATCAGCCAATCTAGAAGGCGTTAAGTCTGGGCTACGCGAAAACATGCGGAAAGACGTTGCGAAGCCGACGTACCTCTGCGCGGGCTTTCGTGATTGAAGAGGATGCCATTACAGGCGAACATGTCGTACGCCTCGCGGTAATTTCGTACGATCCAATAGGAGTAAAGCTTTGCAACGCCTTGTGCCAGACAAAAATTCATTCACAAATTAACCACGACAGCGTGCATATATTTTCGGCCCGGAAAATTCCGCAAACCAGCCGCAACTGCACAGCTGGCCTGGGCCCTGGGTCATTCCATGCGATATCAGCCATCATACATTTCACTTTTTTATAATATAAACAGACCATCAGAGCATCAACACAAGAACATTGGTAGCTCTGAAAGCTATCAAGATGTTTTGTCCAGATCAGTGGTTCTTAAAGTCGTGGCCCGCTTTGGAACCAAAAATGCATCACAGAAATCGGAAAAGCCTGTCAGGCATTTTCCAAATTGGCTTATATTTATATCAAGTGGAATGACCCAACCACTTGTAATTTGCATTGTATTGTCTTTGAAGACAATACCTGAAACATTGTTCACAATTACTAGAGAAACAAAGGCATACGGAGGAAGTCGGATAACACAAAACGACGGTACAAAGCTGCTTTCATAACAAGGTTACTGGATAATAACTGGTCATGCAAAAAAACTTCAAATTTAAAGCAATGGCTAGTGAACCATTACAGAACTACACCACATGTAAAATTTCAATAGATTTCCAAATTGATCTGTATAATATAATGCATACATATACATACATACATACATACATACATACATGAATATATATATATACATATATATATGTATATATACACACATATATGCATATATATGTGCATATATAAATTATATATATATGCATAGCTTGTACAGATGTTTTCATAATCATGTTAAGCATAAAGGTGGAATTAAGTATGTGTTCATATTCATAATCATGTTTTCATAATCGTGTATTTGTATTACAAGGCTTCAAAGAAAGTGGTGATAATTCTGTATGAAAACTTTCTAGCTATTAGAATCTCTGAGGAGGAGGAACACACAGGGGGGGTGCTCAAATGATAACTGGCGAACCTCTACGTGGGCTTTCGTGATTGAAAAGAATCCCATTACATGCAAACATATTGTAGGCCTCGCGATAGTTGATAACTATCCAGTATGCATAGAGTTTTGCTACACCTGAAAAACAAAATGTTTCCAAATTCGTTTACTTTACTGTACTTATTCTATGGTCCGGTTGAATAAGTAAGAAGGTGGAACTAAATACAACAACATTTGGCAGACATCAAATTACAGAACAATAACAGCACCTTTGCCATATCATAGCATTAGAAAATGAATGTGGCACCATTTAAAAGTGGTAATCAGTATGTAAGATAGTTTCAATATTAACTGAATTTCTATTAGAATTCTCTTTCTGTCTCTTTTCTTTTCTTTATCAAACATTTGGACAATACAGCCAATCAGAAGTCTAAATAGCTTAAACAAAGTCAAATCCATTTAATGCAACAGTCAAAGGGCAATATTTAACCCTTAAACTGCTAGAACCGAGTCTACTCAGTTCCCATTGTATACAGATCCAAAGTATGCAGTGGTCAAGGGGTTAAATATTCCTCTAAATATAATATATATATTAATTTAAGTCTTATGCTCAACATTAGTATGCACAATGACAAAACACCTAACCAGAGTGGTAGGTTCTGTCAGTATCGAATACCACTCAAGTGCCCACTGAATCTTATACAGACTACAAGTATGGAGTACAGTATGGACTATGGACTATACTGACAATCGGCAGCATTGATAGGTCTAATGTATCTGCCAATTAGAACAACGGTATATTACCGTAAGGTGAGCGAGGGTAGAAAGGAGTGGTTTCTTTCTGCGGAATCTCTTGGACCTTTCCATACATCTCGCTGGTCGACGCCTGGTAGAAACGCACCTGCTTCTCCAGGCCACAGGTGCGCACTGCGTCCAGCAGACGCAGCGTTCCAACCGCATCCACATTTGCCGTGTACTCGCTGAGATCGAACGACACCTGAGAAGACACGATTTCACGACCGAGTTACAGGAACAGAATCAAACGTTATAACGGGCATGAACAAATGTTGAGCATTTACTCATTAAAACTGTTGTCGACAATCAAGAAGGAAAAGTGCAAACATTTCATATAGGTGCCACTGTGGAAAGATAATTATCAATATCGATTATATTGGTCATCAAAATTAATTTTTACAATTACTAATTATTCCAACTGCATCTTCTGTCAATAAGAATCCAACAGCTATTAACATCAAACAAAAATGAATGCTAGAACTACCTAAAACATCTACGACCTTCAAGAGATTTCCTTGACTGAAATGGTGGCATAAATTTTCATAGCCAAAGGTAATGTAGCATTGTGAGCTAAAAGCAGTCGCAGTCTTACCTTTACGTGACTTTGGGCTGCCAAATTATAGATTTCAGTTGGTTTGACCAAAGAAACAATCTTAACAAGACACGAACTGTCCGTCATGTCACCATAGTGAAGCTTAAACTTGGCTGAAAAATACAGCATTCTTCATCAAAATTTCTGAATACTGCACTTGTTAAAAGTGCAATTCTTTTTATCAAAACATCAAAATCTCATTAGTTCTAGAACAAACTGAGACTACAAGAGAACATAATTGAAAAGAATTAAAATAACACATCACAAGTCAAACATACAGCCTGGGAAGATGCTGCAACCAAACACACTAAAGAGAAAAATGGCATCTACAAATTCGAGCCCAACTGTACTAAAATATCCACTACAATGGCATAACTGTATTGGCACGAGGAGAAAAAGGTGTCGTGGAAATCGTGCAAAATCGATGTTGATGTGGTGCAATAGGCTACAAGTTGTCATACAGACTGTATCATTGCTCCAGAGTTCAGGATTTAAAGTTAATATCAAAACCAAAATTGCCTATAGGCTTTGGTTCTCCCCCCATCCAGGCTCAAGTGCTCATGTTGCTCCCCCAGGTTACATTTTTGGTCATGCAAAGTTTGCACGTGTATGATGCAGCCCCCTAATTCTCGAATCCTGGGTACACATCTGCTAACAAATTCTTCTAGGATGGGCAACAATATAACATCTGTCCACAGTTTGTGCCAAGAGTGGTGGACACCCGAGGCCAAGTTTAATTTTAATGCCCCTGCCATCTCAGTGTTAGGCGTTAACGAAGCCAAAAAAAGGTCGCCAAGACAATTTAGATGCCCTTTTTTGCTGTGAATGCCCTGGGCCAAATTGATAATTTTAAGGGTAATTATGTAAAAAAAAGTGTTGACAAGCCAAAAAAGGTTGCCAAGTCAATTTAGATGTTCCCATCATCTGGTGGATGCTGGGGCCCACCGCCCCCCTGTACACCACTGTCTGTCGAACATAATGCAAGTATGTGACCAAAGATATCAGAGAAGCTAACCTCCTTCAGCATGAGACAATGGATTCTCATACAGATGCTCTATTCTGTGAGTATTAAATGTACTTGCTCTTCTAATAATTCCATGAACCTTAAGAAATGTTAATGCAGTAATCAACATTGGATGCAACTCATACTGGCAATCATATTTGAAAGATGACAGACAGTGCCGATAAGGACAAACAAATATCAATTCTCACAATCTATGAACAACTGAATATTTTTAAAGCAGATTCAGAGAGGAGAAGGCCATTTATTTATAGGTAATGAACAGAAATTAAAGTTGTAATTAAGTTCAAATAAAATAATTCAGCAAAGTCACAAAGATCAGTCTCAATCTGATTTCTACAGAAGGTAAAATACAATTGAAAAACATCTCACCAAGAAAGGTTGAGACAATCAATTTTGATGCATGCAACATTCAAAAAAAGTTTAGATGAGTAAATAATGTTACTTTACACAACGCACCTCGTAACCTTTACCGAGCAGAAATTCAGCCAAATATGACCCATCCTAAAAGAGTTAATTTCACAAATTTTAGAACAGCTAGAGTCAACTGCACATGCTGCATCACAAAACCAACTCCACAATAATAATAATAATAATAATAATAATAATAATAATAATAATAATAGATTACATGTTAGTGCAACCTAATTTAACCATGGCTGCCAGTTTCAAACATCTATGCTTTCTTAATTAAATCTGAAAATTCGTAATGTTTCTTACATTACGAATTGGAGCTATAAGCATTTGATGAATGTATTGAACGTTAGGCATGGATATTAAGGGCGGGTCTCTAGGGAAGAGTTTGGAAGATGGGAAATAATGGAAAGCCTCAAAATTTGCGGCGGTGGTGTAGGGTCAAAACGTGAGTCATCTGTTTGTAAAATAAAGGAAAGTTGTAAACTTAAATCAGCAGAAAGCAGCACAGCAGTAGCTGCTTATTCGACGATCCCAATCTTTCTTGAAATAGCTATAGCCAGGGTGGTTTGTCGGCCGGGCAAAGGTCAGTGTATCTATGAGGCGGCGGGTCAGGTTGTTGTTGCTATGGGGGAAATGACTTTTCGAATAGGAAGGTTTTAAGTTTAGACCTAAAGGTTTGAGGAGACAGTGAAGGAATTAAAGGAAATGAGGATTCGGGGCTTATTGTTTGACCATGTCGTAGGCTGCCGAGGGAGGCTGGAATTGAGTTCCAAAGTTCTGGTGCGGCGTATGAGAAAGCGCGGTTGCAGATTTTGAGTGATGACTGATTTAACGGGCGTGAAAGTGTGAGATGAGATGATGATCGTGTAGGTCGGGGAGGCTGAGGCGTTAAGAGTTTACGAAGGTAAACCGGTTTTGACGTAAAATCAGGAAAGACTGTGAGTAAATCAGCAGCATGTCGAATATTCTACTAATCGACGATCCCAATAACCGATCGCAGGAGCTGGTTATTAGACAAACCGCGATACCCATACAGCATGGTACACGTCACCAACTTGTCAACAAAATGCTCACAAGAATCTAATCTATTTAAATAAAACTCCTCAAAAACAAGGATCTAATCAGTTAAATAAATTGAATTCAATAATTAATAACTTATACAAACTTGTCCTGTAATTCCCGTAATGAGTGCAATATTTCGCTTCTTCTCTGCGGTCGCCATCTCCATTCGCTTTCGTTAATCGTTGCAGACTCGGCGAACGACCGGGTAAATGGCATCGGGCGCAGTAATAATAATAATAATAATAATAATAATAATAATAATAATAATAATAATAATAGGTTTAAGGTTTAAAGTGGTTCAGTAGGGACTGCCATGGCCCTATGTGAGACAAATGTGGCCACATTAATTCTATCTAATCTTAAACTTCTATTGCGCCACCTATGATGTATGGGTTGGGCCCCACGTTTTCACCCAAGTTTACCCTGATGACAACAAACCTGACTTTTTGCAGAACTGCAAGTGTCAGATGATAATTCGGGCTTTGTCTTAAGTTGTTAAAATATGGAAAACCGGTGAATGTGATATTTTAAAAATATTTTCTTGGCCTTTTTATGGATCCATAGCCAACTTACTCTAAAACATCGGGGTTCCAAAGACAACAGATTGAAAACCTTCGCATATTTGGGCCATTAGCAGATCAAATTTGTCTAAGGCGAGTCTTATATGGACATAAGAGTAGGCTAAGACAATCATGGATATGCGGTTCGGTTATGTAGACCGTAGACTAGCACAAAGCATAGTCTTTTTCGCTTGTTTAATGATTTTAACTGTATTTGAAGAAGAATTAATTCAATTAAAATAATTTCATTATAAATATTATTAAATACCTAAATATTTTATCGAATTCTACTATATATAGTATATACTTAACTTAAGCAAGTTAAGCGATGCAACATAGAATTTAATTATAATCATAGAGATAAGAAAATTTCGACGTTAAGAACTCGTTGGTCGGCAACGCGTTACTATGAGAACAGATGATTTGGATGATTTCAGATTTAATCTTTTCATTATTTCATAAATAAATAAAGCAATCGGACAATTTATATTTGTAAAATTTCTGCGGTAACGTCCAGTCGTCGGCCCAATGACTTCTACTAAAAAGATCAGCGATCAAGGTATTCATAATAATAATTATGATGATGATGATAATGATGATGATGATGATGATGATAATAATGATTATAATAATAATAATAATAATAATAATAATAATAATAGCTATTACTAGCTAGGCGACTTCTATAGCGTCGTGGCATAACCTAGATAAAAGTTAAGGGCGCTTTAACGGATGTCACTTTAATGAGCTGAAAAGCAAGTGAGACTTTAGATTCTTCCAAAATGAGATTATAGCAATTTTCAGTGCTAAAACTTCTATAGCGCCAACATGTATATGGTTAAAGTTCTTGCTCATACGCGTTAGTGTGCAGCGATTTTAAATACCGTGGCCCCTGCTGCGATGCAAATGTCCTGTGTTGCTCTGTTACGACTGAAAACGGATCGCATGAGACAAACGCACAGTTTAATTTTAGCTTTCAGTGAAGTATTCGTTGGTTTATTGGCATTATTGCTGCCACTGTGGCTATAGTAGTTCAGCTGACCAATCAGACAAATAAGAATAATTTTTCTTCATTTCATTCAGGTTGGTTTTATCACGCGCCGTCGAAACCAAAGCCACGCACCGGTCCGGTTCCTCTGCCGCCGATCTCCCAGATTCCCGGTCTCAGCAATCTGTCTCACTTGCCGGAAGAACCGTGCAAGCAGACGTGGTTTCGGTCGACGGACAGCGATTACGTAAGGCTGGCAAAGCAGGGCGGTCGGCCGGACCTCCTGACCATGATGTCGCCCAAACCACTCTCGGATACTCCAGTCGGATATCCCCGCTGTGAATGGTTCTACGACAGCCATTACGATCCGAACCCTCCTCAGCCCCTAGAAAAGTATTTCCATTATTTATTTATTATTTATTTGCTGCATAGAATCAATATGACTTCACGATTTCTTTTTATTATGACACACACATACTTGGTTATAACGTGTATTAGGTTATAACCTAGTACACGTTATAACCGAGTCCACAAGTACCGCAATTCCATGTGATGCACTACCACTTTGGATGGTATTGTATACGGTGTACCTCTGACATATGTACAAAAGTTTACTGATCCATAAAGTACGTTGTAACGAAATTCTATTGTGCATTTAACAAATATTGCTTGATCATTTGAAGCAGTTTTTAATGGGACATTTTGGAATTGGTATCTAGTAGACATGAATAGAAATTCAAGTGATCTTATAAGGAAGTGCTTTATTTTTCTTTAGACCATACCAGTTTCTATTACCTCCGTACATGGTACACGAACCTGTGCCAAGGTGTGAGACAGATACCTGTGGAAAAATCGGTGTTATTCAGGAGGGTAGATATATTGCTGTTTCTCTTAAATTATCATGTAATTTCAGTTTTTACAAGTTTTATATGTTTTTGTGCCATATCAAAGGAGGACTAAAATCACTTTTTATTCTCTAATATTAATTGCTTGCTGATATTACTGAGTAATACACAGAAGTATTGTTTGAGCAACAAGTTATCAGCATTTCATATGAGCAAAAATT
Organism: Metaphire vulgaris; assembly: GCA_018105865.1. NCBI lineage: Eukaryota > Metazoa > Annelida > Clitellata > Crassiclitellata > Megascolecidae > Metaphire > Metaphire vulgaris. The sequence continues at coordinate 11,959,720 of CM030856.1, forward strand.
TATTAATGACAATTGCAGTATGGGGCCATCCATAAAGTACATCTCACTATTTGGGGAGAACTTTTGACCCCCTCCCTTGTCACAAACTGTCACACTTACTTAGACTGTCTTGAGCATGACGTACTTTATGAACGGCCCCTGTTGCATAATTTCAATGGAACTTCATAGATGAATGATACTGTCATCTACTGATCCCAGGTGGCCATCTAGACTGATGACTAGTTCATTATTATCAAAGTGCTACATAAATTAAAGATTTCAATATAGATTAGCAATTATCTTGAGTGCAGAACAGATGCAATACATTACCAATGTACGAATAAAATTCATGTTCAAATCGTGTGTTCATAATGCTTTGCATGTTCATTTTTTCATAGCGTTTTTCTTTGCCTGCAAATGAAATGCTTGACTACAAGCACTGAGATTGTGCATGGAATTTCACGCAACTGACGCAAGACATCTTACGTTTGTTTTTCAGTGGTTTTCACACAGGCTTACTTATCCTCTTAAACCACTTAAAATCACATTATTATTATTATTATTATTATTATTATTATTATTATTATTATTATTAACCTTCTGCAGATTCAGATGACAAGGCATGCGGCAAAACGGCTAAAATCGAAGAACAGAGAAAGTTCGGATATGGCGTCAGGACGGAGAAGGAAGCCACAAAGGGCATCCAGCCACATGACCCAGCAGCAAAGTATGAATTACTGACAGTGGCATAGCCAGGATTCCAGAATAGGGGGCCACTTAGACACAAGCAAAAAATGTTGATACATCAAAATGCCTTAAAGTCTGCTGTCTGGTGCATTTTTCTTTGATTTAGTACTACCCCTACCCCTCCAACTACCCCTCCAACCACTCCATGGGTTCTGGACAAATCTCTTGACCGATCCTGATCCAAATATGAGGGGTGCGGGCTGATTTGAATCTTTTACTTCTTGCAGCCAAACATTGTACCTTCTATTGGCTTTGATATGTAGGAAAATATCTGTGCTTGCTTGTTATTCCTATTTAATTTTGAACATCTTTCTTTTGCTTTCTAAAATTCTAACGATCGACAAGTTTGCTTTGTTTGCTTTTTCTCATTTTGCTGTGTGTTTGTGTGTGTGTGTGTGCATGTGTGTGTGCATATCTAAGTACATTATTGCACAGAGACTTTCAGATTTCAAGTTGTCAGTTTAACTGAATCCAGTTTTTAAATCGAATCTCAGTATTATTGTAATCAGCACATAAAAACAGGTCACCTAGCAAAGAACTTAAATATATAAAATGTTATGAAATGCTGATGATATTAAAAACTATTTAATATAGCATATTCTATTGAAATGTGTTTTGCATCCATTATGAAAGTTTTAAGATGCCTTGCATTATATTGAAATGTTTTCCCTTTTCATTCTTGATTTTGTATGGATTATAATAATATAAAAGCTTTGCAGGTCCCCATAGTAGTGCTTTGAACACAGCACAATCATTGGGCAATTGTAAATGCTTATATAAATTCTCATATTCACCTGAGTGTGAAATTTTCGATGCTGGATGACGTAAGCGATGACGTGGCTTGTAAAACACGCAGAGGCGTCACTTACGAGAAACTCACGAGCGACGACATGAAAAAGCTCCTGTCGTACGGTTATGCAAACGAACACGGCACGCAGCGCGACAGACCTCTCCATGATCAGTGCAACCGGACGGAGAACGATAGAAGGATGAGACAGCTCGAGGCCAGTAAAAAGATTCACACCGCAAAGAACCAGCGAGGGTTTGTTTTCAAAATGGACGACAGTACTGTTCTTCAGACTTCTTCTTTGAATTAAACCCAGGATGGAATTTTTACTGATATATTTACTAGAATGCATGCATCTCCATTTCTCACTGTTGTGGTGCAATGCTATCAAGCAGCGATACAACGCTTACTTACCCACTGGACATAAAATGTTGGTTTTGGGGTGGAGCAGTGCTTTTTTTGAAGAAATGAATGCATTTCTCACTGTTGTTTCAAGTTTCCAGCATTTTTCATGCTTATATGTGTGTGTTTGTGTGTGTGTGGTGCAATGCTATACTTTTGGTCGAGTGGGAAAATTTTTAAGCGAATTACAACTTACTTACCCACATACTGGACATAAATGTTGGTTTTGGGGTGGAGCAGTGCTTTTTTTGAAGAAATGAATGCCAAAAACAACTATCACTATTGGGCTTTCCTTATAACACAGCACATAAATTTAATAAGAAAATGAAACTATGGCATAGTTGTCAAATATTTGATGCATTCATCAAAGAACTATGTCCTTAGAGAACAATACATAATTGCCACTGTGGAAAACTGAGAATTTTCACTTTTCAAAGATTTTCAGTTTATCTTGGTCTTACCACAGTGATCGGATCCCTCACAAATAAAATTTTCGACCCTCCTGTGTGATGTGAGATCAGTTGTCTAGAAAACAAAATTCTTTAGCACCAGTGGGGGTTGTTCTTGACAGTGGGAGGTTAACACCCAGAATCCCCCAGAACCCTGATAAATTGAACATTGGGTTACCAGTATGTGTGATATGCTATCTTTTCAAATGCTTTGCCTGCTTTTCGTTTTCTTTGCTTACAGGCTTTCCTGTTTATTTTGTGCTTCGACACTATTTTACATTTGATTTGTAGAAGCTGGTTTTGTTATCTAAGAATAATCATACCTGGCCAAAAGTGGATAGGCCTACGTCTGGGAGGTTTTCTATGTACGTGGGAACACTTTTTAAGCATGGCCGGACAAAATGTCACGGACAAAATGTCACTGTATAGGGTTAGGGTTAGAGTTAGGGTTACATTTTGTCCCCATGACATGACATTTTGTCCGTGACATTTTGTCCGCGGACATTTTGTCCTAGCACCATTCTAAGAGGTCCTTAAAGCCATTTTTAGCTTAGGGCCTAATACCTCTCCCATGTTAATCTGACATCATTGACTTTGACACGTTCTGCCAGCCTTCTGCCACTGGCACTCAGTCACTGACCGATGCCAAGCGTATTATTACTAACGTGGCGCTATAGAAGTTTAAAAATTTAGTATGGCGATGTGAGATAAACTAAATGATCTCTAAACAAATGAATTCTGCTTTGTTTTTCTTTGCTCAGACATCCTTGCAAAGCAGCAAGAAAGCGATAAGAAGGAGCTTTGCTTTGTTATCTATTGAACAAGTGAGTAGGATCTGTAGATATGCTTTGGCTCAGTTTAGCTTCAAAGTTACGATGCACTGCATGGCTTAGAATACTGATTGTTAGTCTGATGCTAATATCATGTAGGATAAGTCTGGTCATTATTTTTAAGACAGTTTACTCTGTTAACTGATACAGTTCATTATCTAATTCAATCCATCTTTCTGCTACTGTCATTGGCGTAGCCACGGGAGGGACACAGTGTCCCAGCCCCCAGATATTTGTGCTGGGACTGGTCATGGGATTTCTGCAAAACAGTTGAGTAGTTGGGGGGGGGGCTATTTAGTATGAGAATGTGGGAATGAACGAAGAGATTGACAAGACAACATTTTTCATCAAGCGTTGGAAATTAACAAGACAGGATATCTTTTGAAATGAATTCATAGGAAGTTGGTGGGGATGAAAGAGAGGGAAAAAACACTTTTCACATGAAAACTTGAAAAATAGGTTTAAGGTCATCCCCAATTTTTCCTCTTAATTTTACTAGACGGACCCAAAAATGGCTACTCATCTCCACCACGCCAATATTACGAAACTCTGACCCCAAAGAAACGCTATCTGTACTTCCCAACCAGTTTCATTATAAACAACTCTTTGTCCTGCTGATAAATCTCTCACATGGAACTTCCACTTTATTAATGAATAAAGATTATACAGTCATATTGGATGGCATGTTCTCACTCTGTTTCAGGGTATGTCAAATGCCTTTTCCAATGGATACCATGGATAAACAGACAAAGAAGAAGAAGGACTCCGTCGAAAATATTTATTCCAACTTACCACTTTAACTAAACATTAGCTTAAAATGAGTCAAGTCAGCACTAGAGGTTTCGTGTATATCTGCTGTGATAGGTGCCTTATGGACTCACTGCTGAATGCTTTCAAAAGGCGTTTCTTTCTCTCGGTAACGACTTGTGAATTTTCTTATATTGGACGGAAAATATAGGCCTAAGTTAGGTTGATCTGATGACTGGTGCGCCATTAGGCCTATCAAAGTCCGCTATAAAAATTTAAAATTTAGATTTTAGTTCTGACACGCAAAGGTGTTGATTGATATAGTGGCTCTACTAGCCAGGGTTTTGGAAAGGGGACACCATTCACCTATAGGCCTAGTGGCCAAATTGGTTTGATCCAACTAGTGGGCGTAGGGAGGGTTAGGGGGATGTCCATTAATTACGTCAACAACAGCCCCTATAGGGGGGATTAATCCTAAATTATAATCGTGGCTATGGAGCGGGTTTGCAGACAATATACTGTGCAATAATACAACTTATCCGTAATCATCCTTACCTAGTGTTTTATCCAGGCCTGTTAGGGGACCACCCCTCTCCAACCACAAAAATGACCCTCCAAAATTCCCAACATTACACAAATTTTTGCATTGAACTGTGTGTGTGTGTGTGTGTCTTTCTCTCTCTCTCTCTCTTCCCCTCTAGTCAAGTCAATTTTCTCTCCCCAAAGGCCTAGAGTGTGGATAAAACACTGCCTTTACCCTTCCCCAGGTAAGGGAGGGCAGGGGTCGGTGTTTCGGGCGCCGAGAAGGGGCGCCAAATTTGGATATTTGGGTATGGTCCCACAATAGAACAGAAGAAACACTTGCGAGGACCTTTTTGGCTTGTCAGCACTATATGAAGAGTGGTTGAGGGGCACAAAAAATTTCAATTGATGTTGTTAGAGGCGCCAACGTACACTTTGTACCCGGGATCATACCAGATCCGCCCAGGGACGTCATTTGGGGGCAGAGGGGCATTTCCCCCTGATTTTAGGGAAACAAACTTTTTCGCCAATGTTTGTGTTATTTAGTTTTTTAAAAGGTCAGCAGCAGACCCTAAAGATGTGGTGCTTGACTAATCGTAAAACAAATGAATGACAAACTCTGACAAGCAAAAAGGTCGTCAAAACTTTATCGCAAACTTGTCAAGTCGAAAGTGTTTTGCCCCTGAAAACCAGTGAAATGATGTCTCTGGATCCGGCTCTGATAGTTTAAAAATGTCCAATTTACGCAATAGAAAATACCACAGGCAAAATTCTGAATGCCAAGCACTTTTGATATACAAGAGATAGTGCCCTAATTTTTGAAAAAAATGTGATTACTAGGTCCTCTTCATTTGCCTGTCAACAGTGCTAGCCATCCACACCTCTGCCAATACCATTCTCTGTAGTTTAAAAATGTCCAATTTAAGCAATAAAAATGTCAAATTTACGCAATAGAGAATATCACCAGCAAAATTCTGAATGTCAAGCACTTTTGATATACAAGAAATAGTGCCCTAGTCTTTCAAAAAAACTTGATTACTAGTTGCTATTCACTTGCCTGTTAAAGGTGCTAGCCATTCACATGTCTGCCAATACCATTCTCTGTAGTTTACAGAGGCGGATCTAGGAGACGGCAGGGGGTTCAATGTTCCCCGGGCGCCGAGGTGAGGGGAAGAAACACGTGTGAGGACCTTTTTTTGCTCGTCAGCACTATATATGAAGAGAGAGTCGAGGGGCGCCGAAAACGATTAGGACCTTTTTTTGTCAGTTGTTAGGGGCGCCAACGACTTTGTAATACCTAGATCCGCCTCTGCCTTCCCCGGTAAGGTGTTCTTGTCGGTGTTCCGCGAATATCACAACTATAGTATGGTCCCGAATAGGGGCGTCGGCCCCTCGTGGATACAAAAAAATTCAATTGATGGTGTTCCAAATAATTCGTCAGCAACAGATCATGCTCAGAGCAGAGAAGTGAAATAGATAGGCAGGCCCCTATGCTCACTGTACTCTACACTATATACTACACTACACTATACAGTATACACTATATACTGTATACACCTATACTCTACACTACACTCTACACGATACACACGAATGGCGTAGCTACGGGGCACAGACGGCCGCGTTCCTCTATTCGGGCTGTGGTCGGTCGTGGGATCTGAGCAAAACAGTTGAGTAGTTTGGATGGTTGAAACACAGCTCTATTTAATAATAATAATAATAATAATAATGTGATTTTAAGTGATGTTGACGATGATGATGAAGTAAGCCGATGGTGGTAGCAAAAACCACTGAAATTCAATAAGTCAAAATTTTTCGAAAGTTGGTTACTGTCAAAAGTCAATTTGAGTAACAAGTTATTTACTCTCAAACTTTTGGCTACAATAAATTCAATAATGATGATGGTGGTGATGATGATGACGACGACGATGATGGCAACAATTATAATATTATTATTACTGTTATTAAAGTGGGGCTTTTTATACTAAAGTGGTTTTCACACTCAAGCTAATTAACTTAGCCTCTCATAAACCACTTTAAATCTCATTATTATTATTATTATTATTATTATTATTATTATTATTATTATTATTATTATTATTATTATTATTATTATTATTATTATTATTATTATTATTATTATTATTATTATTATTATTATTATTATTATTATTATTATTATTATTGAATCCGTTTACTGTTTCAACTGTCACTTCCACCTCGTCCCAACTGTCCCATTTGTCCACAACAGTAACAATCGTTCGGATCCAGTGGCGTAGCCAAGGGAATTTGGGGATTAAAACCCCCCTTGGGCGCCGACGAAAATTTTTAATGTGTTTCCATGGATTTTTAATTTTCGGACGCGGTTTTGAGGGTCAAACTCCCCCTTGGGGCTGCTGACCACAGTTTTAGGCGCCATAGGCGTGTGACGACTTTTGTTTGTTTGTCAGCATCTGAAAGGAAAAATTTTAGAAGGAAAGAGAGGAGAGGATAGATACACATGACTGCCTTCTTTTTTCGCTTGTCAAAATTTTTCGAAAGTTGGTTACTGTCAAAAGTCAAAACCAACCCCTCCCCTTCCAAAATCCTGGCTACGCCAATGTTCAGAACAGCTGCGGCGGCGGGGAGATGATGGGATGGTGGAGTGTGAACTTATGGGTGTCGTTTCACGGTTCGGCCTTGGACTCGGTCTAGACCGGCGGTGGGCCTTCCTCCCACCCGCTGGTGGTCCGTCGGTCGACGTTCTGCACTCTACAGACGTTTCTACCCCCGGAGCGTTGCCTGGCAGGGTTTTTTTTTGTTTTTGTAGGCCTAAGTCTTTATTTATGCGCATTCTTCGCAAGGATCTACAGCTTCCCTGTTGTTATGCAATCGGGAGCAAAGATACGATCGCACCGAATGCAGTAATTTCGAAGTTAGCACACCGTCACATCACCGAGGCGCATATGTGTGTGTGTGTGATTTATTTAATTAGAAGACGGCGCAAAATTACTGCACCCGGTGCCGGTTACACCCCGCGCCAAAATATTACTGCACCCGGTGTCAATTATAGGCCGACAGCCCCCCACATCGTCCGGGAACCCGACCTTGGACTCTGTCGCCACCAGTCACGTGACTCTGTTGTTCAGTGTTTGCGCAGTCGTGGGATGGGGTGGGGTGGCCGGTGGGGGGCGTTCACAGTTGACCAGCAAAATATCGTCGTCACATTTTTCACGCGAATACTTTATTGTTCTTCTGCTATAATTATAGAACCCGCCCCCTTCTCCCAAAGCGCACAAGCTCCGCCCTCTCCGAGACACGTGCCTGCCTAGCTGTGTTCGTATGATATGTATTTTGACGATGTTGCATTGCTAATAATTTGGAATAATTATAAAAGGGGTTAGGCTGTTTGCAATTCGAAAGCCCCGGCCACGACGGCCGCTGCTGGCAGCTGGCATGGCGCCAAACGCGTAGAACTCCATTGGCTTGGCAGCCGGAGAGCATAAATTAAATAAGGCGCAAAATCGCTGCGCAGTAACCTTTCTCTCTCTCTCTCTCTCTCTCTCTCTCTCTCTCTCTCTCTCTCTCTCTCTCTCTCTCTCACACACACACACACACAAACACACCAACGTACCCCCTCCTCCCATTGGCGGTAAACTCCAAGACGGTACCGGCCGGCGATTGTTAAAAACACCGGAGCAGGAAATCCGGAATATTTGTACGGATTGTGGCATCGATTCCGGTTTCCGGTCCGTAGGCCTATATACTGCGTCTTGTTACAGTTATTGCGTCGTCTCACGACGCTGAGTCACGTGTCTTGATTGACAGCCAGCTCTGACAGACGACTGCTGTCAAATTCTCAGGGAAATCGAACGGATTTTGCGCCTTTTCCCGGTTAAAATACCAACACGATTGCGAAAACTCTTACATTATCCCCCTCTCTATCTCTATCTCTCTCTCTCTCCCTCCCCTTTCCCACTCTGTGGAAAGATCCGAAGACGGGGAATCCCAGAAAATACTTGGGCTCTATTTTTAACGGTTTGTTTACGGATGACGTAATTTAGGTGGACGCATGCACAGTGCCACAGACACACGCACACGCGCGCTCTCTTCTGCGCAGCGCAATTATTGTTCGGATGAGTCGCAATTCGTGTTATTTTTCGTTGTTTCGTTCGTATTTAGCCTACCGGTTCGCACTCTGGATATATTGTCCGGATCCAGGTTGGATTGGATTCCGATATGTTTTTCTCTCGCGAAATCCGGTCGATTAGAGTCGTGTGTGTGTGTGTGTGTGTGTTGCAATCTAATTATCGTTCATTGACACGTTTTAAAAAATTATTTTTAATTGATACACATCACTAGACGTGCGCTATGTATGCAGAGACGTCATTTCACTGTTTTTCAGGGGGGGCGGGGCAAAACACTTTCGACCTAACAAGTTACAAGTTTGCGAAAAACTGACGACCTTTTTTGTGCTTGTCAGCCAATTTTCACGGTTACTTAACATCATCAAGCACTCCTTTAGGGCGTGTAAAATCTAAAATAACACAAACATTGGCAAAAAAAATTTTTCCCTCAAAATCAGGGGGGGCAAATGCCCCCTGCCCCCTCCAAATGACGTCCCTGTATGTATGTACTTTTGCTGGCTTTACAATTTCCACTTGTTTTCTGCCTCCACATGATCGAAGCAGGCGTGTTCATTAATTAACCTGTTGCCATGGCGTAAACTTCTATTAGGACCTCTGGGCTCAAACCCCCTCCCCACTTTCTGAGGGGCTGTCATAAAGATGAGGAAGGGTAGGCCTATATGGGTTGGGGGCCCCACTTGTTCATTCAAGGCGTTAAGCCTACGGTTGATGCCGACTGCGTTTAGGAGCCTAACCCTAATGAATGGTTATGATATTTTTAACGTTTGACTAAACTTGTTAGGCCTATTTAATCAGAGAGGCGTTTAATAGTTGACATGTTTGGCTGTAGATATGGTGGCATTGTACATGTTTACTGGGTTAGTTACCTTTTCAGCTCGTGTTAGGATATAGGCTATATAGCCTTCGGCATACAGACAGTATTTGAAACTGTTTGTGACTGCGCGAACGGTTACGTAACAGGAGATTAGCATTAATTTAAGACTTACAGCGGGATTTGCAAAATTAACGTAGGCCTACAAAATAGCGTTAAGGACTAAGTCGCTAAGACAATCAGCTTTTATATTCTATGCACAAGTAGGCAGACTAACTGGGAAATTAACCGCCGCATAAGTATTCCTTTACGCAGTAGGCATAATTCTGTAGAATTGTATTGTATTTTTTGAGCGTACGTGTACACGTTCTAAGCAGACGTTTATACATCGATAAGCTGTCCAATGATACGGGCTATAACGATGATTTACTGCTCGGACGAACGGCTTCTATATTGAAGCCAGAAGCAAGTTCTTGTGAAGTCTGCCTAATAATTGGTGAAAGCATTATTGCGTTTGTTTGTCAGTTAGTTTGTCGGGGCTTATTTATTTTTTACACCTGGTTGAGCGGTTCGATTCGAAAAATCGCCACTCCGGGCTTTTAGTTAACCCCCTTAACTGGGGACCCCGGATATATCCGTCCATTTTACATTGAGTTACAGTTATATACCCAGTTAAGGGGTTAATTTCTGCGTTCGTGCGACTTCGGTGTACCTATAGGACCCAAAGAGGGATCTACAGGTAGGACCCCCGGGGGCCCGTGCCCCTATTGAATGTCTGGCCCCCAGTGGCCCCATACTCTAGTGCACCTACTCTTAGCAACCAGATTAATCCAGGATTGAAAAAGTAGTCGACCCCATGCTCTTAGATGCTGTCCCCTGCCAAATCCTGGCGCCGCCACTGTTACGGCCTACCTTCTCTCACTCCCCCAACAGACTGGACAATTCTCTGTCTGTCTTTGCCTCTTTGTTTGTCTGAGTGCCTGTCTCTTTATCTCTCTTTTATTTACTGCCTCTAGCACTGGCCCAACTTGGGTGCATCAAACATTTCCCCACGTCGTATTTATATCAGAAATGTTCTGTTTGTTTTTGTCCATGTGACTCTCTCTCTCTCTCTCTCTCTCTCTCTCTCTCGCTCTGTCTATTTCTGTATATTTCTGCCTGTCTTGTCTCTATCTTCTTGTCTCTGTCTTTGTCTCTCTCTAGCTGTCTGTCTGTTTCTGTCTCTGTCTCTGTCTGTCTGTCTGTCTGTCTGTCTGTCTGTCTCTCTCTCTCCGGACTCTCCCCTCTCTCTCTCTTTCTGGTCGTGTTTCACTTTTGACGAATTTCGTGGACCATTAAGAAATCTGAAGCAATTGAACCAATCGTGCTCGAAACAGACGTTCCTCCTCACTAATGTAGAAGGCAGAAGCACATGACTATTAGCCTAGGTTTTTCGTTGGCGAATTTTTTCTAGCTCAGTTTAAATCATTTTACAATTTTATACGCAAAACCATGAATATTTTTACACCCCCTAACAGCCCCCAACACCCCTCCCCAATTTGAGACCGACACTCAAAATTTTCCCCAATCCGAGCCTGAGATGCACCCTAACAGCCTCCAACACCCCAATTTGAGACCGACACCCCCACACACAAATTGATAATCCTAGAAATAACCCAGCGCAAAACATAGGCACCTACAACGATTACAGGCTTGTCAAGTTTTTTAACCTTCGTGAAACTATTATTGTTGTTCTGAAGCCACACAGGTAGCTTTCCAGATTTGCACTTTGCAAGACGTTCTGTACGATCCTGTAAATGCATTTTCTGGTAAGTAAACCTTTGCTGGTAGTAATCATCATCACCACCACCACCACCAGTCACTTTGTCGGTATAAAACATCGTATAATAATAATTATATTTGCACCGTGTAGCATAGTAGCGGCGAAGGTCAAATACAGGGTGGCTCAAAAAAACCCGGACTAGTCACATTTAGGTTTGCATTTAATATACTGTAGTTCGGTTTTTTTGCGCCACCCTGTAGGATGAGAAGCTAGTTCATTAGTTGAACTCCGTGTGGGTAGTAGTCGTTACTTTCTTGTCGTACTGTCGATTGTCATGTATTGGTTCTGACGTCACGACTGACGTCAGTTAGGCCTACTCGCATGTCATTGGTTAGGTTGTCGCCTGCTAGAGTCTGATTTGCTATATGATTGACGTACACTGATTTGCAATAAAAGTCGCGGGTCTCAGGCAGTTCCTCTCTCGTTTTCGCTAGTCATCTAAGAAAAGACGGAGTGTCATATAAGTTCAGTCGACATTTTAAATCCAAATTTAGGCTCAAAAACGAATCTATCGGAGATGTTTTCCAGGCTTATAGGCGCAGTGCAGTTGCTGTGTGTGAGAGAACACGAATCGTCGAAATGAGCCGTGCCAGGGGCGTAGCCAGAGTTTATTTATCGAAGTCCTTGTCTTTTGTGGGCGAAAGTGGTGTACTTTGAAACAGTGTTTATTCTAGCCACTTTGACATTGGGGGGGATTTTGAAATGTGTTTTTTTTGGGGGGACAAGGTTTGATTCTCCACGCTTTGGGGGGGGGATTTACATTTCCCCAGCCAACATATAAAAATGTTGGGGGAATTTTAAAACTTGGGGGATTCCCCCAGAAAAGGTCTAGAATAAACACTGACTTTGAAATATTGTTGGTGGCGTAATTTCTCGAATAAACGTCTTTCTCTCGAATATTTTGACGCGACAAGCAACTTTTATCTGTTGCGCCCTTTTTGGCTAATTATTCGGAGATTTTTCGTTCCTGTCGTGAAAGCATTTTCTGCAATTTTCTGTCTGTACCGACATACGATATACTGGTCAAACTCTTCATGTGTTGAAACAGTTTATTGTTTATTGGTCTCTTTTTCGTCTTGCAATAATACTATAGGCATAAAGTTATCAGATCTAGAGTTAGGTCACGTTGTCTCTTTCGATTTCTCTCCGTTTTTCCATAGTCCGCCTTGCTGCCTCCTTTCTCCGACGCCGACTGATTTCTCCTGGAATTGGCCAGGTCTGTAGCTGTATGGACTTGGTATACCATCGACTGATACCCTTGGCTTTGAATAGGTCTATTAGAATTGGCGCCATAGAAGTATTAAAAATGGTAAAGATAGTCCCATACTCGAACGAGCGTAGGGTCCGGGCGCTGATCTCCGGTTACTTGGCAAGCAGTAGGTTGCCATTGCTTTCTCGAGACCCACGTTTTACCTTCGCAGCTTAACGCCGCTACCTAGAAGTACGGGATATTGTAGGTAATAGATGATAGACCAGACTTGTAATGGTTAAGGGTCTTTTCTCGTGGTCCAAGGGACGAAGTCTGTGTGTTTGTTTGTGTGTGTGTGTGTGTGTGTGTGAGAGAGAGAGAGAGAGAGAGAGAGAGAGAGAGAGAGAGAGAGAGAGAGAGAGAGAGAGAGTGAGACACAGTGTGTTTGTGTGGAATGTCTTGTTTGGCAGTGTGGTTAGCTGGTTGTTTTTGAACGCTATACTTACAGCCACTATCTCCACTGCCTGAGGACGTTTCCTAATTACTGTCGATCTACAACAGGGCATCGAAGAAACAATCGAGGTCATCGGGTGCAGGCGGCGGGAGTTAGTCTTAGGCCTACTCTATAGGCAACTCTAAAAATCAGTAAGCTTAAATGTATTGTGCAGACCTTCCCTCAAAAAGTCTTTCGAATGCATGGTCGTGATTCTGTTTAACTGCGACACATTACTGTATAGCACTGACACAAATGTTTGCATTGAACTGTGTCTCTCTCTCCAGAGCCGGATTAAGGTTTTGTAGGCCCGTTTCACAAATTAATTATAGGCCCCACATGGCGATATACCTTGGAACAAAAATGTCTTAAAATATTTAATAATTATATGGATGGATTTATTCATTGTCAAAAATCTCTCCTCCCTGAAAACCATCGATAATATTCTGAAAGTCAAGGCTTTGTACGATTTCGGATTCAATGTCCATCAATGTTAACCCCTTAACTGGGGACCCCGGATATATCCGTCCATTTTACATTGAGTTACAGTTAAATACCCAGTTAAGGGGTTAAGTCCCAAAACACTAAAAGTAAACAATCTTGTCTTAAACAGACAGAACATTTTTGGAAATAATAAGAAAAATAAGACGTTTGGTTAATCCGGCTCTGTCTCTCTCTCTCTTCCCCTCCAGCCAAGTCAAATCCCCCCCCCCAAGGCCTGGAGTCTGGGTGGTTCGGGGTGGGATCTGTGGTTGGGGTGGGGTGGGGTGGTAGTACGATAGCTTGATAATCGCGCGAAAGCGTCGATAAAAAATCAGTTGACTGAATGGGGAAAAATTCTGAACAAAAGTTGAGTTTCACGGATTGCACCAACAAGGCGCTTGCATCAAAGGGAGTTGAACTGTTTAACATACATACGCGACTGCTCTTAGCACGGCAACTGTAAATCCTATTCGACTCGGTATGTATACCATGTACAGTATATAGTTCTTTTCTGTTGTCAACTGCATGCTGCATTAGCTGTAGAAACAGATTAGTCCGTGTGAGGTGGGGTGGGGCGGGTGGGTGGAGGGCTTGGCTAGACAGCAGTGGCGGTTCCACGCGGGGGATGATTGGGGATGCATCCCCAACCGGATTTTTTGGTTGTCAAACTATTTTTGAGTAGAAGTCAAGTAAAATGACGGGGAAAAAACTGCAGGTGAGCGTTTTTGCGTGTCAACCAATTTTTCGATAAAAGTCTAGTAGTACATTATTCTGGAAAAATTATCTTTTTTGTTTGTCAACTTTTTTCAAAGTTTATTAATTTTCTCTATCTTTTCATCCCCCTACCAACTTCCTATGAATTCATTCATCCCCCACCAAGAAATCCTGGAACCGCCACTGCTAGACAGCATGTAAAAAGTTGGTAAGAGTTGACCTACTTGCCACCGAAATGACAGATACAAACTGTTTGATTTTAAACGTTATTTTAGTTGATTATCTTTCCTGTTGTGACATTTAACTATAACGTAAAACTTTTTGCAATACCGTGTTATGTTTTCGTTGTGTTCCCCATATATACCTTCAAAATTTGCAGGAGAAATCCGTTGATTTAATACAGTTTAGTTTAACGATCGACCAACTTTACTGCCGTAACAAATACAGTTGAATCTAGTAGACCATGAGCGCCCACAGAAATTTTTCCATTGGGTGGGGAGGGGGGCGCAAAGCAGCAACAGCAAAACACAATGGTCACGGTTAATATTTTAGCATGGTTTTCAAATTTTACTGTGAAAATATTGGTATTTGCATTTTCCAAGGGGGGCAAGTGGCCCCTCTTGCCCCAATGTGCGGGCGCCCATGTAATCGGCTCGTTTTGTGCTTTTCCTCTGTGCTTCGTGATATAACGACCTGGTAATTACAGTAATTTTGAAACTGGGCCCTAGGGTCGAGACGCCCCCCAAACCCAATCTCATACTCTATTTCGGCAATCATCGTAGCACAGTTTTTGAAAAAAATTGCGAACCGTTTTTTTTCTTCTCTCGCAACTTGGAAATTTTGGTGGCTGGCAGGCACCGGCCATTTTGGAAAAAATCCAACCTACATAATGTTTCAATTTCATTTCGTCGATGGGATTTCCAGAAATTTACTAAAGCGCAACAAAGAGTCGCTCCCTCTGTCGAACCACGAAGCATATTTCAAGTCTATTATTGACAAAATAACTACAAGTACTGTATCCACTTTTACTGGCGAATTTTCGAACGGAAATCGACCAGCAGTGGCGAAACCAGGGTTCAGGAGCATGGGGCACCGTCATTTGTTCAGCCAGCACACCAGCTTCGACTAGGAGGCCTCCAGGGGCGTAGCGACGGGGGGGGTTAAATCGGCATATACAGTATATACTGTACATCCTCAAAAATCAGACAACCTTAAAGTTTATAATGTGTTTTTAAGATTTTCAAAGGTTTTTAAGATTGATACCCGCAAATGGCATTATACACCCCCAAATTAAATACCTGGCTACGCCCCTGAGGTCCTCGTGTTCTTGTCCTGGGCGACTCAATGAAATTAGGCGAAGCGGCTGGAAGCGTCATTAGGCTACTTTCTTTGCGTCTGTACTTCGCTTTTCGTTGCTACCGTTCTACCGCGACAAGGCCCACTGTTTATCGGGAAAATTTAGTTGAAGACAATCCATTGAAGTTTGCGCGTTTGCTATCGTTAGACCATTTTTATGAGGAACTGAGCTAATTTTGCTCGGATTGGAAGTCCTAATATAGGCCTAAGCCTTGTATACATTCTTATCATCTAACTAATATTTGAAACTTTACCCTACTCTTTTGTGATTGGCCTACATGCTACATGGGAGAAATATATTGAAATAAGTACTGCATAATTTCTTATATATATATATATATATATATATATATATAAATCATATTATTATACATGAATCATATATATATATATATATATATATATATATATATATATATATATGAATCATTATTATTTGTATCAGTGATCATTAGCCATTCCACTTGCTTACTTATACACAGGAAGCGATTTGTGACCTGGAGCAGTGGGTGGGGGAATATGTCGGGCTAGGGGGTGTAGTTGTTGGAGAAGTGTAGCAGTGGAGGGATGTAGTGGTGGGGGATGTAGCAGTAGGGGGATGCAGTCGGGCAGTGGGGGGAATCCCCCTCCCCCTACAAATCGCGCCCCGCTTACAGTATACACGTGAGTTATGTTATGTCAATATCATTATTTATTATGTTAATCTGCCACCTCAATGTTTCGAGGTTTGGTTATTACTTACTTACTTACTACTGTCATGCGGGAACCTTGGTTCCCTTAGTAGCTTGTTATTTCCTTAATTATACTGTATACTGTGCAATGAATTTAGAACTAAAAATTGTACGCGCTTTTTGTAACTTATCAACCTGAAATAATATGTAATGATTCTGGTTTGGAAATAAATCCTTGATTGATTGATTGATTGATTGAACAACTTTTTCTATAGTTTATTCACGGCATAGGCCTACTTTTCGAAAGCATTAAAACATGAATTTTAACTTTCGCGAAGTTTTTGCTTAGTCATTTCGATTAAATAAGACAGATTCAATCGTTTGGGAATTAGTGGCGTAGCCAGGATGTCAGAATAGAGGGGACACTGTCACATTTTCCGGTCCAAATGTCTTGACGAGCAAAAAGGGTTGTCATCTCGAACGCTTCAAAATCTGTCTGTCTGGTGCATTTTCCTCGATCGAATAGTAGCCCTACCCCAACTCAGGGATAATTTTACACCCCTAACACTCCCAACACCCACCCCCCGAACACCCCTCCAATTTTAGCTATGGGATGGCCTATTTGCTTGCCTGCCAGACGGTTTTGGCAGGTGACCCCAAAAATTTACCGACCCTCCAAAATTGATAATCCTAAAAATGACCCTGCCCCAACTACTCATCGGTTTTGGACGAATCTCACGATCCCGATCACAGTCCCGATCCGAATGGGGGGCGGGGCTTCCCTCCCTCATGGCTACGCCGATGTTAGGAATAACCAAATGCAAGGGATAAAACGGCCAAAAAAGCGACATGGCTGACGGTAATGCGTACCAACAGCTGTCTAATTACGAAAAACTGCAGTCCAATTCAAACAATTTCGTTAACTACTGCAGTTGAAACGCAGCTGTTTTTCTAACTGTCCAGAAAAAGAACACTATCAGCATTAAACCAAACGAACGCATGAACGTCGTTTTCAGCCAGGTTTCACCCCCACCCGACCCCCGACCCATGCCCTTCCTCGCCCTCAATTTGGACCTCGAATGATCGTTGTGAAAAGCTCCAGATTGCCAAAGATTTGGGAGACGCAAACAAAAAAGACAATTATTGGGAAATAAAACGCACCCATGATGCAATCCTTGAAACATTTTATTTCTTGAGGGGGCGGAGGGGGGGGGTAATTCACCCCACTCACCCACCCCAACCACTCCGGAAACATGCCTGGATTCGGCGCAAGTTGTCTAATGGGCCACATCGATTGAAATTTTTGTCCGGACGCTTCAACGTTAAGCCTTTATATCTGACCCAAGCGCTCGACAGTTCCAAAGTCACATAGTAACACAAGTTCGCTCACACGCACTAACATAGCAAAACCCCGCGTGTAATTACATCGCCCCCCCAACCACCACCTCCAAAACCCTCTACAAAAATGCCGTACTATAAATACGTCGTTCCAACTTCCAAACATAATGCCCTTAGTTTACAACTATACAGACTAGCCTAACAATAACATGCTTTTCAAATACGTGAAATCAAAAATCTTAAACAAACAAACGTTCACAGTCCTAAGAAGCCGTATGCGCCTAAATACCGCTACCAAAAGCTCAAATTACGCCATTATGGATTCTTGTATATACATAATATTTTGAAAAAGCAAGCTACAACGCGTAATGCAACAGAAGCAACATGAAGCACCATCAAAGCTAGACGACTTTCGAGAAATAATAACCAAAACGCATGCAATTCGATCGTCAAATATCAAACGTTCTTCTATAGAAATATATTGATATTAGAATAGGCCGTACCTGGGATATTTGGCGTCCACGGCAGTGGGCCAGACAATTAAATGACCAAGGTTAAGAAATCTTTAATTAGATCGCCTTTATTCGTGATAGTTTATTGCAACAGGATTAAAACTACGGATGCACTTTTTCTTGTTTTAACTCTTTACTGATGCGAACTGGTCTATGATGTGTTCAAAGTCAGTTTTCTCAGTTTCTACGCTGAGTAGAGAGCAAGATTTCGACTCCCGAGTCCCAACCCCCCTCACCTTCACCCCGTAAGTGGCGCCCCCAGGGCATCTGTCCCTCCTGTCATACCCTATAGGTACGCCGCGGTATTAGAATGGAATTCTTGCATTCTTTCTTAAAACCGGTTTCATTTTAATCAGGAACATAAGTTCTCAGATCTAAGCAAAACGTCATCAACAAATCCAGATGTATCTGGAGTCTGTCGGCCTGTGCCTGAATGTTCAATCTCAAACAGCATATACAAGCTTTATTCGTGAAAGTTATAAATTAACTTGGAAATCTATCGAGATGGGAAACTGTTTGCAACTGTGCCAGCTCTATATATATATATATATATATATATATATATATATATATATATATATATATATATACTAGAAAGATGCTCGCTTCGCTCGCGCTCACTTCGCTCGCAGTGCAGGATAATACTAAAACCCAATCATTGAATTCATGCTGCTGAACAACGTTTCAATGAGGTACATACGCCACGTAGCCAAGCTCTGACGCTGCAACGTACGCTTCGTCAAACTGTGTCGCCGTTCGCTTCGCGAGTTGATGTAGCGAGCCTACACACTATGACGCTGCAACGTACGCTTCGTCAAACGCTTCGCGTGGCCGTTCGCTTCGCGTCGCCGTTCGCTTCGCGTCGCCGTTCGCTTCGCGTCGCCGTTCGCTTCGCGTCGCATTTCGCTTCGCGAAGCCTAAGATTCCAGAACGACCAATCAGAACGCTCACCCAGCTAACCAATCAGAACGCTTGAAGGTAACGAATGAGAACGTCACACAGCCAACCAATCAGAACGCTCACACAGCCAACCAATCAGAACGCTTGAAGGTAACAGACATACAGAGCAAGGATCTTAATATTATACAAAAAATGCTCGTTTCGCTCGCACTCTTCTCTCTTCGCTCGCAGTGCAGGCTCGCTTCGTTCGAGGCAACGAATATTCCAACAAACAAATTAAACATAAACTGCTTACACAAATCGGGCCTAAATGTGCTCTATAAAATTAGCCTTAAGCGAAGCGTAACCGCGTCTTTCTAACGTTTATAACCGCTGAGATATAGTTGCTATACGAAGCTCCTATTCACCATTCGGCACTGCACAAAAATGTCTCTAACTTAACTACCGTAATAATCGATGAATAATTAATGTGCTCTATAAAATTAGCTTTAAGCGAAGCGTAACTGCGTCTTTCTAACGTTTATAACCGCTGAGATATAGGTGCTATACGAAGCTCCTATTCACCATTCGGCGCTGCACAAACATGCATTTAATTTAACTAATAATCGATGAATAATTAATTCCCTTTGCAAGAAACCCGGGGATAAAAATTTGAGGAATCGATAGAAACGTAAGGAATTATAAAAGGGACCTTTAAAGTTTAAAGTACTAAACGGAACATTTGAAACTCATAATGCTAATCTATAGGGCATGACGTTGCACATTTGCGTCAGATTGCGGTAGATTTCCGTAGCTATGCAAAAATCTAAAAATGCTAATCTATAGGGCATGACGTTGCACATTTGCGTCAGATTGCGGTAGATTTCCGTCAAAAAATCTCAAAATGCTAATCTATAGGGCATGACGTTGCACATTTGCGTCAGATTGCGGTAGATTTCCGTAGCTATGCAAAAATCTCATAATGCTAATCTATAGGGCATGACGTTGCACATTTGCGTCAGATTGCGGTAGATTTCCGTAGCTATGCAAAAATCTCATAATGCTAATCTATAGGGCATGACGTTGCACATTTGCGTCAGATTGCGGTAGATAGCTATGCAAAAATGTCATAATGCTAATCTATAGGGCATGACGTTGCACATTTGCATCAGATTGCGGTAGATTTCCGTAGCTATGCAAAAATGTCATAATGCTAATCTATAGGGCATGACGTTGTACATTTGCGTCAAATTGCGGTAGATTTCGGGAGGAGGGGTTATATTCCGGAGGCACACAGCCAAGCTCAACCAAAGGGATGGTTGGTTGGGAGATGGATGGGAGAGGGGTGGAAGAGGATGGGGAGAAGGGGTGGAGGAAGGGGTGGAGGGAAGGGGGTTGGGAGAGGGTTGGGAGGGAAGGGGGTTGGGAAGAGGGGTGGAGGAAGGGGTTGGGAGAGGGTTTGGGGGTTGGAAGGAAGGGGAGAGGGTTTGGGGTTTGGGGTTGGGAGGGGAGGAAGGGGTTGGGAGGAGGGAGGGGTGGAAAGAGGGTGGGGAGGGAAGGGGGGGGGGGGGGTTTGTTTGAGAGAGGGATGGCCTGGGGGAGGGGTTTGTTTGAGGGAGGGATGGGCTCTGGGGGAGAGGGAACGGGGTTTGAGCTGCATTTAAGACGAACGCTCCGTTGATTAGAAAATAATAGACAATGGTTGTCAATGGCAACAGCCTCGTGCACAGCCCAGGACAGAGGTTACGCAATTCGATTGTTACACAGTTTTGATTAAACAATAGACAATGGTTGTCAATGGCAACAGCCTCGTGCACAGCCCAGGACAGAGGTTACGCATTCGACTTCGCAACGTCGATTGGTGACCAATCAGAACGCTTGAAGGCAACAGACAAACTGGACAAACAGAGCAAGAATCTTAATATTATAAAATATATATATATATATATATATATATATATATATATATATATATACGACGCAGCAAAACGGCAAAATGCTCGAATGAAATCAGTATAGTTGCCAGCAGACACCTTAACTTAGAGTAAACTAATCGTAGGCTGCATACAGGCATAAACTAAATAGGTTATAGCCCTATTATCAGCAGTTCTGCGTTCGTACGTTCGGGAAAAAAACAGCCACAACAAGATAATTTTCTCAGAGCTGTGCAAAGCTGCTATAGCATCAGTACAGCCACGGAGGTTTCGGCCGTTCTCTCTAAATCTCCTCTCGAAGCTTTAGCTTTCAACTTGCGTCTCCTTCTTCCTTCTACGCGTCCTTTTTCTCTGCATTATACTCTTTATTTGCTCTGGCATAATTATACGAAGATTAGGACGTAAGTACAATGTAAACGACATTTGAAGGATTAACTAGGCTAAACGCTTTGATATATTTCAGATCTTTCAAAAAGAAAATCCATTATTATTCCTCTCCGAAAGAAATCAGTAGCTAAAATTATAAAACGAGGTACATAAGAATATTCTGGAAGTTTTTCGGGACCAGAAGTATATTTGTATGTGTGTCTGCTCATCCACGTGTGTGCGTGTGTGTGTGTGTGTGTGTGTGTGTGTCGGTGGCGTAAACACCTTAAATAAGTTAAAGCCAGCTTCAGCCGTGGCTGGTGAGACCTAAGGCTGTTCAAAACCAAATCCATGGCATCCACCGAAGCCAACCCATCTGGGTTGAGTAGCGCAGTTCATCCTCGGGACAGTTTGGTCGATGGGTATTCGCAGGACTGACTGACTGACTGACTGGCTGACTGTCTACAGCGCTCCTCAGCATCGCAGAGGGAACCTATCCGCCAGCCCAACGACGGTCGATAGGCCTACCATCGCGACGAAAGGCAGAAACGCTGTAGTTCGTGCAGAGAACGTTCCTTCAGCTGAAAATCGGAAAGAGAAGAAAAAACATAAACAAATTCAGTTGCGTTTCTGACTGATGGTGCTACAGAAAAGGTGATTTTGACCCTAAAGATGACGCCTATCCTGCTAAATTACGCTACAATGTAAAGAGGAGTTCGTGTTAAAGCGACACAAAGTCGCCGTTGAGTCTCACAGTCACACGAGAAAACCCCACGAGAAAAGTTTCAACCAAGACCAGAAAGTCATTTAAGGCTTTTAAGCACAATGATTTCCATTACTACTCACTGCGCGAGCGGTCTAACTAAACATATATTATAGGTTATTCAATAATATAATAGGTTATTCAATAATATAATCAACTAATATAATCAGTGTTTATTCTAGCCACCTTGACATTGGGGGAGTTTTACATGTTTGGGGGATATGGTTTGTCTGCCCAAAAACCTTGACGTAACATATAGAAAATTTTTGGGGGGAATTTTCAAACTTTGGGGGGGGAACTCCCTCCCTCAAAACAGGCCTAGAATAAACACTGAATATAATAATATAATAACTAATTTAATCAACTAAATCTTTAATAACTAAATCAACTAATCACTGCTATACAATGCCCTCGAGTTAGTAGCTCAAGGGCATTGTATAGCAGTCCTCACAAAGTTCGAGCTAGCGCTTGTAGAGTTGCATGGTAAAAAAACTTAATTTAAAAAAATGTGCTCATCAAAAAAATCTAAGCATCAAAACAAAACATCAGAAATTTATCCATCGATTAGTGGAATTGAAACCGTAAGCACAAAATGTAAAGTAACGAATATTAAATTGTGTTTATATGGCGCGTCTACGAAAATATGCTATAGGCCCCACCTACCTGCTCCGTTACCAGCGCCACCAGCAGGCTTTCCGAAGTCTTTAAAATTGGGGCATGAAAATAAAACAGAACCGACAATTGAAACAATTTCTACAGACTGATGCATAGAGCATTCCAAAGTTGTTAGGAAGAGTTACATATATAGAAAAGAATGAAAAGAATGTATACAATGTATACACATCGTATACGACCACTTGTGAAAGAGTAACAGCTGATACGCAGGCGGCCTGAATCTTTTTATTCAGCACAAACAGCAGACAAAAAACATAAGCGAGTACAGTAGAACGCGAAAACGAATATACATCAAAGCATTGCCATAACCTATCGCAGCGCACTATAGACTAAAGGCATGGCTAGACCGGTATAGGAAGAGCCGGACTGAACATTATACAAAGTAGGCCTAGACACAAAGCTTTATCTATCGCTGGATGACAGTGGCGGTTCCTGGATTTTTTGTTTGGGGATGAAATGAATTCATAGGGAGTTGGTGGGGGGATGAAAATAGAAGGACAAAATCAATAAACTTTATCCAAAAAGACTGACAAAAGGTAATTATACTAATTTTACTAAACTTTTACTGCGAAAAATAGGTTGACAAGCAAAAAAGGTCATTCGCAGTTTTCCCCGTAGTTTTACTAGACTTTTACCCAAAAATAGGCTTCACAAGCAAAAAAAGTAAGTCCGGAAGTCCGGTGGGGATCCCCACATGGAACCGCCACTGCTGGATGATACAAAACCTTTATCTAGTCATTGTCGGAGACAATGAACAATGTCTTTAAAATAAATTTTGATTTGTTTTTAAGAAAACCAAGAGTGTTTAATAACTCGCGCAAACGTAAATTCTACACAACAATGATCTAGTGTTGCAAACCTTACGCAAAGTAAGTAAGTAAGTAAAATCTCGTTAATTTCTATAGCGCTTTCAAAAGCAGCACCGAAGTAGCTCTTTATTCCTATATATGTGTGTTCATCTTAGTATGAAGTAGCCATAGCCAAAGGTAGGGGTCATCCATGCGGGGTCATTTACTCCAAAGAGTCATTGATGAGAACTTGGATGAAAAAGTGGGGCGGAGGCCCAACCCCATACCTTCCCCTTCCCTGTGGTAGCCTCTAAAAGTGGGGGTGGGTGGGTTCACGGCCTAGAGGCCTAATAGGTCTAAAGTTTGCGCCTATTAAATTTCAATGAGTTAATTATAACGTACGACATAAACAAACAAGCCCCTTGTTCATCTCAACTTTATTAGCAAATTAAAATGCAAAAACTGCGAAGCACCAATTATGTTTCACATCAATTAGTTGCATAAAGGGTTCCGCTGTTAAAAGCCAGTGAACAATACGTCTACTGTCGGCGCTGTCGCCCCATCTTTCTGAAACGGAAATCCTAGTATAGAGTTGATGATTCAAATTAAGAGATAATGTCCAATATCAATCAGTAGGCCTACAATTAAAAGTCGAAGGCCTACAATTAAAAGTCGAAGGCCTACAATTAAAAGTCAAAGGCCTACAATTAAAAGTCAAAGGCCTACAATTAAAAGTCAAACAATTAAAAGTCAAAGGCCTACAATTAAAAGTCAAAGGCCTACAATTAAAAGTCAAAGGCCTACAATTAAAAGTCAAAGGCCTGCAATTAAAAGTCAAAGGCCTACAATTAAAAGTCAAAGGCCTACAATTAAAAGTCAAAGGCCTGCAATTAAAAGTCGAAGGCCTACAATTAAAAGTCAAAGGCCTACAATTAAAAGTCAAAGGCCTATACAATTAAAAGTCGAAGGCCTACAATTAAAAGTCAAAGGCCTGCAATTAAAAGTCAAAGGCCTGCAATTAAAAGTCAAAGGCCTACAATTAAAAGTCAAAGGCCTGCAATTAAAAGTCAAAGGCCTGCAATTAAAAGTCAAAGGCCTACAATTAAAAGTCAAAGGCCTACAAACAATTAAAGTCAAAGGCCTATACAAGTTAAAGTCGAAGGCCTACAATTAAAAGTCAAAGGCCTGCAATTAAAAGTCAAAGGCCTGCAATTAAAAGTTACAATTAAAAGTCAAAGGCCTACAATTAAAGTCAAAGGCCTGCAATTAAAAGTCGAAGGCCTCAATTAAAACTGCCTTCAATTAAAATCAAAGGCCTTACAATTAAAAAGTCGAAGGCCTACAATTAAAAGTCAAAGGCCTGCAATTAAAAGTCAAATCAAAAAATGCCTAAAATTAAAAGTCAAAGGCCTACAATTAAAATCAAAGGCCTGCAATTATCAAAGGCCTGCAATTATTATTAGTCAAACAATTAAGAGTTAAATGAAATCAGAATTAGTTATTATAAATTATTACGTTTAATTCATTACTGTTCATATCTTAATATCGAGTTTCTGTAAAGCGCAAATCAAAAAATGTAAAATTCTGTTATTATTATTATTATTATTATTATTATTATTATTATTATTATTATTATTATTATTATTATTATTATTGTTGTTGTTGTTATTGCAAATCTTCTAAACATTGTTTTCTCACAAACAGCATGAAGCTGTAGTAATTTCTTCTATTCCGCTGTAGGCTTTGGATAGGGCCATTGTTTCAAACGCTTGCAAATGTCTTCCAAGTACTTTCATCGCCGCGCAGCGATATCTCATCGGATTATCTTCAAGTACTCCTGTAGTCTGGGACTTTGAGTACTTACTGTCTGTTCGTTCGAGTACTCTTTGTACTTTACTATGCAATTGGCGATAATTTTCAGACAGATCGGAGCGCATCTCCTGCTTTTAGCCTCAAAACCAAAGGCCATTCCATTGTCTTAGCAATTATGTGCACTCCTCAGACATTTTTCAACCTTTCCGAGAAATCTAATGCTTCGAATTGCGAAATTTCGAAAATTTTCTCATCTTTTTCGTCTTCTTTGGTCTGATCGCTAGAGGCAGGCAGTCAACGCGGGGCGATGGGCGGTGGCACATTCAGGAATTCAGTTGGGGGAGGGGGGTCAATTCCTGTTCCCAGGGTCCGACCAGTCAGGTGGAAAGACTGCAATTTTCCCAGTTACCCCCTCCTTCCCGCCATATAACGGACGACGACAACTTTGTGACCTTACACCACGATGAACAATTGGTAAAAAAAAGTTGAGTGGGTTTGGGTGCAAGTGCCCCTGCCTTTCCCTCCTCCTTCTCCGCGAAAAAAGGAGCACAGTATTCAGTCAGTGTGGGAGAACACCCTCCCCCCTTTTATCTAACACCCAGTTGGCGTGAATAAAGTCTCCATTTACAAGCATCAGATAGCGGACCAGTTTTAAACTGCAATTTTATGAAACTCATACAAATCCACTCCCATGGTTTCGCCCACGTAATAGTGTTTACCAATATTGCCAAGCGCCATTGGCAGCTTCTTCCTATCTTATGAGCGTCTGATAATGGGAATTTTATTAGATTGAACTTACAATTATAACTGACTGAAGAGGCTGCAGTATTTTTGTAGTCAACACAGGCGTAAGCTTCCACTAGGTCTCTAGGCTTGAGCCCCCACTTTTTTAGAGACTACCATAGGGAAGGGGAAGGTATAGGGGTTGGGACCCCATTTTTCATCCAGCTGTGAATTAGCATTAGATAAATATTATTATTATTATTATGCACGAACAAACCATGAATACACATACAGTAGAGCTTCGTTATAACGGACTCGGTTATAACGCATACTCGGTTATAACGTACCGCAATGTACGGTCCCGCGCGCTGCGCTGCTGGATGGAATTAGATGCAACGCATACCTCGGATATAACGCACTAAATACTTGTACAGACCAGCTAAGTACGTTATAACGAAGTTCTACTGTATCCTTCTATCTGTTTACAGTATCTGTCGGCTGCATAAGCTTTGCCAGGGTCCTTGTGCGGTTAACCAACGGCAGCTGGGGTGCCGCTACCTGTTTCCTATCGACTTGAAACCCATTTTTACAAACGCTTCGCTCAGTTGACTCGGAACTCGCGATGAACTCCTCCGTTAGGCTGGAGTTGTAATTTTTATCCGACAGACGTCAGTTTTTTTTGTTTTTGCAGCAGAAAAATCGCATTAGTCGACGAATTAATGATGATTAACCGCGTCGAAAAATCGAACTCTATATTTCAAATTCGCACAGACAGACAGACAGACAGAGACCAAGAGACAGGCAGAGACAGGCGGAGACAGACAGACAGATAGACAGACAGACAGAAAGACAGACAGAGACCAAAAGACAGGAGGAGACAGACAGACCGATAGACAGACAGACAGACAGACAGACAGACAGAAAGACAGACAGACAGACAGAAAGACAGACAGAGACCAAGAGACAGGCGGAGACAGACAGACCGATAGACAAACAAACCTTAGGACCATTGCCTCATAAAATTGACTCCTTGGCTTACACAAGACACACACACACACACACACATGCAGTGTTTTATACAGGCCTGTTAGGAGGGGAGATCCCCTCCTCCAAAAAACCATCAAAATTCACCCAAAAATCGCAGCACTAATTTTTTTGGCATTGGACTATGCCTCTTCTCCTCCAGCCAAGTCAATTGCCCTCCCCCCCAGGCCCCCCACCCCACAAAGGCCTGGAGCCTGGAGAAAACACTACACACATGCTGCACAACAGAAAGACTGCTGTTTTGTCATAAAGACCGCTTGGCCAACAGCATGTCGCTTAATGGCTTAATGGCCTTTGGCCACTTTAAACGCACTGCACTTAATTTTACATTTCCGGTGGAAGGGAGGGAGAGAGGGGGGCTCAGGGGTTGCGTTCTTATCTTTCGGAAACCTTGTTCTTACAGGAAACTTTTCAAGCATCGACTGCCGATTGGTGCTTTTTTAACATGGCAGACCTCGCCGAAGCACAATGTGGATTTCTTCGTCCGGGGCGGGGGGAAGGGGACAAGAGGATGGAGGTGGGGAGTGAGTTGGGGTGGGAGGTGGGGGCGAGGAACAGACCCAGATGGCTTCTGTTATGCTCTCGTAAAGTCCTCAGTGCCCGTTTGTTCTGCTACTGCTGCTGCTGCTGCTGCTGCTGCTGCTGCTGCTGCTGCTGCTGCTGCTGCTGCTGCTGCTGCCTGCTTAAGCGCATCGATTGCATGAGAGCTTTGGTTGCCCAAACTTCATGGCACTTAAGACGGCACTGGAGGCTTCTAGATAGCTTGTCTATGACGGAAGGATACCACTTCAAATCTGAATCACCACCATCATCACCACCACCATCATCATCATCATCATCGTCGTCGTCGTCGTCATCACATGGAACACAGAACGAATGTTATTTTAAAAGAAAAAACCTATAAAGCCTGGAACGTCGAATTATATAAAGTGTAGACGAAGTGTAGAGTGTTGTTGTAGATGATTTTTATACTGTAACTCTACAGGTAAAATGATGAGATGTCCATTTTTTGGATTTAGACGCAGAGAGAGAGAGAGAGAGAGAGGAGAGAGAGAAAGAGATTCATATGTAAAGTCGCAGAATTCCGACAGCAATATATTCTACTGGATACTCACCAGTGGATTTTAGAGTTGTCTTCGTCGTTGTTGTAGTAGCTGCTGTGGTAGTTGCAGCTGTAGTAAGAAAACAAGTATAACAGAATTAGACGTACAATCGAAAAATCCAGTACCTGAATCAAGAGCATGTCGAATGCTGAAAGACGTTAACCCCTTAACCGTGTATTTAACTGTAACTCAATGTAAAATGAACGGATATATCTGGGATCCCCAGTTAAGGGGTTAAAACTCAATTAATTCAAACGCCCGAATTCTGTAGAAATTTATTTTCAACATCCCGACTACACAACTTGCACTTTCATTGCATAGGCTGTATATATAAGCTTCACGCAGTGGCGCAGTCAGGATTTCGAAATAGGGGACATCACCAATCAACACTTATACGTCCAAGGTTTTCGTGCGCTTAGAAATAATTATTAGGTGATTGATGTTCGTCAGAAAAGAAATTAACTTCCAAATTTTAGAATTCGGCGAGGACTCATTCCCCACCGCGTTATTCTACCCACTCAAATGCTTCGCATACTAAGTCGGCACAATGGCAAATGAATAGAAGGCTTTATAATCATGGAGGGCGCCACAAGCCAAAAATTGGATGGGCCAACATGGCCTGTTTGAAATTAGACAAAGCAAGAACTAATGCTACAGTAGGCTATCATCATCATCATCATAGTAGGCTATAGCTATGCAAAAATTCACAAGAGTGATGATCGAATTAAAACCACATATTCTTGTGTCAAACCGTACTAGAATTGTCAATATATTCTGTCTCAATTTATTTCTAGAGATTTCGAAATGCCACGAAAAATAATGAGCCATTTGAAACGACGCTATACAAAGTCTTTCAGAAATCTATTCTCTTTTAAATGTCTAAAAAATCAATCGAGAGATAAGATGGCGCTTAAGAGAGCTGGTTTCTTTTATAGACCACAAAAATATTATAAAATTGATAACCTGTTTGAAATTGAACAATGCAAGGACTAGTGCTACAGTTGGCTATAGATATGCAAAAGTTCAGATGAGCGATGAAACGAATTAAAACCACATATTCTTGTGTCCCCATCTTTGCTGTGTCAAACCGTACAAGAATTGTCAATATATTCTGCCTCAATTTTATTCTAGCGCGTTCGAAATACCACAAAAAATGGTCAACTATTTCAAGCGACATTATAAAGTCTTTCAGAAATCTTTCAGAAATAGAGGTTGGTCGGCCCGTTGCTACGTCATATTTTAAGGGGTCTGATAAACAGAGACAGGAGAGAGGGAGAGGAAAGGAGAGGGAGAAAGAAAGAGAGAAATCGTCATCATCATCATCGAACTTCTATAGCGCCATTTTAATAATGTTCTTGACATCAATCGTAGCTGTAAGAGAGAAAGAGAGGGGGAAAATCTAGAAAAGAGAAGAAAGAGAGAGAGAGAGAGAGAGAGCCTGGTACACGGTATCACTGAGACTGTTCA
>CM030856.1:11994252-12004252 GCA_018105865.1 Metaphire vulgaris
AAGCCTTGTTTCTTTCCTTCCTTAGGCGCTATATAAATTCCGAGTCACTGTATCATCTTACTATACGTAATTACTGTAAAAGCCGCCCTATGAACCAATGTCAGCATGGATTCAGCGCCAGGAATTCTGCTGCGGGGGGGGGGGGATGGTAGAGGAAAACCAATGAGCGATAATAATTATAATCAGTATAAAAGCATGGCTGCCTTTTTCAAAGCCTCGAACGGCGACGCAGTTTGCCTGTTCACTTATAACAACCGAACTCGCTGTCAAAATTAAATTCAGATGGATGTTTGGGCGACATTGCTTCTCAACGCAATTTTAATCTTGTGTTAATAACATGCAGTGGCGGCTCCACCGGGGGGCCAGGGGACCCCGTGCCCCCCCTATTGAGTGCCTGGCCCCCCAGTTGGGACCCTTTACTTAATGCTACATACATTAAACAACAAATGGTTGCGCCCCCCATGATTAGAAGTTGCCCCCCCCCAACGGTCCCCCCACTTGCCAAATCCTAGAGACGCCACTGATAACATGTCGTGACATGTTAGGCCTAATTACAGATCGCTAACCCGGTGGCGGTTCCAGGATTTCTTGGTAGGAGGATGAAATGAATTCATAGGAAGTTGGTGGGGGGGGGGATGAAAAGAGAAGGGGAAAAAATCAATAAACTCTGCCGAAAAGAAACTGACGAAAGGGATTTTCCCTAATTTTACAACACTTTTACAGAAAAATAGGTTGACAAGCAAAAAAGGTCATCCGCAGCAGTTTTTCCCCGTGGTTTTTTTACTAGACCTTTACCCAAAAATAGGTTTGACAAGCAAAAAAGAAGTCCGTGGGGATGCATCCCCACTCATCCTCCACGCACGTGGAATCGCCACTGTGCTAACCTGCTAATTTAATTTTCTACTCCCCCCCCTCCACTGCCCTGCCACGGGCGCCGGATACCCAATAGGTAGACCTCTGTTCCTACCGTAGACTGTCAGGTAGTAGTGGTTTTCGAACGTCTTGCCACCCGACTCCCCGACAGCACGCATACTCTCCGGAGGTTTCGTAGGACAGCTTTGAGATCTTCAGCGCGAAGTTGTCGCGATCCACTTTGAAGTTTTTTACGTTCGGATGAGCGCTGTTCATCGTAAAATTCGTTCTATTTTCGCTGCGAAATATGAGAATGGGCTCGGAGGTCGACGCGTAGACGCGGTCGCTCCAGCGGACCGTAAGCGGCTGGTCTAGGTCGTCCGAGGGGCACGGAAGCTTGACGCTCTGACCCACGAGTCCAGATTTCTCTACGCCGTGGCCAACGTCCGCCAGAGCCGTCATCAGTAGAAAGACTGAAATTCAACACAATTAACCCCTTAACCGCGTATTAAGCTGTAACTCAATGTAAAATGGACGGATTATATCCGGGATCCCCATGCAGATAAGGGGTTAAAATAGATATTTACGATCCAAGATAAAACTAAAAGAACGCCCAGCATTGTAGCCTATATATACACATATTAACTATAGTTTCCTAATGTCTGTGCGTTGCTTTCATTGGACGAGAAGCTGGAATATAGTGTTATTGCAAAGACCATTGTAACCTAAACGGTGAGGGCATGCAATAGTGAATACTGAGTAGTAACGTCGGGACCTTTTGAAATACTACAATCAGTGGCGGTTCCAGGATTTCTTGGTTGGGGGGATGAAATGAATTCATAGGAAGTTGGTGGGGGATGAAAAAAGAAGGAAACCCAATAAACTTTGCCGAAAAAGGCTGACAACAGGGAATATTTTCCCCCTAATTTTGCTACACTTCTTACCAAAAAATAGGTTGACAAGCAAAAAAGATCATCCGCAGTTTTTCCCCAGTAGTTTTACTAGACTTTTACCCAAAAATAGGTTTCACAAGCGACAAAAGTCCGGAAGTCCGGTGTGGGGATGCATCCCCACTCGCCCCCCACGTGGAACCGCCACTGACTACAATTGCTAAATACTGGTCGGATATAACAACAGAAGACGTCGTATTGAAACACGCAGAACTTCGTTCAAGTTCTCTATTACTGGATGCTGATTGAAACTAATAATAAAAGTTCTCTCTATCTCCAGGATGTTTTTAACTTATTTGTGAACCATTCGATAAACCTTCGGATATTGGACTCAAACAAGTCAAGACGAGACATTTGATCGGATGTGCGCCCTCACTTGGAGCAGAGACAGTCGATCGAATGTCAGAGTGATTGATGGCTTCCACAAACAGTCCAGCACTTCTTTGCTGCTGCATCAGGGAGTTGATTTTGAACCTTAGGTTCAGCTCGCAACAGCTCTGGGCGAACGATACCAGCACATCGGCGGCCCGCACAAAAAAAGGGAACCTAATCTGCTTTTAAATAGGGAAAGCCAGTTCCCAAGACATTCGGCAATGAACCTGTAGACCTACTTAAACCCTCAGATGGCCTGCTAACTCCGCACTGCGTACTATACATAACAGTGGTTTTCACACAGGCTTACTTAGCCTCCTAAACCACTTTAAATCAAAATCATCATCATCATCATCATCATCATCATCATCATCATCATCATCATCATCATCATCATCATCATCATCATCATTATTATTATTATTATTATTATTATTATTATTATTATTATTATATACTGTATGGTACATCCATGCATATGCGGATTTTATTAAAGGCTAGCGTAGGCTTAAGCCTACCCAACTAATCCCACCAAAACAAACAAATTGTTTTTTCCATCAACACCCGGTCAGGTCTGGATGGCACCCCCAGACCCCCATGCTAGCCTACCCAAATATTAAACTCTAAATCCGCCTATGGGTACATCGTGAATATAACGCAACAAAGTGAGAGGTGTCCCACCCATATCGAGCGCTGTAAGGCAAACTCGAGACAGGCTATATTGGTTATTCTACAGCTGGGTTGGAAGCATTGAAGATGAGGACAAACGAAAATGTGGGTATCGTCAGAGAATCTGTTGTTCAAGCCGCTGAAATATCTGCATATCCATGGGCCGACTGTTCAATCAATTCTCCTGGATTTCGGAAAAGGCTTCTCGGCAGGGCGGAAAGAAAGTGCATGCATACATACATACTGTAAGTTACATAACCCATATGTAACCGACGTCTTCTATACACTATTTTTACGTCTATTTGGCTTATCTGTTAAATGTCTGCACCCGCTATAACTTATAAGCAACTGTTAGGCTGTGAGTTCCTGTTCGTCCAATTTTTACATGTTATCGGATCGCTTATCGGAACTCGGAGAATGCTTCGATAAAATACGGGCAGAAAGAAAGCGATTCGTTAAACGATACAGACAAGGTAAAGAATCAGTTTCAACAGAAGCTCTTGTGCTAACACAATGCAATACAATCAGAGGCGTAAATCACGAGGGAGCAGTGGCGGCTCCACCGGGGGCCAGGGGGGCCCGTGCCTCTCCCTACTGAGTGCCCCCCCAGTTGGGACCCTATACTTAATGCTACATACATTAAACAACAAATGTTTGGCCCCCATGATTAGAAGTTGCCACCCCAACGGCTCCCCACTTGCCAAATCCTAGAGCCGCCACTGCGAGGGAGACAGCGGGGAACGGTCCTCTCGATGATTAGTGAGTGGGGATAAAATATCAATTACCCCCTCCCCCAATGATTTGTGCTTTTTTGCTACTTTAACGGGGGAAAGGCATCACTAGTTTCTTGTGCTTCTGTAACATCTTGAAAGTCTTCAAAAAGTCTGACAAGCAAATTAGGTCATCGCTAGGTTTTTTACATATGTATGGGTGGGCATACTTTAAAAAATCTTATGTCCTCAGTGTTGATAACAGGATTGCGCCAATGAATACAATACGATACAATACACTTAATACACAATAATACATAATAATACACAATATATACCTTAGTATCAGATATGAATCAAAAGTTATCGGAAATTGAAATAATCTTTGCATTTACATCCTGAATTTAATATAATCTTATAATAAAGTTTTTATCAGTCAAATTATTAATCCCGTCAGGAATTTCCAGGTTGTGACCTGAAGGTCAAAGGTGGTAGTTCAAAGGTGGTAATTGATAATCCTTGAAATTACCCTGGGTGGAGGGAATGCGAGAAAACGCGGACCGGGGTAAACTTGTGATGGTTTCCCACAGATTAAACATTCTGGCAAAAGATGCACATTTTAAAAAAATGTATTCTCTGTATAGACCCCATGACCCCCACCCCCGCATTTGCGGACTTTGTGGGTGCCTGGCACCTGTCCTGTTTTTCTGCTAATCGATACAAGATCAATAAATTTAAGATTCCAGCCGAGAAATAATGCCAAGAGACGTCAGCAATAAAAACGACTTCTTAACAGAGCCGTAAGTCTAAGTTTGTTACAGCTTAGATATTGAACGAAATCCCGTGCTTAGGTTATATACATGTAAACTGACGACCAGTGCCATATCACCGTATAATAAACAAAGTCTCATATTGTGACAGAGTTAAGGCGCTTATCATAGGCGGATTTTATTAAAGGCTAGGGTAGGTTTAAGCCTACCCAACTAATCCAACCAAAACAAAAAAATGTTTTTCCATCAACACCAAGTCTTTTAAAGTCTTTTTGTTAGCCATTGACATAGAAGAAAATTTTCTAATACGTAGCAATTTCTGCCTATTTAAGTAGAGGGTGCTAGCCCTCTGGACCATTCAACTCAAAGATTTAGTCCATCCTCCCAAGAAATGAAAAGTTATAGGCCTGTAAAAGAATACGTTCTATATGTGTTGCCCATACAGACCTCCCATGTTAGCCTACCCAGATCTTTAAACTAAATCCGCCTGTGGCGCTTATTCAATCGTCCATGTGTAGAAGATGTACATGTGCGAATTCTACTCACCGAGCGTGATCAGAGATTCCATAGTTCCTATTTTCTTTCACCGTTCTCACACAATCACACGCAAAATCCTACGAACTGAGAAACATTCACCTCTTTGTCAATCCACTAATTAAGCCCTCCCAACTACAACCATCCATTTACAACCGAATTTCTTCCGGAACCACGAACTATATACATGTGCGTTAATTACGCTTTACGGACCTTGTACGATGTCGTACTATACAGTGTATAATTCCAAGTATTTCCGCAAACCAGATTGTTCCGTCATCGCGACGACCAACGGCAAAGCGGTCTCAACTGAAAAGCCGCGCACAACAGGCCCCTAGCTGCGCCAGCACCACGGCCAGACGCGTAAGAAAACTGCATGGTTGTCGGCACTTTCTGGCACGCTACTGAGGCCCTTCCTTTCGCAACCGGATCTTTCGGCCCTGCGAAGCATCTCGAGCTGTCTTCAACGGTCGATGTGTAAGTGCTTATTCGCGGCCAAATACCAAATAACACTTCTACTTCTACTAGCGATGCGGGTCGCGTACACAGCCTGCGTGCATGCGCGCGTTCATCGTACGGTGCCTTCCATACTGTAAGTCTCGCACCAGCCACCTGGAAAAGCTATTTACGGCCTTTTCCCTTGACTTGTCCTTTCAATCTTACGTCATGATTCCATATTATTATTATTATTATTATTATTATTATTATTATTATTATTATTATTATTATTATTATTATTATTATTATTATTATTATTATTATTAGTTTATTATTATTATTATTATTTCCAAAATCAGTTTGTTCTTTATTAACTTTATTAATTATTATTATTATTATTATACACCAGAATTTTTTGTGGGGGTAATTAAATTCTGTATACATCTTTAAAAAATCAGAAAATCTAAAAACGCATTAACTTTCCAGGTGGTAGATTTAATGAGTGGCGGCTCCAGGATTTGGCAAGAAATTTTTTGGGGGGGTATAATGTAATGTGGGGGTATACATCTTTAAAAACTTTGCATTAAAAGGGTCCCAACTGGGGGCGCATTAGAATTTTTTAAGGTGGTCTGATTTGGGGAGGGGTGGCCCCAGCGGTGGAGGACACTGTTTGGGGTGACAAGACTGAAGGACATTAGAGTGACAAATCGCGTCTGCAGGCGAAACAAATCGCGTCCTAAATAAAAGAAGCTAGCGGAGCCAACCAAACTCACGAGATTTAAGTAAGGCTATAGGCCTATCGCTTGCAGCCTGTCTTGGCCTAGCAGAGTTAAGTGAAATTCCGGCTTCCATACGTCAGCGTTCAGTGAGACATAATCACGATTGCCCACAACATCTGCGTAATTCGATCGTCAGAAATTTTACACAGTCCTACGGAGCTGTCGCGCAAAGTTCCTTCGAGAGGCCGACACCTATACAAACGCTAGGCACAAGGCCAGTGGCGTAGCTAGGCAAAGTGCCGCCTGGGGCGAAAATAAAAGTGCCGCCTTTTCGCGGCGGAAAATTTTCAAAATTTCCTGGAATAAACCTTACCAATCAAGTCTTTTAAAAAGTCTGACAAGCAAAAAACCCTAATAAAGGCTAATAATTATTTTTAAAAATTAGGAAATCTCGAAAATGCCGCCCCTAGGGCATGTGCCGCCTGGGGCGCTTCGCCCCCTCTGCCCCCTCGCTACGCCACTGCACAAAGCAGTCTAGTCTTCGTTATGTAGAATTTTGTTATTTGGCAGTAAAAGATAGTTCTGTTTGCGATGGGCAACCAGTACCGTATTTGTAGAGAAGGGGAAAATTCCCAGTCGTTACTATAGTACCAGAGCAATCGTCATCGTTTGGCCATTTTAGCAATATTCTTGACATCAGTCGATGGTCGCTTACCATCGATCGAGACCCTTGAGTAATTAGAAATGGCGCTATAGAAGTGCTCCTTGATTTGAATCATAGCCCTCTTGTCAAATCCAATAAGTCAGTTCAAAACCAGTGGCGTAGTCAAGGGGACCAAACCCCCTGGCTGTTCTCAGTGTAGCCAAGGGAGGATTTTTGGAGGTTGAAACCCCTCCTTGGCTGTTCGACGAAAAACTGTTTGTGTGTGTACCAAATTACCAATATAGTTGTACGCGCTCATATAGACCTACCCAGGCCCGTCTCATATTTGCAAGTGGGGCCGTTGGGGTGGCAACTTCTAATCATGGGGGGCCAGCCATTTTTTGTTTAATGTATGTAGCATTAAGCATAGGGTCCCAACTGGGGGGCCAGGCTCTCAATAGGGGGCACGCCCCCCCCTGTCCCCCCCGGTGGAGCCGCCACTTACTGAAGATCAGATATGTTGACAAGCGAAAAAAGGCAATCTTCAAACGTTTTCCAATGTTGACAAGCAAAACAAAAACAAAAAGCCATCGCGTTTTTGCACGGGGCCCCTAAGATGCGCGGAGCCCCGGGCACTGTGCCCGATTTTTAACACGCAAAGACGGGCCTGACTAGAGAGATCGAGGAAAGAAGAACTTATTAAGGTATCTGTTTAATTTTACAACAGGTTTTATACATATCAAAAACATGTTTTATCATTAATTCGCTATGTGAGAGAAGGCAATTGAAGGCCTGTTGAATAGAGGGCGTATGGGCCCTAGATATGTAAAAATCTATTCGATTGAAGAAATTCTCCGACAAAATCCACATTTTCCTCTTGTTCCTTCATCATTGCTTTAACTTTTGCAAGAATAATCAATAATATCATTCTCAATTTCGATCTACAGGGTTCAAAATAGAGTACTTCCAGCCATTTCATACTACACACTAATGCCATGCATTGACTGTACGAGAACGAGGGTAATCAACTAAATGAAAGTCCTGCAGAATATCTTGTGGAATGGCTAGTAGGGCGATCGAGGGAAGAGCAGCGTATTAAGATATCTGATTCATTTTACAACAGGTTTT
Organism: Metaphire vulgaris; assembly: GCA_018105865.1. NCBI lineage: Eukaryota > Metazoa > Annelida > Clitellata > Crassiclitellata > Megascolecidae > Metaphire > Metaphire vulgaris. Next base: position 12,002,038 of record CM030856.1, read on the forward strand.
ATAGATATCGAAAACAAGTTTTATCATTAATTTGCTGTGTGAGAGAAGGCAATCGAAGGCCTGTTGGATAGAGGGCGTATAGGCCTAGATATGAAAAGATGGCCTCGAAACGTCAGGTCACAAAAGCCCTCTGTCAAGGTCACAGATTGGAATTTGGGTCCCACCCCAACCCACCCCACCCCACCAAAAGCCCAGGAAAAAGCACCCACAAATTCTGCAACTACCACAAATGAAACCAGCCTTGCAATCCCTTGAACATGCATCAAAATAACAGTACAGTATCAAGTTTCTCTTCTCCGCATGCTGCAAAAAGAAAATTCGACAAAGATGAAGCCATTCCGAGATTATATTAAAATATTAAATAAATGTCGCGCTACGGTGTAAGTAGCGTTTTGTTATCTCGCATCCCCTGCAGTTGCAGTACTGCTAGAAAATGTCTGTTCCACGCTTTCCTGTTCAGAGGCAGTTTCTTGTGCCGATATTTCGGAGGCATCACCATGCCCTGTAACATGAATTGCATAAAAAAGGCAGCATTACAATCGTAAATAATTGACCAGATTATAAATTATAATAAAACCATTTTACAAATTTAAAAACTTTTAAAAATATGACTTTAAAACTTCAGGAAGTTTTTAAAATGTCATTTGTCATTTGGTTCTGTACTTTCTTGACATGAATAAATAAAAAGTTCTGCATAAATGACAAATCTTATGTGGTGTTTATCTATCAAAGGCTTGATTCAAAAAACGAAAAAAACTAATAGGCCTACTAAAATGTGCAAATATCCCCCCACAAAATGCTAGAAGTGCAAAATATTTTCAAGCGCAAACCCTCTTCTGTCGCTGTGTCGCCTTCTTTTTCGCCTAGGAAGATTTTGTTCATATTCAACACCTTAAAGGTGTGACCAAAATATTTCAGAGATTGTGGAATTGAGCGGTTTCCTGAAACCAAACATAAAACAGTGCACACAGCAAATCAATAAAATAGCAAAGTTGAACTAAGACACTGTATATCAAGGAATATAACCAAAGAAACTGCCTGCCAACCCAGCATGAGTGTAAAGTTCTATTAGGCCTCCAGGCTCAAGCCCCCACTTTCTGAGAGGCTACAGTATGGAAGGGGAAGATATAGGGGGTTGGGCCCCACTTCCTCATCCAATTTAATGCTAATGCAGCCCTTGTTTCAATGGCAGAAACTTCTCAAATATCTTATCAAAGTAGACCAACCATGTTATTCTCAAAACAATTACACCAGTATTTTCATCAGCATGTTAAATTTCAATCTCTTAAAAATACCATATCAAATAATATTATAATGCAAACAAAGCTTTCATTCCCAATCATTTCCATAGCAGGTTAAACACATATGCTATTATTATTATTATTATTATTATTAGTAGTAGTAGTAGTAGTAGTAGTAGTAGTAGTAGTAGTAGTAGTAGTAGTAGTAGCAGCAGCAGTAGTAGTAGTAGTAGTAGTAGTAGTAGTAGTAGTAGTAGTAGTAGTAGTAGTAGTAGTAGTAGTATTAATGCTACCAACAAGAACAAGGAGGACAAGAGAAGGCACAAGGACAAGAGAATATGCCTTTTACCAGTTGAGCTCGGAGGAGAATGCTTTTCAAACAGAACGCGCGTTCCAACCGCGTCTGCGTACGAGCCGGTGAATATGTGTTTGCCGAGTTGCAGTATTGGAGTATCTGTGTCTACTCCCTACAACAACAACAAACCTTTAAAATAATTAATAAGTAGAATAGCACAACATGTTCTCACAAAGAAGCCCCTAAATCCACAATTGATAGACGCATAACAGTGAGAAACAAGATGAGAAATGAAATAACATTAAAAATGCCTGCACATACCCGGTATGTGTATTGAACTGAGAAAAAAATTATCAAACGGAATTGTCTTCATCGGAGATACACTGGCACTACAGTGTCATGGGAAATTTCCTTGGCCCTTGAGTATTAATAAACTTCATGGGCCACTAAACTGCATATATATTATTGATCCAGTAACTCGTCATAATACATTAGTTTGTCTAATAAAATGATTCAGAACTGGATCACAGTTGAATAAAAATTAATTAACTTGAGAACAGGAATGCTGTAACTATGGCAGATGGACCCCATAATTCAACAATTTTCAAGACCCCACCATTTAGTAGCCAAATACTGCATCCCACTGGTCTCCGTAATAACAAAAATCTTTAATTGAAAA
>CM030856.1:12009252-12031752 GCA_018105865.1 Metaphire vulgaris
TAGTATTAAACCAGTGGGGGTATGCCCCTTCAACCATGCAGCGTTCTGTAATTCTCTGTGTAAAACTGTTCATAATTTCATGCCTTTCCTCAATCAATGTCGATGTCATATCTAAAGTGCTTAATTTTCAAGTAACTTGCATCTGTGAATATAGAGGGTGGCCCCAAAAAAATCAGACTAGTCACATTTAGGTTTGCATTTAATATAGTCCGGTTTTTTTGCGCCACCCTGTATGTGTGAGGTTTTTGCTAAGAGCTCTATTGCTTTGACCCATGCTACATGCTGGACTTAAAGATTGGAATTTTCAGTATGAGTATTGCTTTGGGAATTTATCTCAAGTCTTTATACCGTATATGTTGCAATTTTATGATGATTATGATGATTATAATTATAATTATAATATGGTTTTTATAATGATTTTATGCTTTACCTCATGTGTATGTATTTATTTATATTCCATTGTTCTGTTATTGTGGACAGACTTTAATTATTGTTGAGAGGTTAGGTGAACAAATTTAGTGATCTGCTAGAAGATGTTTTTAATGTGCTCTGCAGAAAACTTCTGTCATCTCTTTGTTAGATTGTGGTCACCATTTCTTCAAATGAAAATATATAATCATTCCTGTCTTCTTTGTTCTGCATATCTACATATCAGTTGTTAAACTGTAGACGATTTGCAAGAAGACTTAGTGAACTACCAAACTAAAGAACTTCTATAGCGCCATTTTAGTCATTTGCAGTCAGGTTGAAATGGGACTGCTGTGCAAATTTGTTAGTATATAAAACTAGCATTGTATTGATGTTTCTCAGTGTTTTTTAAAGGTCTGATAGGGGTTTGGGAGGGAATTGCCCCAAACTACAAAAATCTCAGCACTTACACAAATTTTTGCATTGAACTGTGTCTCTTCCCCTCCAGCCAAGTCAATTTGCCACACCCCCAGGCCTGGGGCCTGGATGAAACACTGGTGTTGCTTTAGTAAAGCAGGGATTGTATTTAATTTGACACCAGCTATGATCATGAGACCTTTTTGGTAACTTGTGTTTGTTAATGTGAAACGTGTTAATTCAATGAGAGTTAATTGAATGTTAGATGTTAGTGTTGAATACAGTCATTTCTGTTCAGTGCCAAATGCATTTCTGTTAATTGTGTAGAACTGACAGAGTTTGCATTCAATCTAGTCTTATTGATATTTTTAGTTTTGAAATTTCTTGAAGCTTATATTTAAATGAGGACAGTCATGTTTGTGTTCACTTCTTTTTGTTGTTGTTGTTTTAGGGGCTACTCAAGATTAGACTATCACTCAAATGAAAAATTTCTAGCACTTAAATTACTTCTTTTATAACTTCATGTACCTCTATTAGTCATTTCCTATTATGCAGTTGAACATGTTTTGATTCAGTATTAATGTTTTTTCAATATTATTTCACTTATTAATGTGTTGTGCAGCGATGTTTTCTTGGCGTTTGTATTATGCATGTGTTGTTCACTGCCTACTAAAATCTGTTGGGCAAATCTGCGATAAATTTTGTGTCCTATTGTGTGGATGTCGTGAAAATAGTTTGTACTTTATTAAAGTATTTTGCAATTTTGAACATCTTGTCTATGCTTTTCCAAATTTCTGTTATTTTATTATATGTAATTATGTATTATTGACTATTGGTGCTAGCGCCAGTAGAGCCAGATATGTGCTGGAGAAAAGCCTGGAATTGCCATACAAGACTTTGTGAACTAATGAACTTCTATAGTGCCATTTTAGTAATATGTTTGACATCAGTTGATGGTCAATTTGAAGTAATGATTGTGTAGTTGTAGACTTCTATTAGCCCACTGGGCTCGAGGCCCCCACTTTTTGAGAAGCTAGAATTAATAATTATTGGATATAACATATTAATTGCTTTAATAGGATTTCTTCTGTTTTGAAAACCACTGTGAATGGGAAAGGCATGCCCCCCATTTTTTCATCACCGTTTGCGCCTATGATTAACGATTTAGAGTGACTTAGGAGGCATTACTGCATTATCTTTAGCCACTAGGGGCGCTAACGGGGCTTGAACCCGCTCCGCAGTAGGGGCATAGCCAGTAATTTGATTTGGGGGTATAATGTGATTTGGAGGGTATAAATTTGTAAAAACTGTAAATCTTAAAAAACACAATAACAATTTTAAAGTAGTCTGATTTTCTTTGGGGGGGCGTATATATACCGATATAGTCCGTAGGTCCTTACTGCCTGATTTTATATAATTTGTTCTTTCTAAAGGAATTAAAAATTGCAAAGCTCCTGGCACCAGATATGCTGCGACCTGTGAGGCTTTCAGACCACAGATTATATTTGTATTTTCTTACTGAGGGTTGTTGCTGTTGGTAATGCATACATTTCGGCTATTTATTCTACACTCTTGCGTTGCCAATTTCAAGACCGGTTATTTTTTTATTGTTACCAAATACTGCGCAAAAATACGATCCGAGTTATTTGAGAATTTCGAATATACTGCGTGTTCCAGAATTTCACAGGCGGACCTATAGTTTGCCGATAGAGACACTCGGCCGAGAGTATCACCTTAAGCCGAAAAACGAAATACGACGAGATAAAGCAATAAAGAGAAAACAACGTGTAAGTTTTTCTCTCAATATTTGAAGCGGATTTTTGATGAAGACCTACAGTATAATAAATCCCATACAGGAAGAATGTCATCCTCGATGGGGGTGAGGCCAGCCATTCAATGGTTGCACGGGCACCCCTCTGACCAGGGTATTTTTACACCCCCTAACACCTCCCCATCAACCCCCCCCCATTTGAGGTCGACACCCCAAAATTTGGTAGTGCGACAATGGTATGCATACAAAATGCATACTAATGAGGTCAGAACACCCCCAAAATTGAGAAGAACACCCCAGCCTTTATTCCCGGATGACCATTTTTTGCTTGTCAGCCTTTTTCGGGCAGAGACTTAAAATTTTCGACCCCCAGATTTTCCCGACACCCCCCTCCCTCAAATTCAAAATCCTCGAAATAACACTGTCTCTGACTGTTTTAAGTGTCTCTTAGCGGGCCGGTTGCAGAATTCAAGCCTTGCTGTGTTCGGGTGTTTTGGCTTATTCTGCCAATGACCAATGGTTCCAGTCCTATACAAGAATCATCCACTCGAACCAGTTATCTGTTATCGCGGGGTACAATTTATATCGGTTGCTAGCAGACTGCTAACACCTTTAGAGACCGACGTAGAGATAACCTAGCACTCTCCACGTGTATGCATACCTTCAAGGATTTCTTATCTCTCTCTCTCTTATATCTCTTTCTCTCTGACTGATCTCTGGAATGACCTGGTCTTTTGCGAATGGATTTGAAGTACCATCGATTGATACTCTTGGTATTATGACTGGTGCTATAAAAGTGCATTATTATTATTATTATTATTATTATTATTATTATTATTATTATTATTATTATTAGTAGTATTAGTAGTAGTAGTAGTAGTAGTAGTAGTAGTAGTAGTAGTAGTAGTAGTAGTAGTAGTAGTAGTTGTTTTATTATTATTATTTTTATTATTATTATTATTATTATTATTATTATTATTATTATTATTATTATTATTATTATTATTATTATTATTATTATTATTATTATTATTATCTATAGCTGGGACATTTAGCGTTGATGTTGTATCAGTCCATCTTCTGGATGCATACTGAACGGATAAATGGTATTAGATGCACTTTCTAAACGGCATACATAACTTTATTCGTACATTCATTCATTCATTCATTCATCCATTCAGTCAGTCATTGGCTTCCCCAAATTTCCCCCAAAACGTCGCCGACGCGTGTAAAGCTCTCGTACTGCCACCTCCCACGCCACCCCACACCCTACCCCAAAGCTACTACAAAAATCCTACGACCGACCCCAGCCCCAATACGGGGCCATGACCCCATGATTCCCCGTGGCTACGCCAGTGCGATGTATTGAACTTGTCGATTTCAGTATGTCTGCCTCCGACCTTTTTTTAGTGGTCCGGGTCCGGTGATGCTATACGAGGCAGTGCCAAAGCCCTCTGATACCCCCTGCCTGACCCCTTCATTGTCCTCCTTGCTTGTTTCTCCTGTGCGTCGCATCCAATCAGTGACACCCCGGGTCGTGGAGGGCGGGGCCAGGCATTCAACCGCCAAGGCGAACACAACTCACCCGCCCGCCCGCCCGCCCTGGCAAGTGGGCCTCTATTCGGAACCTGTATGGTGCTGTGGCAGGTTGCAACCGATGGAAAAGTGGCACTCCGGTTTTAAGAGAATGTCAACAGGTGCAATGGATTATCGTTTCTTATCGGGTTTCGATGTTCTTATCGCGATTGTGTTCGTTACAGAAGCTCAGCGTAAGTACAGTCAGAAGTTATTTTCTGGGAAAACTATATGATGATTAAATGATTAAATGATTAAAGATGATTAAATGTTGAGAGTTATTACAGTGGTTTTAGCAGTGTCAAACAGTTGGTTTTATAATATTTTGTGGTCTATTAAACGTATACAAGAAACCCCCTAAACTTTCTCGCCGGATTTGCGCATAATATCGACTCAAATCTGATGAGGTGGCCTGGGGTCAGGTTGGGGGCAAGAAAATTTGAATTCGTTTTATCCCCGAATTTTTGCATACCTATAGCCTACTTTAGCAATAGTAATGCGTAAAGATATTCTGTTGCACGACTATCATTTATTTTAGTTGATGTCCCTCGTTCTGGGTTGTACAATAAATTGTGTTATTTTGCGAATCTGTAGTATGAAGTTGCCCTTTCCCCCGTGGCGACGCTAATGCAAGATATTCGGCAGGAGTTTCGGCTGGGAGTACTCTATTTAGTTGAACCCTGTACAGCTCATGGCGTTAAATTGAGAATGATATTGTTGGTTATTCATCTAAAAGTTGAAGCAATGAAGATGGAACAAGAGGAAAATGTGGATTTTGTCGGAGAATTTCTTCAAATCGATTAGATATTTGCATATCTAGGCCCTATACACCCTCTATTCAACAGGCCTTCAATAATTGGCTTCTCACACAGCAAATTAATTATAAAACTCGTTCTTGATGTCTATAAAACCTGTTGTATAATGAACCAGATATCTTAGTACGCGGCTCTTCCCTCGATCGCCCACTAGTCATTCCACAATATATCAGTGGCGTCGCCTGGAATTTTGGGTGGGGGGGCAAAAAGGACTTGCGTGTCAAATTCCTTACCACAGCTCCACACACTACCTCCACATAAAACTTTCTCACCGGATTTGCGCGAATCTGATAGGTGGTCTAGGGTCAGGTTGGGGGGGGGGCAGTTGCCCCATTTGCCCCCCCCCGTGGCGACGCTAATGATTCGTTGTAGGAGAAAGGATGTCTCTTTCATCTCCAGTCTGTCGTGAGAGGATAGCCTACTGCCGATTATTATATTATTATACTATTACTACTACTACTACTACTACTACTACTACTACTACTACTACTACTACTACTACTACTACTACTACTACTACTACTATAATACTAATACTACTACTACTACTACTACTACTAATACTACTATTTTGGGTTTGGGTCGTGACCTTTTCGCCAATGATTGTCGCTTTTTTCTTTTTTTCTCTTTCTTGCTGTGCCTAAAATTATGGTCAAACAAGATGTGTTCACTGTTCAGCGCAAATTTTATTAAACTATGGATAGTGGACTAAAGTTTTCTATCTCCATAGGTGTCTACCCATGGATATTTTTACACCCCCTAATACCCTCACCACCCACCCCACCTCAATTTGAGACCGACACCCTCTCCCACACACCCCCAATCTCAGCTATGGGATGGCCGTTTTTGCTTGTCAGACTTTTTTTGGCAGGGGACCCCCAGAATTTACCTACACCCCCAAATCGATAATCCTAGAAATAACCCGGTGTCTGTCCCAACAAGTGGGAAGGAAAGGAGGTTATCAGGGGCGTTGCTAATCGGTATATATACCCCCGAAAATCAGTCTACCTTAAGTTTTTTATGTGATTTAGATGTGGTTATATATTGTTTGTATGGTTTTTGTGGTTTATAGTTAAGATTATGCCCACCCAAAATATTTGTACCCTCCCAAATCAAATTCCTAGCTACGCCCCTGGAGGTTATTATGAATTGCGGCGCTATAGAAGTTCAAGATCAGATGAGATCAGATAGGTTAAGGGTGCGCTCATCAGTCAAACGAAACACTTGTCACGCCGTCGTCACTCCGATGTTGGTTGTCATCCATCGTGATCGGCGTCATGCCGCTTGTGACAAAGACTCTCATTCTTTTCAACCCCCACACCCCACCCCACCCCCAGCCCATCAGAATGACAGATTTGAAAAATTACCCTATTCGACTCCGATCTATAGCGCGGACTAAACGGTTGTTACTATTTTCTTTGAAACTAAAACGCCTAGAAAACCCATCCGGAGGTCGGAGGTTGTGATAATCGTTATGAATTAGGTGACGACGACTACAGCTAATGACGGTAATAATTCTTCGGCTTTGATAGCGTCTTTCTCCGCCGCGTCTTTCTACCGTATAAGCAAGTAGGCACACGGTTCAGCGACTCTCAAAGAGCTGATCATCCATCAAAAAAACAACGTCACGCATGGAAGATCACGGATAAAATACTCTTGCGAGAGGAAGGCTCTTAATGGGCGAGGGTGGTTGACCCCCTCCCTCCCTTCTTCCCTCCTTGGGCGTTTACAATTTGGGTCTCATTACCTGGGGTTTGTTCACACAAGTTTACGACGTAACCTGTGATCTCGAAAAAATCCCGCCGCAGACAATACAGTTGCCGTCAATTTGCGTACAGGTAAGTGAAAGTTCAAAGACTTTGAAATAGTTTATGTGTAAAAATCAATGTTCTCTTTGTCGAAGCTGTTGAGGTTCGACCAAATAACTGTTCGCGGCCCTCAACGGAGGTCATAGAAATGTTGGATCCAACCACCATAACTCGATGTCTGTCTGTCTGTCTGTCTGTCTGTCTGTCTGTCTGTCTGTCTGTCTGTCTGTCTGTCTGTCTGTCTGGCTGGCTACCTGGTTGGTTGGTTGGCTGGCTTGCAGGCTGGCAGACAACGTTTGTCAATCTTTTTTCGCGACCTGCGGTAAGATTTTTATTTCCCGAAAGTCGCTGTCGTCGCCGCATTTCTTCCCACCTAATGGTGTGCAATATTTCAGTCTGGCGAGGAAAAAAGATCGCCACTTTTTAAAACCTACAATTTAAGCATTAAAAAATTAATTAATATGAATTTTTAAAATTTTATTTTAAGATTTTTGCGACCCGGCATTTTACTATCCGTGTTCCGGTACCAGGTCGCGAGACACCGATTGGGAAACCCTGCAGTGGGCTTACAGTATACGATACTTGGAATATTCCTTTACCGTTTGCCATTTAAGCCTGTTATTGTATAGTTTTTGCAGTCCACTTGTCAAATAGGCGCATTATCTCCGTCTATGCCGCCAGAATCCCACAGTTACGCCCAGAAGGGGAAAATGGGCAGAACACGTCCGCGATGACTGGAGCCATTGGGTCGAATAATTTCGTCTCGCCGCTGGGAGCCGGTCTAGAACATAATTGGATTTAACCAATTTAGTTTTCGGCGTTGTCTGCATGGTGGCGAAGCGAAGAAGCACGTATATAGGCCCCTACACATTGTACAGCAATATTTCATCCGAAGTTTTGACAGCTGTCAACCGTTATATTCTGGTCAAATAGCTTTAGAATGACTACACTTATTATTAAATATTTCTCTGTCTGTCTGTCTGTCTGTCTGTCTGTCTGTCTGTCTGTCTGTCTGTCTGTCTGTCTGTCTGTCTGTCTGTCTGTCTGTCTGTCTGTCTGTCTGTCTGTCTGTCTGTCTGTCTGTCTGTCTGTCTGTCTGTCTGTCTGTCTGTCTGTCTGTCTGTCTGTCTGTCTGTCTGTCTGTCTGTCTGTCTGTCTGTCTGTCTGTACTATAGATTAATATTTTTCGCTCCTCTGGTAGCGGTTTAACATTCTATTAATTTCCAATTTCCCGATTTCTTCTCTTATCTGGGGTGGCGCTCGGCCTCTTTCTGCTCCCGCGGGTCCAATACGACCCCCAGTCGCTCGCCCAACGGCGTCCCTCGGTCGCCGCGAGGCTTACCCCTGACTGGGCACTGATGGATGGTCTGTAAGGACCAGAGCGATGGGCCGCCCCCGCCGAGGGCCAGGGCCAAGACCATCTATCTGGCGGGGCCAATTGTCGTTGACACTGAGTGCGTCACCGAGGGAATAACGGCGGTCCCAGAGGGCTGCACGGCGTAATGATTGTTTTTATTAGGTGGGGTGGGGGCACGGACTACTAGATGGGTGGGGTGGATTGGGGTGGAGTGGGGTGGCGACGCTCTGTTCCGTTGACCCGCGTTTTGACAAGTTTTGTGATCTTGGGGTGTTCGGATCGACCGACGACCGAACCTAAGGTAGAAGGTGAAAAAGGTGGTTTTCAAAGGCTTACACTAAACCACTTAAAATCACATTATTATTATATTATATTATATAAAGGGCTAAGGGGAAATGGGGGGTGGAGGGTCAAGGAAAGATGTGGCGGCTGGAGGGGTATTCAAGCGACAGCACTTGAGGGTATGGTTCCATCTGATAGACGAGACGGTTTGGCGTAGAATTCAGTTCTTCATCTGACAGTTAATTGAATCCACACCTGACACCGTCGATCTTTTAATATAATAATAATAATAATAATAATAATAATAATAATAATAATAATAATAATAATAATAATTATAATACTGTAATAATAATAACACTGTAATAATAATAATAATAATAATACTATAATAATAATAATAATAATAATAATAATAATAATAATAATAATAATAATAATAATAATAATAATAGTAATAATAATAATAGTAATAATGTGAAATATAAATTCGATGATGATGATAATTATTCTGAAAGTTGGGTAAATTAGGCATATAATGAGCTTTTATCCGTAGTAAAACTGAAATAAGACATAGGCCTATAAAGCAATGGATCACATTCATAACTCAATCTTGAAACGATAGCTAGATAGTAACTTCTTTTTTCTTCTTCTTCTTTTTCCTTCCGTCTTTCCCTATTTGGTTGGACGATGGGTCTGAATGAGTTCCTTCCACTTCTGTCTGTCTCTTGCTGCTCTGGTCAATTGGACGAAGTTCTGATGTTAATTTGCATAGGTGCAGTCAGTGATAACAAAGCAAGTTAGGTAAGTTTTGATAAATATATTGTACCGAAAAAACACGATAGCTTGCTTTTGGCGTAAACCTGAAAAAATTGGATGCGGGTGGGGGTGGGGGTTATGCCCTATACCTTCTTCCTTCTTTATAGTAGACTAGTAGACTCCTTCCTGAAAAGTGGGTGGCGGGTTCGAGCCTTGAGGGCTAATAGAAATTGACCCTATGCTGGCAAGGATGTGAACAGTTTGATTGTTGTCTGCAATTTTCTGCTCTGCCTGTATTCCTTTACTATAATTATTTAACCGTCTACACCTGTGTAATTAAATAACAGACTGTATCAAATGATCTCTCTCTCTCTCTCTCTCTCTCTCTCTCTCTCTCTCTCTCTCTCTCTCATTCTCTCTCGCTGTCCATTGTCTCTCTGTCCGTCTGTCTATCTATCTGTCTGTCTGTCTATCTATCTATCTGTCTGTCTGTCAGTCTGTCTGTCTGTCTGTCTGTCTGTTTCGTGAATGTCAAAGAATGTCGCTCGTACCGGGTAGGTACTACTAACCTTAGTACTTGTGAGAGAGAGAGAGAGAGAGAGAGAGAGAGAGACTGCTGTACTGTGTCAGGTCAAGGGAGTGACTGATGGGTGGCGGGGGGGGGGAGGGGGCGGCGGTGGCGATGGATTGACCGTATTTCCAGTGAAAGAACTTTCCAAACTGTGCTTCCGTCGGGATCTGGAAATCTGATTGTGGTTAGAGACGTCGATTGATCTCCAGGTGCTGCCTCCGACGACGGGCGGCGGCGGCGCGCGCAGTCAAAGAGACTGACCTGGCCACCCATGCACACGGATGAGAATCTCTCACCTGAGGATTTCTAACGGCAGCTCAGTCAGCTCTTCGTTCTGGTTTTGCTTGACCTGGTGACGACACGATTTGGCCAAAACAGAGATTTTTAACCCATGTAAATTCCAGGTTAAAGGATTTACGGCCTTGATTATACGCAGATGCACACAATCCTCCCCTGTACACTACTACTACTACTACTACTACTACTACTGCTACTACTACTACTACTACTACTACTACTACTACTACTACTACTGCTACTACTACTACTGCTGCTGCTGCTGCTACTACTGCTACTGCTGCTGCTGCTGCTACTACTACTACTACTGCTACTACTACTACTACCACTACTACTACTACTGCTACTGTACTGCTGCTGCTGCTGCTGCTGCTAGTAGCTAGTAGCTGCTGCTGCTGCTGCTGCTGCTACTGTAAAGCTACTAGTAGAAAAAATTGAGTATCCCTAGTTTCCTGTATCCCTAGAATATATTGACAATAGTGTAAGCTCTAGAAAAAATTGAGACAGAATATATTGACAATTCTAGTACGGTTTGACACAACAAAGACTGGGGACACAGGAATATGTGGTTTTAATTCGTTTCGTCACTCTTCTGAATTTTTGCATATCTATAGCCTACTGTAGCACTAGTCCTTGCATTGTCCAATTTCAAACAGGCCATGTTGGCCCACCCAATATTTGGCTTGTGGCGCCCTCCATGTTACAGCTGTGATATTATTAACTTTTAGCCTAGTCTTTCGAGTTTAGCATACAAATCTTAGTACAGTAGCGCCCCATCCATAGATTTTAATTATATCTGTATCCCTAGATAGCGTCTATCTATTCTATGGAAAAGACAGTCGAAAGTAGAAGCAAGTTTTCTTAGCATTGCTGCTATGGTAACCATTGTCGAGATGTCTAAAGAGTACGGATATAATTCACATATATACTGCATTGTATAATGGCGAAAAACTGGCTTCGCTTTCAGATACCATAGACTATCTATAGTGATAACGAAAATCTATGTAGCGTGACTAGCGTCCAACATCATCGAAGGAAAAGCGTTGATGTAATCATTAGATTCACCCTGTTGCTGCTGCTGCAAAATTGATTTATCATGCGCTGAGCGCAGGGCAAACCTTACAGTTGGTTGCATATAGAATTACAGCGTTTCGCGTCGGTATGTTCGGTTTAGGCCACCGTTTGCCTGGTGGAGTCGCTCTGTTATAATTAAACATTTCATCGCTGTGCTCCGAGCATCGGAGTATGAAATTCCCTGCCTCTGTGTTCCATCTTTCTCCTCTCCTCTGTTTTCCGCTGCAATCCGAATAGGTAAAGGACCCGACGACTCGTCGTAGCCTGCCGTTCCCTACTCGAGTTTCTCCCTCGGTTAAGAGCCCGCTCTAAGGTCTGGTGCGTCCTAATTAGTTACCGCCGAGCAGAGAGTTGAGTCTTTTGTGTCTTTGCCAGCGGTAAAATACTACCACATGGACCTGTGTGTGTTTTGACGATGGTCCGGCTCGAATGCTGGAAGAAACCTGAAATACTCTTACCCGAGGGAAAAATATTGACTCTTATATTGGCACGTGCTTCGAATGGTGTGGCGTACATAGGAACACCCAGGAAATCTCTCTGCACAGCTGCTGCAATTAAAGAGTCAAACTGTCTTCTGATAACGACAAGTGCAAGAAGAGCGATGCCTGTAGAGTGAAAATTCGCACGGTAGCATAATAGCATCTGTACAGCGCGCCTACTTATCTAGCAGATCTGATGACGTGAGCAAGTGAGCATCGTTGATATCGTCGAGGTGCTATCGGTCAGCGATAACCTATATTGATTGCAAAATGAAGCAGTCACAGACTAAGTAAGTCAACTGAACATAGATTCCGCAAATAAGATACATAGACCTAGATGCTTCTGAACACAGTTCAGTGCAAACATTTGTCTCAGTGCTGGGATTTGGGCGGGGGGAGGGAGAGATTTTGTGGTGTGTGTGGATGGGGGTTCCCCCTATACTAGTCCTGTATAAAACGCTGGATGCTGAGTATCTGCGTGTATTGTATAGTGTGTATACGCCGGTATCCTTCGTGAAATAGTATCTCTGTCTGGGAACAGCAAAGAGCTTTCTAGACAGACTGAATTATTTTGCACTCGTGGGCGCGCGCACACGCACACACACATTCACATTTGCCGATGGTTTCGAAAAGTTCTCACGCAACCGATTCGGCCAAAAGTCAAGTTATCTAACATCAGCAGACGTTGTTACGCGGAAGACGACGACCTCTCAAGCCATGCGCTCACCAGACGCTTTTCCACTTGTCCGTGTTGCCAGAGTGCCATTGAGAACTTCGTAAAACAGCAGTCTTCAGTCAACCACACTGCTTGTTTTTCTCAATCAATCAATCAATCAATCAGTCAATTAATCAATGAATAAACTTCTATGGCGCCGCTATCATGATGCCCAGGGCATCATCCGATGGCGCACCAAGTCCAAATTGAACGTTCAGGCTCTAAATGGTCCGTGATGGAGACAGAGGCGTAGCCAGGAATTTGATTTGGGAGGGTATAAATATTTTGGGTGGGTATAAAATAATCTTAACTATAAACCACATAAACCATATAAACCACATATAACCACATGTAAATCACACAAAAACTTTAAGGTAGACTGATTTGGGGGGCATATATACCGATATACACCCCCGTGGCTACGCCCTTGGGTCATGCATAGAATTAGCGATGCAATTCGCGCAGAAACTCGCCGACTTTTAGCATAGCACTGAACTCTGCACTACAAGCGATGTAACACAGCAGACATATGCCAGTGCAGTAGGCCTACAGGCCTACATCTTGACTTCAAGCCTCGGTCAATTAAGCTCTAGACCCGTATTTAGCGGGTTGCTACTGTACAAAATAGCGGCAGAAACCGCGCGCGTTCAAACTCTATACAAGAACTCTTGTTCGTCTGGAAACATATTGAGACAAAAAAACCTATATTCGCTTCGCCGGAGGCCCCTCTGTCCGCCGGAAGCCCCCCCTCGGTGCACTGCACAACCCACTGCTACGAATTGCATCACTTATAGATTCTGTGGAACCAGATGAATAGTATAGAGACTAGAGTATATAGACATCACAGCAAACGATGTTATCAGACTCCAACCGATTTATGTTTTGACGTTTGATTTACGCTACAGTGGATCGTTCCAAGAGAAAAGCCGCATTGAAACAGATGTATGTTTTGCCCGACAGATAGACTGTTTTCTTTAATCGTCGACGGAACGTTGGATGTTTGGTCGGAATTAAGAGGGTTCCTATCCGGGTGCGTCACTTATAGAAGTTGGAACAGAACGGAACAGAAGAGAGCAGACTTGGTCGGTTAAGTTATTTCGTCTGGATTGCGATGCGTGCAATTAACCAGCCACCGGAGGCACATTTCCCACGGATTTCTCCCCCTTTTCTTCTTCTTCTCCTACATCTGGTCAAAATCGTTTGCAGTCGTTTACAGCATTTACTTCGGCTGCGAATTAAAGTTTCAAATACGGGGTCAGTCACCCCGGGTTCGAGTCAACTGCTCTATACCGCCGACAATGCCCCGAGGGGGTGCTAATCTTTCGTCGCGTTGGGTGCGGGTATTCGGTTGCTCCTGGGGGTAAAATTGATGGGGCCAGAGCCATGGGGGCTGACGAATGGAAACCTTTGTGGTCCTGTCCGCAGCCCGCAAAGAAATGCATTAGTGATCGACCTGAGACCATTAAGACTTGAATCAATTTAGGATTAATCGAATGAATTATGCAAAAGTGTTGAAAGTACCCGCTGGTTCGTTGTTCTGTTACAAGTACCGATACATCATGCATGGTCGCAAGTACAAGTATAATTGGTACAGCATTTATACCTTTGGTTTGGTTGGTGTCCTGTAGTATTCATATTACGGTAATTAATTAGTTATGCACTTCTATAGCACCAGTTCTAATACCTAAGGGTATCAATCAATGGTACTTCAAATCCATCCGCAAAAAGACCAGGTCATTCCAGAGATCAGTCAGAGAGAAATGCAGCAATTCGTGTATGTTACTAAAACCTTAAATGTTATTTGAACATTGACTTGCATCTTAAGATATTTGTAATGTTAAGTTAATAGTCAGAGGTACAGTCATTGCTTAAATTCCCATGTAAAGACGCAAATTAAATGCAATTATAAAAAACTACGACCCTTAAGGTTTTGCATTGGGATGTGTATACAGTAGAAATTCGTTATGACGTACTTAGTGGGTCTGTAAAATCGAGAGCACGCTATATCCGAGGTACGTTATATCCAATACCACCCCAATACGGTAGCGCATCATACGGGACCGTACATTGCGGTACGTTATAACCGAGTGTGCGCTATAACCGAGTCCGTTATATCGAAGTTTTACTGTAAATATTACATGTAGAAAAACTGCACACGCGTTAATAAATGACACATGCATGACTGCCGAATGACAAACGAGGATTTTGAGTGAGTGATTATATTGTTTGTTTTACTATTTACCTACATATTTTCCGGAATTTCAAAACTGGTTTCTGTTTTTAAAAAGGAATATTCGACAACTCCACGAACCCCTTCATAATCGAGCACCCGGAGGACCAGTACGTCGTGAAAAACGATCCGGCGACCTTGAACTGCAAGGCCGAAGGTCACCCGACCCCGGTCATCACCTGGTACCGGAACGGGCAACAGGTGGTCACGGCCAACGAGGACAACTCCTCTCATCTAATGCTCATTCCAAACGGCCAACTGATCATCCTTCGCGTTGTCCACAGCAAGACCGGAGGAAAATCGGATCTGGGGGTGTACTATTGTAACGCCACAAATCCGGACACCAAATTCAGCGTAATCAGCCGTAACGCCACGCTCAACATGGCAGGTAAAGAGTTACGTTACGTCATTACAGGTTACAACTTACTTACAACTAACCAAGGGCGCCCACAGAAATTTTTCCAGGAGGGGCAAAACACAATGGTCACGGTTACGTCACATAATTTTTTCGAGGGGGGGCGTAAATCACATTATAACACAATGGTCACGGTTAATATTTTAGGGAGGTTTTAAAATTCCAATGTGAAATATTGGTATTTGCATTTCCAGGGGGTCAAGTGCCCCCTCTTGCCTTAATGTGTGGGCGCCCATGCAACCAACTAACTAGGGCTGCTATAGTAAGCCCTGCGTGCGTAAATACTGCAGATTTCATTAGAGTTTGTAGCACGTAATACTGTACATACGATGGGTATTGTATGATGTAGTCTCAGATTTAAAAGATCGATTTGCACGAAAAAACCTCCGCAAAAGTAAAGACTTGGGCAGTTAGATTAGCGGTGATAGAATTTTGTGAAGGGAAGTTAAAGGCGCCATATAAAAATCAAGAACTTTGTGTAAGCAGCTATAGTATTTTGTACGTAGTTATTATTCAGAAAATGTCGTCTTGTGAGATGTGGTGCTTTCCATGTTAAGCTATTCTAACGTTAAGCACATCTACACTGTTTCAGAATGTAAGGAGCCTTTACTTGTTTAGGCCTATAACTTTTGATTTCTTTGAAGGAGTGACTAAATATTTGAGTTATATGGTCCAGAGGGCTAGCACCCTCTACTGAAATTGGCAGAAATTGATTGCTATTAAAATATATCTTTCCTATGACAATGGCATTTTTTCTATGTAATTTTGCCTATGGACCTCTAATTGTTTAGGCCTATAACTTTTGATATTTTGGAAGTAGCGATTAAGTCGTTGAGTTATAAGGTACATTGGGGTAGCACCCTCTACCAGAACCCGCGCGTACTTTCGGGGGCCCCCTGCAATTTTTGCGAGCGCAATGTTTTGAAATGTCTTGACGAGCAAAAAAATGGTCATCTGTATGAATACTCTTAAATATCCGAGGCCGGCGGGGCCCCCGCGGCCGGCGGGCCCCCATGCGGCCGCAGATTTTGCAGGCCCCACGCGCCGGCTCTGTTTTCGGACACAGTGTTTAGATATCTTACAACCGTTGTGAACCGACTTTTATAAGTAACATTGTATGCCTTTATTTAAATCTCAAAAGTTTTTGTTGACAAATTCTGTTGAATATTATTTCCTTTCGTGTTTGCATCAATGCAGCTGTCTTCCACAGATGTCTGTGTGTGCGTGTGTGGTGGTGGGGGTGGGGGGGGGAGACGGGGCGATCTCTGGTTTGAAACTGAAAAAACACTAACCGCACACAGAGGTCGTTGAAGACGACCGGAATGGAAATTGTTATGACTGTCTGTTGGCCATCATTTTCTTAGGGTAGGATGTTTGTTGAACTTTGAACCCATCCGGGTCAGCGAGTTTGATCTTGCTGATTGGGAAAACAATGTAAAGTTGACTTTTCCGAAGAAGAAGAGAGGGGAAGAGGAGGAGGAATGGGAGGAGGAGGAGAAGAAGGAGGAGGAGGATAAAGTGAATTGCATGTTCAATGAAATCTGATCAGAGGCAAACAGTCTCCATACACGATGGACTTTATTACGAGCAATGCGTCTGAACGGGCAATGGAAAACGCCGACTATATAGGCCCTACAGTCGAGAGTATAAACGATCGAGAGATGATAAAGGAAAAAGACGATGCCGGCGAAGAGGATCAGAGCCTTCTACGCTAAGCCCTGGCTTAGGGAAGGCTGGGAGGGATGGGGAGGTGGGAGAGGGAGAAGGCAATCATCATCCCCTGGGGCAGATTGATTCAACCGTGGGACTCCGAAAGACTTGGCAAAGAGCAGTTTAAGACGTACAATAATAATAATAATAATAATAATAATAATAATAATAATAATAATAATAACATCCAATAATGATAATAAAATCAATAAACGTCTATGCCTCTATGGCATCGCTAGCATAATGCCTAGGGGGGCACTACATCCAATAATAACAGTGAAGATAATAACATTCAATAAAAATAAAAAATGAAAAATGAAAAAATAATAGTAATCCAATATAATTAATTATAAATTATAGATTTATAACAATGCAATAGTATACATATATGCATATATATAATTACAGTATATATATATATATATATATATATATATATATATATAAAATAATAAAATAATAATAATAAAAATAATAAAAAATAAAAAATAAAAAAATATATATATATATATATATATATATATATATATTGCCATATAGTCTGCAAAATTGCTGTAACGCTCAAGATGAGTCTTTTCGGTGTTGACCCCCCGTCCCAGAACCCGTTGGGGAGCTCACGACGTTCGGCCAAATCCTCTAGTCTAGCAGGATTACCGGTAGTAAGAGTTTGGCCTTGTTCTCTCCTAAGTGATTCTTCAGAAGATATATGGTGCTACTATTCTTGGACCCTGACAACGCCACTAATCGCCAGCGATGTTTCATTATTCTGTCTTCTGGACATATTCGGTGACTTCACTCGTCAGAGTTTCGTACAAACTTGTTGATTTGACGGAGTGAATGTGTAAAATCGATGCGCAGACAAGCAAGCTAAATCTTTTCGCAGAGTAATTCTTCTTCGCTGTTTACATCGATAATTTCATAAATGAAACTATAAATATAACAAGGTTTACAGTGGTTCAGGAGAGTCAGCCATTTCTGAGAACCATTTCGTTTTTTGCCCATCCATGCAGTCTTGTATCCCATAGTATACTGCGGTAAGTTTTATTTTGAAATCAATCATAAAACTTTTCGCTGTAATAAAGTTCGTAATATGTCCAACAGTTGACTTTTTTCTATATGACCCTAATAACCCCCCTCCTCCCACCCACCTCCTAAACAGAATTCGATGCCGAAAGGTGGATGTATATACAGCCTATAAATCAGTCTGTGGATAAGATTGCCTTCTCACCTTTCTGTAATTGATTGTGATTATCATATTTCGGATTTTTGCTGTAAAAGTTCTTCTCGGCATTTTCTGTTCGTGTCTTTTGCCGATAAGAGATTTATGAATTTGGGTACAATACAGGTGCTCACAGCCGAGCATTTCCAGGCACAGGGTGGACAATCAGAGTGACAGACAGATACCGGGAGACAGACAGACAGACAGACAGACAGACAGCAGCGACTTATAAAAAGTTGCTCCAGGACAACGTAAAGAGAAATTTCTTGAAATCAAGAAATCGAAATGAGTGCAAAGCAGAAAGACGGATGGACGGACAGAACCAGACAGACAGAACCAGACACACATATAGAGAGAGAGAGAGAAACAGACATACGGTTGGACTCACAAATAGGCGAACTAATAGACAGACCGCTGGATAGAACAGGAGACATGCAGAGGAAACTACGGAGAGAACGAACAAAACGTTGAAAAACTTCTGTTATTTGTGCTCAGTATACCGTGTTTCAGACATCGCTTGCAGGACAGTGTTTTTATTCTAGCCACCTTGACATTGGGGGGGGGGTGTGAAATGTTTGGGGGGAAGATTTGTCTCTCCACGCTTATGGGGGGAATTTCCATCCCCCAAGCCAACATATACAAATTTGGGGGGATTTTAAAGCTTTGGTGGGAGGAATTCCTCCCTCCCCCCAAAAAAAAACATGCCTAGAATAAACGCTGCTTGCAGGGTGTCTGGTATAGCGTAGACCTATACCACTGACCACCCAGTCTGTAGGCCTACAACTGCACGAGAAGACGACAGGGATAACTTGCCGGGAAATTGTGTGTCCGTCGGTGGCATCCCAGAATCCAGATTTAGTCTGATTAAAAAAGCGAGCCGTCGAGTTTTTGCGATTTGCGGTTTTTTTATGGCGATCAGCTGCGCAACTGATTCACGCTCCGGCTTTCGGAACTTTGCGGTTGGTCTGAGCGTCGTTAACCCCTTAACCGTGTATTTAACTGTAACTCAATGTAAAATGAACGGATCTATCCGGGATGGATCCCCAGTTAAGGGGTTAATTCATCGTTGCGTGGCGTCTGAGGCTTAATGTCTGTTAGCAATAATATTTCTCGTATAGCGTTCTAGATCCACTGGCTCTGCACGTGCATGCATGTGTTTTCCTTCCTCGGCTTTGGTTTCGCAACGCTGTAGGCTATATATGTTGTACACTCCGTTTTATACGCCACCGTTTCTACATGCATGGCGCCTGTACATGGTGCGTACACAGACCGTCTTCGCAACCATAGACGTAAACTTCTTTCTGTCAGTCTGCTAAGGGGCTAGATGTCACCCCCGATTTTTGAGAGGCTAGGCTAGGGAAGGGAAAAGGTATAGTGGTTGGGTCTTGGACCTCACTGTTTTATTCAGGTTTACGCCAATGTTGCGCCATATCATATTACGAGATTTTACTTTGATTATACTCAACAATAAGCGAAAATACACAGGCCTACATGTATATATTTAAATTTTAAAGACATGTGAACGACTTTTTTAATGATTTTATTTGTTATTTGTAAAGGCGGCTTTCATAGACGAGAGTTTTCACCAATTAAGTTCGTTAAGTTGCGAACTTTTTGGGCTTTATTTAAACAATTGTGGGTTGGCTATTTTTGCCAAAGGGTTCAATCCATTGAATTTGCGTTGTTTAATTGTCTTGTCTTCAGTCATCCGAGACGATTTCAGAGAAATTCCACAGACGCGCGAGGTCGTCGTCGGCATGGAAACGACCCTGACCTGCCGACCCCCGAGGGGTGAACCCGACCCGGAGGTCAGATGGAGGAAAAACGGCCGAGAGATTTCTCCGACCGGAGACCAGCAGCGACTGACCGTCGACGACGAAGGCAGTCTGCACATAAGGGCGGTCCAAAAAGACGACGGCGGTTCCTACGTATGTGTCGGGTTCAACCAAGCCGGAGAAAGGGAGAGTCCGACTGCGCGGCTGATAATCCGGGGTATGTACCCGTTTTCTAAAAATCGGGGTAACAACGGAGGGCGGACCCTTATTCTAGCTGGGTTCCGTCGTGGGATTTGAGATTGGGGAGGGGGGACAGGCAGCATGATCGAAGCAGTGGCGGCTCCACCGGGGGGCAGGGGGGCCCGTGCCCCCTATTGAGTGCTTGGCCCTCCAGTGGCCCCCCAGTTGGGACCCAATACTTAATGCTACATACATTAAACAACAACTGGTTGGCCCCCATGATTAGAAGTTGCCACCCCAACGCCCCCCCCACTTGCCAATTTCTAGAGCCGCCACTGGATCGAAGAGAATGTGACCCCCTATTCCGGAATCCTGCCTACACCACTGCAGATTATAACCTGGTATTCTAGATTTATTCTAGATTTGACGACTTGGATAATATTAATAGACATAATAATAATAGACAATAATAATAATAATAGACATACTACTACTACTACTACTACTACTACTACTACTACTACTACTACTACTACTACTACTACTACTACTAATAATAATAATAATAATAATAATAATAATAATAATAACTGGATTTTAAGTGGTTTAGTAGGATTTCTCCTGTATTGAAAACTAATGTAATGTCAATGAATATAATCATCTCTGACTTCTTCATTTGTTTTTTAAAAACCTTTGAACATTTGTCGTCGTGTTAGAAACCCTAGGCGGCCATCTGCTGTAGATAAAAAACTGATAATTATGGAACAAGATTCCAGAAAAATTAAAGACTGGTCATGGAGATGTAACAACGTTTGACATCCAGGTTCAACTTGAAATCATGGCTTCTTGCTTTTTGTCTCTTTTTAAACACACTGTAGATTTCACGTTAGCAGAGGCCTAATGTAACCGATCACCGCGGTTTCTTCCAGTAATTTGGCACACAGGCCTGGGGCAGAATGATCACAGCCGAGTCTCTCTCACGATTGGTTAAACCAATAGCCTTAGAAGATGACGGTTGACTTTGAAAGTATGTTAACATTAAAGGCGCCTGTCATTATCCAATTCTTAGATCCTCGGATCGACTACGAACCACTCCCTATGGGCCCAAATACCACACAAAGACCACATTCTAACGTAGCCTAGTTCGCCCCTGGAAACATCCTAATCCTAAGGACTCCCCTGCCCCCCCCCACCAATTTTTTCTCTCACCGAGTTATATACGTTAAGAAGTGCGTCGCACAGACTTAAAGGCTAATTTTCAACGTGAAAGCAAACGTATACAAAAACCGGCTCAGTAAAGTCCATCTAGTTCACTGTATTGTGGGCACTGACTTGAGATTTTAACGGTTCGCGGGTGGCCAGTTTGAAATTCCTAGATAATGAAGTCCTCGAGGTATATGCCCGATGATTATTATCTCTATGTAAACACCATGGCAGCGGTTCTGGTCCATTGACCGTATAAGGAAAGGGATCTGGTTCTGGCTAAGTGCGTGGAATGTTTGTTCGAACTCATTACCTCTCTGACTGTTGGTGATTCAGCAAAGACATTTACTTCTAAATATCGGATATTTAAAAATATAAACGAGTGAGTCAAGCAGCAATTGACAAGCCTCCGTTAGCCAATCATCTGGGGTCTCTCTATATTCGAAATCTAGATAAAGTCCGTTGACGCTACTCTATGTTAAACGTAAAACGCAGCCATTAGGTGGGCACAGAGGCACCCTGCCTTTTATTCTGGCTGGGCGTGAGACTTGTGCCAAACTATCCCTGGCTACGCCACTGAATTATCAAGGTTTTCTTCGTCCTCTTCCTCCATCTCCTCCTCTTCCTGCTTCCATCTTCTTCCTTCTCTTCCGCCTCTCCGGGTTCTATCCCGCAAACCCGACACCTAGGATGTGTATAATTAATGTAGAATGAAAACGGTTGTTCCTTGGTTATCCGTCATGTGGCCACAATATCGAAAAGTTACGTCGAAATGGTGAATCACACTTTAATACTTACACACGATGGCAAATTAATTAAAAGAAAACAGACCTTAGGGAAGCAGTGCTCAAGCTACCCCCCCCCCATTTTACCCCTCACGCCATCGACGGAAATCCAGTAAATTACAGTAGAATTTCGTTATAACGTATACTCGGGTTATAAAGTACCGCAATGTAAGGTCTCGTGTGATGCGCTGCCGTATTTAATATTAAATAAATGTTTGCTACACAGTTACTATACAGGGACTAAACGCAGTGCAAGTTAAATTGCACAATCATGTTCAAATATTAAATGTTATTTATCAGTTTCTAAGCCAGCAATTTCTAATCCAGCGACCTATAAAAGAATGCAAGGCACTTCGTCACATTGTTATTAACCGTGGATACTTGACTTGGGGGTGGGGGGTGGGGTGTAAAATATCTCTGATCCAAACGTCTTAAACTAAGAACGTCGTTTTCATTGTTTATATACCACGAAGGAGGAGGCGATGCAGTAGTGATATAGCATTCCTGCCGTGTAATCGGAGTGTAGTTGGTTCGAATCCCACCCCACCCATTGCGATGCGAACCTTTGAGCAAGTGCTCCACCCCTAATTGTCTTGGAGGAAGTCGGCGGGAATCCACCTGATTCATCTCACCCCTCCCCCCCGGTTGGTGTAAA
>CM030856.1:12034252-12222441 GCA_018105865.1 Metaphire vulgaris
GACTCATTATCAGACTGTTTATTCTACCAACGGTGTCATTGTTTGACTTTCCCTCTACCGCCAGAGGCCTTATTAAGCAAGTTAAAGCTCCCAGCTGTCTAGAAACGTGATTAGGGCGGCGTGCAGTTCATGAGTCACTTCGTAGCCTATAATGCAATGCCGTGTTTGTTCGTGTTTTCAAGGTGGTAAGGGTATATATACCGACAGAAAAAAATTCGCCGATCAAACAACACTGGCAGATTGCGAGAAAAGTGACCGATTGCAGTTGCCGTGTGCGCGCTTTATTAACCCCTTAACTGGGGACCCCGGATATATCCGTCCATTTTACATTGAGTTACAGTTAAATACCCAGTTAAGGGGTTAAGGGCTTTCCTTTATTAAGTTTGTGTTTTCTCAGTGCATTGTTCGGATCGCCTCTGTTGCAGCGGCGGCGGCTCCAGGATTTGGCAAGTGGGAGGGGGATCGTTGGGGTGGCAAACGTCTAATCATGAGGAGCCAACCATTCGTTGTTATGTCTGTAGTATTAATTATAGGGTCCCAACAGGGGGCACTGGGGGAACCAGGCACTCAATAGGGGAGCACGGGGCCCCCGGGCCCCCTCTGTGGAGCCGCTACTGCTCTGTTGAGTATAGAGCTTGTGTGCTCTGATGATGCTCGGTTAAACATTGGAAAGAAAGTGCTTTTAAATTAATTATCGAGTGTTTGCGGCATGCATTTGTAATATAATTCTCGAATGAAAGGACTTTCGATTGAGGAATCACCAAATATACATTTATCTAAAAACGTAACGTTATCTAATTAGTTTCTAGAGTGCTATAGAAGCCTAATTATTTCTAAAAATTAGCCTTTTGTCCAGCGCGATTTTTCTCAGCGTCGATCCCTTTCTGTTCTGTTCTGTTGTGCGTGTTTTGATAATTGTGTTTTCCTATTAGATAGTCTGGCTATTAATCTAACGTGAAAAATATCAGAATAGTTCCAGAGACATTAGGTACTCCGTGAACCGCAACAAGCAACTAGAAACGCTCTTAAAAGCCATACGCCACGATTGAAAGTGGCTTAGGAGGCATTACTGCCTGTGTGAAAGCCACTTGGGCATATAGGCGGATTTAGAGTTTAAGATTTGGGTAGGCTAACATGGAGGGTCTGGGGAAATAGGCAGAAATTGCTACGTATTAGAAAATTTTCTTCTGTGTCAATGGCTATTTTTTGATTATAGCCGCATGGGCAAAACATATAGAACGTATTCTTTTATAGGCCTATAGCTTTTGATTTCTTGATAGGGGGACTAAATCTTTGAGAGTTGGGTCCAGAGGGTTAGCACCCTTTATTGGAAATTGCTACGTATTAAGTCTTTTGTGTTGGATTTTTGGTCCAGATGGGCAAAACATTAGAACGTGACTTTTTAGGGGCCGCTAATGGGGCGACTAAGTCTTTGAGTTGGGTGGTTCTCCATCAGGGGCGCTAATGGGGCTTGAGCCTCTCTCCATCAGCCTACCACTCCATGCAGGGCGTAACCCACCCTGCATGCTGTCTTTCGCCTTTCACTCTCTCATGTAGACTACTTTCTATATACAGACCAAAACCCAACAAGAGTGTAATTGAATTCCACTTTGACGCAATTTGGAAATTTTAAACTCCTAATATTTCTGTTGATACAGTACAACTAAGTATGCAGCGCCGTCTAATCTGCTATAGATCACGTCATTGCATATATAATAATTTCTTAAACTATGACAGCTAACAGCTTTAACCCAACGTTTTGGAATCCATTTCGCTCACGAATTGCACAATCGAACCAGAATATATAAATAGAAGAGATCGGTCGCATTCTCACCCGCACCTCCCACCCCACCCGACCGACCAGAGCATTCAATCCTTCCTCCGAAACCTTGGATGTCTAAGTCTAAACGTTATTTGCAGGAGGTTTCGGTTGAGATGTTGATATATGGACGTCAGTATTTTAACCTTTATGCGTTCGCTCCAAGTGACAGAGAAATGGCCAATCTTGAGCGGTTCAGAGGTCATCGCATTCCATCGAGATCTTATCCTCTGATATAAACTATTCAAGATCCTATCGGAAGCTGCTATATTTCCATTTGCAATCGTTCCGGAAGACTAATTCCACCACGTTACTTCCTTTCATCCACTCCTCTTACCCCCTCCCTTTTCTTATTTCTTTCCATCCGGCTAAGCATTCTATATCCCAGTAGATGCATCCTCAGTTCCAAGTGCGGCGAAAACGGGGGCGCTTTGATCGTTGTTTACCGGTCTGTGATTGGCGCGTTCCATTTGCACTGGAACGAATGGACCATTTGATGATGATGATGATGATGATGATGATGATGATGATGATGATGATGATGATGGCGTTGTCTATTAATGGGACAGGTCGGAAATACTGACCGATCGTAGCCTTCGTCTGGAAAGGGCCGAGTCCTTCGACGCGGGGGTCTACATCTGCAGAACCGAAAACTCGATGGGACACCAGGAGGCAAGCGCACAGCTCACTGTTCACAGTAAGTGGTAGGCGGTTATATATATATATATATATATATATATATATATATATATATATATATAATTATATGATGCAGTATTTGTGTGTTCAGTGGCGGCTCCACATGAGAGGACCGGGGGGTCCGTGCCCCCTATTAAATGCCTGGCCCCTGTTGAGACCCTATACTTACTACTACATACCTATCAACAAATGGTTGGTCCCCCATGCTTAGAAGTTGCCACCCCAACACCCCACCCCCAACTTGCCAAATCCTGGAGCCGACACTGTGCGTTAGGTTATGTCGTAATTATTTTGGAGGGAAAAAACAGGTGCATGTTCCGAACGTGTTTAATGAAACGCCCAAATCCCCCCATAAAATCAACAAGCGTTTCTACGTTATGCGGCCGCCAAAGCTACAGTATCGTTCAAAGAGTGGTATAGCGTATACATACAAATATATCAATACATGTATGTGTTTATACCTTGTGGAATATTAGGCTTCGCATTACAAATTTATGCTCCATTCTCCAAAGCATCAAAATCTCATGTTTGAATTTGTGAACCTGCCATCCATTGGTAGCCCCCGACTCTGTCGCGCATTTTCTATTCCACCGAATGCAAAATTGTCACATGTTTTAATTAACCGCATTTTAAATACATGTATAGGCTATGTACACTGTATAGGCCCTATACATATCTCTTGAATGCACACGACGAGTTGGCACACGCAGACAGAACTAATTGAGTTTTAAGTAATTCAGTAAGATGGCGTCTGTGTTAGATTACACCGTTTTTCGTTTTCAAAGCGTATTAGATTCGGCAATGTGCGTTATTTTGACAGCCTCTCACAAGCACCGCTTGTCTCTGACGGGGCACAGTGGAAGTCTAATCTCGGAGCTTGTGAATTTCTGTTCTCAGTAATAATAGGTATACGCTCAGTAAGCCCATATATAGAATCGAATAGACGAGATATCGGGTGTGCGTGCATTCAGTTGGATTTTGACGCAGCACGATCAAATTGCGGAGGTCTCCAAACATTGATGTACGGGGGTCCAATTTCACGCTCGGCTTCGTTTTTCGCAAGTCCAACTTTTGAAAAGATTTTACAAAACAAGAACCACAGCTTCGTACGCGAGCTCAGAACTTCTCCTGTATCATTTTAGGAGCGCTGATTAATTATCGTTTTGAACGGACCCCTTGGGGCGAGTAGCTGTTGGAAGCGACATGCATGCTGACTATATGCTGTACTCTGTAATGTTATTGAGTTCAAACAGGCAGTTAGTTCACAAGTTTGCCTTTCGGGAATTGAGGGCAAGCAGGTGTTCGCAACCCAAGCGATGACAACTGCGAATCAGTGTTTTATCGAGGCATGTTAGTGGGGAATGATCCCCCAAACCACAAGATCCCCTCCCCCGCAAGATCCCCTCACTGACACAAATGTTTGCATTGAACTGTGTCTCTTCCCCTCCAGCCAAGTCAATTCTCCCCCCTCCCCAAAGGCCTGGAATCTGGATAAAACACTGCTGCGAATTAAACTTCTATGATTAATTATTGTTTTCGCTAGTTTTAGGCGGTCTCAGTGGTAGATATAGTCTTGCAGACACCCCGACAGCAGCTAGGCCTAAACTTGTAGGATCAGATTTCTGATACGGTCCAATTTCGTCGGTAGATCGAAAATCTACTACTTAAAACATTCGACATTTTCGAGTAAAAAAATTCTCTAACGAGCAGAAAGAGCAGTTGTCTACCATCTCACATTCACGTATTCGCTTCTCTCATGTCACCCACCCCCACCAATTTCTCAACGGTTTTGCGCTAATCCCACGACCTGTCCCACCAAGAATAGAGGGTCTCTCCCCCCCCCCATGGCTACGCCAATGTCTACTACTAATAGGCCTAATACTATACCAAAGAAAGGAAAACTACCGTTTGAAAAAACAATCTCCCATAAAACTAGTAGCTATATATACAGTATATATATACAGTACATATATACAGTATACAGTATATATTGTATATATGTGTGGGGGCAACGTCTAATCTGGGGCCAACCATTTGTTGTTTATTGGAAGGAAAACGACCTGATAAGCACTTTGGTTAGCGATGTCAGCGACCCTTGATTAGGCATATGGGAATATTATCTGTTGTTTCGTCGGGTTTTTTGGGTGTGGCGTAGGTCGATTTAAAGGCAAGCAGAGCGACATGTCTATAGTTGCGATCCTTTGAAGCTATATAGGAGTTATCAACATTAATTTGAATCCTATGTTTACGACAGGCTCGAATATTTCTATTACCTCTACCGTTCTATGTAATGCAACACAGATTGCTATAGTTTGTTGGAAAAAAGAACTATTTCGCCGATTAACATGATCTTCTGACAGCCTTTCTTGGTGGTCTTCGCCAGCAGATATCTTAACATGGTTGTACAAAAAGTTTCTGTCTAAAAATTCAACATTAATTCTGACATACTACTTACTGACTGCACGGTGACATTGGGTTTTCTTGCTGCTAATACTTCAATATGGTACTAATGCACAGGGTTTCGCTTTACGTAAAATATCGCGTTGAAACAAAGCTGCATGATCCGATAGGTTAGTTGACCCAAGCGCCTTGCTTGAAATGTCGGAAAGTGTTTTGCGTTATTCGATGAAATTTAGCGATTTTGACAACCAAAGCAAGATGCTAAGGTTGAGTTGGTTGTCTCTGTATTATATTATTAAAAAGTAAAAATGTGTTTTTTTATTTTGGTTGAGGTCACCTCTACAAGTTTCCATCTTTCTTCCTGTTTTTAAAGTTCTATCGGCAAGTCGGAGAGAGAGAGAGAGAGAGAGAGAGAGAGAGAGAGAGAGAGAGAGACAGACAGACAGACAGACAGACAGACAGACAGAGACAGAGACCGAGACAGAGACAGAGAGACAGAGACAGACAGAGACAGACAGAGACAGACAGAGACAGACAGACAGAGCGCGCACCCTGAGGCTATACAACTGGTTTAACTTGATACGTTTGCTTGCTTCGTCTGTTCTCGTTTAGCCATCCCAAAATTCGTGAAGGTGCCGAGGAGCTTGACAGTGGGGGTGGGTCGCCGCGTGTCCTTCTTCTGTGAGGCCGAGGGCAATCCCGTTCCATCTGTCTTCTGGAACAGGGAATCCGGCCAGGTAAAGAAGATAAATTGTTTAACTGTTAGTTTTACATGCACCAACCTTCTAAAAATACTCAGAAGTTCCCAAAACGCGGCCCGCCCGCGGACAAATTGTGGCCCGTCGTGAACTCTCAGAAAGTGACCCGCGAGGCCTCAAAGCGATAGGCCTACCTATAATGCATTTCAATAACCTCGCAAATGTATTGACGTTCAAATAAAATGTATAATAATAACTGAAGGAAAGTTGCCATAATGCGCGATCTACAGTATTATAGAACCTTGATCGTTATTATAATTTAGATTCTCTATAATATAATTATAAGGAATTGATTTTTTATCAAAAGAACCCGTATCAGAATTATCTATAGCGTGGCCTAAATTTCAGGGCCTTACAACGCCGTGGCCCAATTAAGTGCCGCAAAGAGTAGATATGGCCATCTAGTTGAAATGCTCGAAAAATACAGATTCTCAATTTAGATTTGCCACTCTCATATGACCTCTGTTTGACCCCCCCTGACCTTTGCGCGAATCTTGGCCCTTCACAGGACTCGATCCCCTCGTCTTTTCCTCGTTGGAGGTCGGCTTGTTTTAGCCACTGCGTGGGTAACCAGTCTGGAATTTCTTATGCTGAGATTTATCGTGGTGCTATAAAAATTCGCAACGCGTGCCTTTCAGAACTGACCTTTTCACATTATAAGCATATGGTTAGATAGATCTGCTGCGTGAAATGTATTTCTGCTGCAAAGATTAAGAACGTCTAGCGTTTTTTTTGAAATTCTTAGAACTGACAGGCAGGTCCACTTTACGCGTCGTAATAATAATAATAATAATAATAATAATAATAATAATAATAATAATAATAATAATAATAATAATAATAATAATAATAATAATAATGGATAAAAGTCATAAGACAGTTAAGTCTAATTTTAGTTGATGCTATTTATTTTTTAACAAACTCAATTTCAAACATTTGAAAATTGAAATACTGAGCTATAGTATAAATTTTGACGTTAGTAGAGTTTGGACAGCGATTGTAAAGTCAATTTGCTTGTCTCAGATTCCTGTAGTGCAGTCTTGAAATTCTGTAATGATGATGATGACGACGACGATGATGATGATGACTAAGAAGATGATGAAGATAATAAGTAAGTAAGTAAGTAAGTTTATTGCTTCCAACTCATAGGCTAAATGTACAAGCTCACATACAGTCATTATAACTCATAGCACAGCAATCCAAAAAAAACAGTAAGTGTCTTTAGGTCATCAAAATGCAAGCCAAAATGATGATGATGATGATGATGATGATGATGATGATGATGATGATGATGATGATGATGATGATGATAAGGAAGTGATTGTTGTATTGTTTTTATCTATATAGATGTTCCTGTTCCCGAATACCGATCACAACAGATTCTCTGTCACCGAGGACGGCAGACTGGTCATGAGATCGATTCAGGTCGGGGATTCGGGTCTTTACAGATGCCAGGCTCTTAACAAGGCAGGAACAGCATTTGTAAACGCGACGCTCACAGTACAAGGCACGAAACTATATACGAATACAACGTAATCTGTAATCAGTGTAATGCGTAATCAGCGTAATTTATTTCTTATTAAAGATTTGCTAAAAAGAAGTCCACAAACCCAGAATTTGGATTCGAAGTTGTCTTACATGCATTTTGTTTTTCATGCATTTAGTCTTAAAACCTCAATCTACACTGTTTTGTAAGAAGCATTGGCGTAGATACTGGGGTGGGGGTGGGGGGGTTCGGGGACCCAGCCCCCCTATTCGGGCTGGGCCGGTCGTTGGATTTGCGCAAACCGTTGAAAAACAATTTTTGGGAGGGCAGTCGGGAGTACAACTGCTTGACAAGACGACTGTTTTTCTCGTCAAGACTTTTCATCAGAAAAATAATGTCGGCGTCCCCATGTTCTGGAATAATTCTGGCGACGCCGTAGCAAGTCCCCCCAGAAAAAATATCAGTCGTATTATTTTGGCTTCAACGGAGCGGCCTCATTGATTTTATCGACGAAATTTGGGCGATGCATGGCTTTTTTTTGTTTGGTCTTGACAGCTTCCGACCAGCGCCTGCCTCCCATAATTCAGCACGGACCGCAGAACCAAACGCTTCCCGTCAACGGAAGAGCCATTCTGTTCTGCCACCCAACAGGGAACCCGCTTCCCACGGTCATGTGGACGAAGGACGGACGGACACTCCCCAGAGGAGACCCCAGGATCGCTCTGACAGACAGCAGCACGCTTCAGATATCAGGTCTAAAGGCCTAAAGGCCTAAAGGCCGTTCTTTGTAGTGTTTTTCAGCCATTTTGCACAGATTGACTGAATACCGTAGAACTTCGTTTTAACGTATACCTAGAGGGTCTGAAAAATTTAGCACGTTATATCCGAGGTAGGTTTTATCCAATACCATCCATTATCCATTATACGGTAGCGCATCACCTTTGACTTTGGTCTACCGTGCTACTACTACTACTACTGGCGCTATAGAGGTTACTACTACTAATAATAATAATAATAATAATAATAATAATAATAATAATAATAATAATAATAATCATCATCATCACGGGACTGTACATTGCGATAGGCTATAACCGATTATACGTTATAACCGAGTCCGTTATAACGAAGTTCTACTGTAGCATTCACTGGCTATTTTTGAGTACCCGAGTATCTATATCGCGAGTGAGTTTTTTCAAGATTTGTAGAAACTTGGTCGATTGCATTCTAGATCTACGTAGGTCCGACTCCGGTCTCTACACCTGTGAGGCTCTGAGCGAAGCCGGAGAGACGACCTGGATCGCCGCCATCAGCGTGGAAGCCACCACGGATCCGGCCATCGTCTTCAACCGGACTCCACAGCTGTCCGCCTTTCCAGGCGCGCCCACCAAGGTCACCGTTTCCAACGTAACGGAGACCGGCGTGCGGGTTGGCTGGAGACCGAACGTTAACGTCGGCGCTTCGCCTGTTACTTCCTATATGCTGGAGTACTTTAGCCCGGATACTGGAGAGGTACGCAAAGTAAAGTCACAAACGAATACGTCTATTTAATTTCGAAGAAAATCTACACACACACACACACACACACACACACACACACACACACACACACACACACACACATTAGAACTTCGTTATAACGTTCTTGGCGGGTCTGTAAAATTCAGTGCGTTATATCCGAGGTAAGTTATATCCAATCAGTGGCGTATACAGGATTTCCAGAAGGGGGTTTCTAAAAATCTTGACAAGCAAAGAACAGATCATCGTCGTCTTTCTGCAAAAGTTCGTCGCCTTACTTCTTTACATTCTATAGCATTTAAAAATTATTTTCGGTCTGTCAAGGGGGGGGGTTGACCCCCAAAACCACGTCAAAAAATAAAAAATGTATGGGAACACATAAAAAAATTTTCGCGATTCAAGGGATGGTTTTAACCCCCCAAGCCCCTCTTGGCTACGCCACTGTATCCAATACCATCTAATTAACCGAGTATACATGATAACCGAGTCTGTTATAAAACGAAGTTCTACTATAGTTGTATGTACTTTGCATTGTGGCACACAATACACGACTGTTCTAGTTGCAAAGGTTTTAATTACGTAAATATTGCAACCCGAAGGCGATTACATACTGTCAAACTCAACTAACGTATATCAAGAGATTGGAAGTACAATATGACATCTATTGTGACTGGAACATGCAAATGTTGTGACATTACAGCAGGGGATTTTTACCCCTTTTTACACCCCTAACACTCCCCAGATATTGAGACCGACACCCCAAACACCCCACCCCCCAATTTCAGCTATAGGATGACCTTTTTTGGCTTGTCAGACTTTTTTGGCAGGGGACCCCCATATCTTACCGACGCCCCCCAATTGATAATTAATCCTAGAAATAACCCCGCATTACAGCAAGTTAAGTTTCCAATATTTAAAATATTTGTGACAACCCCTCATTTTAATATACAGATAGTCTTATTTCTAACTGGTAATTTGTATGAGTATAATGCATTCATTGTTCTGCTATTTGTTTGTATTGCAGTTAGGCTACAGCGCTCTCAGAATTAACACCAACTGATGATGGTAATATTTTCAGGGCTGGACAGTGGTCTATGAATTTCTGCAAGAGCCTTATGCCAATGTAAATGGTTTGCGGCCTGATACTCAATATGTGTTCCTGATCCGGGCCAGGAACGCTCACGGTCTTGGCCCTCCCACCCAACCTTCAACGCCGGAGAAAACGCTCGGTAAGTAAATTCGACGCCACTGATGAGAACTCAACTCGATGTAATTCTCTACTCCTTCAATTCCTTCTCGTAGGCAGTCTGCATAGGTGTTTATCTGCCTTCCTCTTGTTTTTTTTACCCTCCACTTTTCGGTTATTGCTAAATGTTCCAGGCCTTCCTTCCCCCCGTTATGTGTCCGAAGAAGGAAAGCTGCCTTTTTGATGGTTGCTATCGTACTATATTCCTATTCCAATTTCATTCAAGATCTCTCTATTGGGTTTCTTTTCCGTCCATGCAATCTTTAGCATCCCTCGTAGAAACCACACGTTTTGTGGTTTCCAATTTCTTCTGCATGACTTTGGATATAGTCCATGTCTCCGCCGTTACTCAATCATGAATTATAGTACTTATAGGCTACAGTTGATAAACCATAGAACATTAGTAACTGATTCAGTCTTACATTTAGATTATTCCAAGAATACTTAACTGCTACTGGGTTTTAGATTCATCAATTGTCTAGAAACCTGTAGGTTCTTGCTTTTTCCAGGCACTGGAGCTAGGCCTATAATTCCTGCAACGGTTTTGCCCGTCCTTGACCTTGAACTAGTTTCAGCGAGGCTATCCGGCCAGATAGTGTCCAACCTATCGGCCACCGCGCTCAGTTCCAGCGCCGTGAACGTAACGTGGCTGACGCTCCACAGCGGGAGCTTCGTCGAGGCCTTCTACGTCAGATATCGTCCGTCGAGAAGTCCCGACAGAGATGACGCCGGGAATTCCCCGCGCGAGGATTACGTCATCGACGTCGTCCATTCGAACGCCGCCGTTTCGCAGTTCATCGTCCTGTCCGACCTTCAAAAGTCCACTTGGTACGACGTCTGCGTACAGCCGTTTTACCGGACGGTCAAAGGCAGTACCAGCAACATCATCCGCGTTCGGACACTCGAAGACGGTAATGAACTTTACCGCCGGCGGTAAAGCCATGGTTTCAACCCCACCTCACCCCCAAAAATTTCACCACTGACTCCTCTGAGTCCTCCTGTACCAGACCAGTTCTCCTGTACGTACAAATGAAGTCGCTCAGTTTATGTAATTTACGAACAACAAGCCTTTTGATGTCACCTCTCTTGTGATGTTGCAATTGGTGTCGCCCACCCCCTAGCGACGCCACTGAACTTTACGGCTTTAGACTTTGCCTACAAAAGCTTTTCGGCCTTTTGTTGCGGTTAATTCATTTGCAATTAAATTGAGAAAAGCATGAGCGGGGGAGGTTTATCTTGTATCTGTATTCAGTGGCGGTTCCATGATTTCTTGGTGGGGGGATGAACTGAATCCATAGGAAGTTGGTGCCGGGGGGGAAAAGAGAAGAACAAAATCAATAAACTTTGGAAAAAAGCTGACAAAAGGGAATTCCTGTCCCTGATTTTACTATACTTTTACCGAAAAATAGGTTGACAAGCGAAAAAGGTCATCCGCAGTTTTCCCCCATAGTTCTACTAGACTTCTACCTAAAAAATAGGTAGGTTTCACAGGCGAAAAAAGTCAGGGAGTCCGATGGGGGATGCACCCCCACTCATCCCCCCACGTGGAACCGCCACTGTCTGTATTTGAAGCATTGAGACGATACCGACAATTTGTATATAGATCCAAGTTTGGCAATCTCTCTGTCTTATTACAATCGGAAGCTGCAATTTGACACTTCTGCACGCCGTTTTCCGGCTATTTATTTTGTCGCATTTGCATGCATAATGCTTCTCTCCAGTGCACGTAGTTTTCTGATTGGACAGAAAACGGTTTGTTGTTTACTGATTGTGTGGTTTTTTTTAGGTGAGCAGAAATTAGTCAACGAAGCCTGGTTTCTTGCGACGCTGATCGGGTCGATAGGCGGGGTCCTCTGGGTGGCGCTGTGTCTGTTCAGCATCGTCCTGTATCGGAAACACCGCCGTCACAAGAAACTGAACAGAGGCGGTGCGGGTAAGCGCGGTCATCTTCAGTGCATATTCTAGGCCTTCTCTCGGGGAGGAAATCCCCCCCCCCAATTTTGAATTCCCTCCCCCCAAATTTGTTTGTTTTGGCATTTTGGCAAACAGTATGACCTCCCCAATGTCTGTTGCCCCCAAATTTTAAACTCCTCCCCAATGTCTAGGTGGCTAGAATAGCCACTGGTTATCTTCACCTGCAGAACTAAATTGTTGTAAATATTTTGATAAATTAATTGCTTCATTAGTTTTCATTCATTTAATCATTCTCTAATTGATACATTTCAGTTTTTACCGTTTTTAGGAGCCGATTCCAAGCTACATGACAACCATCAGTAAGTTGATGCAAATAATATAATTGATGCTATTAGTTTTATATTGATTATTTACTACCGTTGTAATTTTAACCAAAAGAGTTGAGAGATTCGAATTGTATTCGGTGTTGTAGTTAGAATGAATTTACGAAGTGGATTTGCTACATCAGTGAGATACAGTGTAGACTATGTGGTAATTCAAGTGAATTCTTAAACCTCGGTGCTTATGATACCGCAGGTCATTTATTAAATGACTTCGTAATGCTTGAGGCTTTTTATCTTGGTACTTATCACACCGCAGGTCATTTATTAAATGACTTCGCAATGCTTTAGGCTTTTTCTATCCGTGTTTCAACTCCTGCAGCAGCTGTACATTTTTAAACACGTACGGCGATGTATTTTGTAGATTTGCAGTTTTCACATTCCATCTTTTTACCACTGTTAACAGGCTCAACCCCATTCCCAAGGAATTACCTTATTCTCTTGGACATCAGTTAGTAACATCAGCTTCGTCGCTTAAGCCCTGCGCCTGCAACCAGGCTTTGATGTCGTCCTGTTGCTACAACGAGTCGCTCAGTGACGGAGAGTACAAGACGAATGGAGAACATGCGTCTGCCAACCACACTTACTATACCCGTAGGTTATTGTCTCTTGTGTGAAGACAGTGACATAACGTTGGGGGCCACAGGGGGCGGCCGCCCGGGGCGCAAAATTCTTGGGGGCGCAAAATTTCAAGTGAAAAAAAAAAAAAAACAAGTATTGATATTATTATATCATAAATAAAATAGGGTGATATAAGTCATTTGCAAAGAAGAATGGTAAATAGTTAGGTACTTTCTCGGAATTTATTATTGGAATGCGAGAATACGATAGGGGGATTTCTGTTGGCTTGTTAAGACATTGGGGGTGGGAGTTGGAGGCATAATCACTGCTTTGTCTTGGGATCTGGGGTAACCCACGATACGTCACTGTATGAGGATATTCTATATTACCGTAATAATTGTAAAATGCTGCCTGGCTGGTTGGACTTGTGAGTAGGTAATAGGCCTATTAGGAATTTTTATTCCAATAAAGTTAGTTCTGGCTTTGTTAATTCAACAAAACAGTATTATCCGCAAATAAGCTTATTATAATCAATAGAGTCATTTGCAGTTCATTTCAAGAATTGCACCCTTTATGCTGCCTGCCATCAGTGGCGGCTCCAGGATTTGGCAAGTGGGGGGCGTTGGCTTTATGCTGCCTGCCATCAGTGGCGGCTCCAGGATTTGGCAAGTGGGGGGCATTGGCTTTATGCTGCCTGCCATCAGTCGCGGCTCCAGGATTTGGCAAGTGGGGGGCGTTGGCTTTATGCTGCCTGCCATCAGTGGCGGCTCCAGGATTTGGCAAGTGGGGGGGCGTTGGGGTGGCAACTAATAATCATGGAGGCCAACCATTTGTTGCTAGGTATGTAGTATTAAGTATAGGGTCCCAACAGGGGGACCACTGGGGCCAGACACTCAATAGAGTGGGGGCACGGGCCCCCCGGACTCCCCTGTGGAGCCGCCAATGCCCGTTGTTGGGTTTCACGATGTTCTACGTTATATTTTTTACGATATTCTGTTTGATTTAAGAATTGTTGTTTTATGAAGTCATTTCAAAAAGAAATCCAATATTTTCCTTTTTAACTTAGCATGTTGTTTTCAGTAGAAACTCCAACTCCTAAGATGGGCTCAAATGCGAACGCGGCACAGTCAAAATTTGGCGGGAAATCTCTTGCACTAACTGCTTCCGTATTCGGCAGCCGCTGCCACTGGCAACCGTTGCCCTGACAGCCACGCCGCCGCCGCCGCCGCTGGCACGCCAGATGGCGTTTTCCGGCCAATCGCAGGAATCGTACCAGAAGAACAAGAAACTTGGAACAACGAAATCGATTCTTCAAGTCAATACAACTCCAGCTGCGAAGGTCATTCGCCCGAACATTGCTGTTTTGGGAAATGCATAGAGTTACTTACACCGTATTTTAACCCCTTAACCGTGTATTTAACTGTAACTCAATGTAAAATGGACGGATATATCCGGGATCCCCAGTTAAGGGGTTAAAAGAGACAGTAATAACAATAATAGTAAGTGCCTATACCACCTCTCTGCACTCGTGCATTTACTTCTAAGATAAGTGCGCGCAATCAGTGCACGCCTTGCACTTGATCGAACGCAATCGGGGGCCCTTTGAGGGTCGGGGGGCCAACCTGGCATTTGGCCAGGTTGTCCACGTGGCTGCTATCCCCTTTGAGGGTCGGGGGCCCTTTGAGGGTCGGGGGCCCTTTGAGGGTCGGGGGCCAACCTGACATTTGGCCAGGCTGTCCACGTGGCTGCTATCCCCTTTGAGGGTCGGGGGCCCTTTGAGGGTCGGGGGCCCTTTGAGGGTCGGGGGCCAACCTGACATTTGGCCAGGTTGTCCACGTGGCTGCTACGCCTCTGAACGCAATCGTGTTTTATTGCAGAAGGACTCGATCGATCGACCGACGGACATCCACCCGGCGCAACAACAGTGCAACCGGTCCTTTTCCTGCCTCCCCCTCCGCCCGCCCACCCGCCGTCCGACGATTCTAGTCTTTCGACCGCGAGGGTCCAGCCCCCGGTTTACAACTTCTCTAGTCCGAAGAGCAGGGCGGCAAAGATTCACGGCAAGGCCGCGCCATCGCCTCGCGAAAGGATAACCTCCCAGAACAAGGCTGCCAGGTTAGCTACGTTTCATCAAAACGAACTGGTGAACCATCATCATCATCACCGTCATCATCATCATCATCATCATCATCATCATCACATCATCATCATCATCATCAGTGTCGTCGTTGAACTTCTATAGCGCCATTGTTGTAATGCTCTTGGGCGTCTTGGCATCAGTTAATCAGGGGCGTAGCGACGGGGGGCGGTATATCGGTATATATATATAAGACTACCTTAAAGTTTTCAATGTCTTTTCTTAAGATTTTCAAAGGTTTTAAAGATTTATCCCCCCCAAATCACATTATACCCCCTCAATCAAATTCCTGGCTACGCCCGAGCAGTCAATGGTCGCTCCATGAATCGATTCGCAATATATTCTATATATAACGTGCATTCGTTTATAACGTACCGCAGTGTAAGGGGTCCCGTGTGATGTGCTACCGTCGTATTATTGGACGGTATTGGATATAACGTACCTCTGATACACGGTACTGCATTTTACAGACCCGCTGAGTACGCTATAACGAAGTTCTACTGTACGAAGCTTCAGTTTGAAGCTGAAATAGCATGTTGAATTAACCCCTTAACTGGGGACCCTGGATATATCCGTCCATTTTACACTGAGTTACAGTTAACTACCCAGTTAAGGGGTTAAAATTTTAACGGCGCAAATTAAACGTTCTGGTGATGGTGAATTTTTCTGCTTTGTCATCTGTAGAAATTACGGCACAACAGAAGAAAATCAAGGTCAGAGATATGTTCCGAACCAAAGACCGCCACCCAACCTTAGCTTTGACGCTTCTGACTATGCTATAAAGCCAGACAACAGCAGAAGACAACTATTGCCAGAGAATTCTGCCGATAATGATAACATCTCTGCCGATTATTACACTTTTATCAAACAGTCTTGAAGCTCAGAACGGAGACATTTTCTGATTAGCTTACAGACTGTTCACGTGTTTTCTTGACAACGTAGAGATGTGCATATACCCATGTTCTGTGCTGTTAGATTTTTTGAAGAAAATGTATTTGCAAAGTTAATATTTTTACGGGAACATTATTGTAACAAAACTGATTTCAGAAGTTTGTGTGGCCGCGAGAAATTGTGCAGTTGACATGTTAATATTACGAAATTCGACAAGTGTTGATCATGTGTAAATATTTACTGCCTTTATTTGGCGCCATTAAAGAACCTACCTGCCCTCACCTGGGACATTGCTTAAGCTTCGTAGTCTAGAGGCCGGGCACTTATATACCAGCACATGGGTGCCAGCCAGCAGAATTTTTTTTCCAGGAGGGTGTTAGGCCCCTGCATTTTATTTCCCTTAAGGCACTAACAATTGCATTTTAAATTTAAATTATATGAAAGACTGTACGCAGCCTAAACATTTTCAGGTAGTTTATTTTGACATAGTATTATATTGTTATTGAGACTAAGTATCAATCTATTAATCATTTTTATTTTTTTAAACAAATGTATAATTTAGAGGGGTGCAGCTCAACATCATACATTGCTCACATTTCGCTTTAGAACCCTCAAGCGCCCCGCACTAATGTCAGAGATATCCAAAATGCTGGTCCAGATTCCTTGTAGGCATCGACTGGGCTTCAATCGGTGCAAATATTAAGGCCCTACGACACCACAAATTTTCGCTCGAATTTCGAAAAAATACCCTGGTCCATGAAAAATTTTTGGGCGACCCAAAAATTCATGTCGATATATTGCTCACATTTCGCTTTAGAACCCTCAAGCGCCCCGCACTGATGTCAGAGGACTAGAAAAATCCGTCACTTTCCACCGTATTAATGTGTCTATATTGGCAATTATAATAATGGAGGCTATACATTGTATAGATTAAAAAACCCTTTAAAGTGATAGATATCCAAAATACAGGTCCAGATTCTTTTTAGGCATCGACTGGGCTTCAATCGGTGCAAATATGAAAGCCCTACGACACCGCAAATTTTCGCTCAAATTTCGAAAAATACCCTGGACTATAGTCCATGAAAAATTTTCGGGCGACCCAAAAATTCATGTCGATATATTGCTCACATTTCGCTTTAGAACCCTCAAGCGCCCCGCACTGATGTCAGAGGACTAGAAAAAGCCGTCACTTTCCACCGTATTAATGTGTCTATATTGGCAATTATAATAATGGAGGCTATACATTGTATAGATTAAAAACCCTTTAAAGTGATAGATATCCAAAATACAGGTCCAGATTCTTTTTAGGCATCGACTGGGCTTCAATCGGTGCAAATATGAAAGCCCTACGACACCGCAAATTTTCGCTCAAATTTCGAAAAATACCCTGGACTATATATAGTCCATGAAAAATTTTCGGGCGACCCAAAAATTCATGTCGATATATTGCTCACATTTCGCTTTAGAACCCTCAAGCGCCCCGCACTGATGTCAGAGGACTAGAAAAAGCCGTCACTTTCCACCGTATTAATGTGTCTATATTGGCAATTATAATAATGGAGGCTATACATTGTATAGATTAAAAAACCCTTTAAAGTGATAGATATCCAAAATACAGGTCCAGATTCTTTTTAGGCATCGACTGGGCTTCAATCGGTGCAAATATGAAAGCCCTACGACACCGCAAATTTTCGCTCAAATTTCGAAAAAATACCCTGGACTATAGTCCATGAAAAATTTTCGGGCGACCCAAAAATTCATGTCGATATATTGCTCACATTTCGCTTTAGAACCCTCAAGCGCCCCGCACTGATGTCAGAGGACTAGAAAAATCCGTCACTTTCCACCGTATTAATGTGTCTATATTGGCAATTATAATAATGGTGGCTATACATTGTATAGATTAAAAACCTCTTTAAAGTGATATAATTCTAAATACGCCACTGTGCAGTTGTACGCCATCCCCACCCCCTCCCATGTACAGGCCCTAGCTACTGACCACTGTAGTCACTGTTTAAACATGACTCTCATCAAATTGTGATATCCCGCGCTGTGGCGGTAATATACTGTGTAGTAGTCTGTTAAGTTAATGTTAATTAAGTTAACCCCTTAACCGGCTGTCCCGAGAATACTCGCCCATTTTGCACAGTACGTTATACAAATAAATGACCAGTTATTAAGGGGTTACTAAGTCGGGCGTCTATATGTGAGCGTCTTTGCCCTTTCCGGCTTCTTCCCCTCCGCACCCCTGCTATCCGCCGCGTCCGGAAGCAGTCCGGCTTTCGGATGCGTAGTTTCGCCGCCCGGTTCCCCATCCGTCGGCGGCGGAGGCGCGGCAACGGCGATGTACTGCTTGCTCTTCAGGACGGCCGCCTCGTGCTTCGTCCGGCGCCGCTCGGCCGCCAGCGTGTTCTCCTGACCGGCCTGTTCGTCCTGCTTCTTCTTCGATATCTCCATCTCACGCTGCTTGTCGATGCACGCCATGGCGAACATACGGAACTCGCGATAGTCCAGCTCCTGCGTGTCAACATCGACGCCGGTATCAGTGGGCTTAATTAGTGGCGTGGCCAAGCGGGGTGGGGGCGGTTTGGGGGTTAAACCAGGGGCGTAAACCTGGCGTCAACCGCGGGGGATAGAATAATTTTTAAAGTTGACCCCAGAAATATAAATATCCCCATTTTTGGCGGGGATATTGCATATTATGGTGGGGACTTAAAATCGTCCATGAAATACGTCTTGACAAGTTCGGCCAAAAGAAGGTCATCCTGATATTTTTATATTTTTCCCTCTCCAAATACTGCCTGACAAGCAAAAAAGGTCATCCGAAATGAGAGAATGTGGATTTGGCGTAATTCTGGCATCAACATCATAGGGTAGGATAGAATTTTTTTACCATATATTCCAAAACATTGGGGTTTGATGCTCTGTCCCCTGCCAACTAATTATTCGGGGAGTCCCCGCCGTTTTAATTTTTTTACGCCCATGGGTTAAACTCCCCTTGGCTGCCGAAAGCAAAATATCTTTAATGAGCCCCTATGCGTTTTTAATTTTTGACGCAACTTTGGGGGTCAAAACCCGTTGGCTATAGAATGTGAGGGTTTAAGAGGCGGGGACCTTTTTCTTTTTGCTTGTCAAGATTTTTCCAAAGTTGGTCACGGTCAAAACCAAAAACCAAACCCCCTCTTCCGGAAATCCTGGCTACGCCATTGGTCATAATAGTCATAGACTCTTATTAATAGTCTATTAATATTATTATATTAATAATATTATATTAATATTACTAGTAATTAATAATAGATTATTATTAATAGTCATAGCCATAGATAGACAGCATTTAGCGTATAATAATAACTCTATGGTAATAGCCAGGGTTCCGGTCCGGAATAGACGCGGTGAATGGGGGAAGGGGTACATCGACATTTCATGGCAAATAGTTTTGGACAGTTTTGGACGAGCAAAAAAGTACATCTGCGTATTCTCTTCGCTCATGCTACCTCGTACCCCCCCCCCACCCAAGCAAAAATCTTTTCTCATCGTTTGCTCAACACTATACGCCCGTTTTCAGTCAGAAAAGAAGGGGGTCCGCTCCGCTGCCTCCGCCCACCCCCGTGGCCAGGCAAACGCTCACTTCATCTCCAGTGCAGTCGAATTCCCTGAAGATCTTGTTGATCGCCGCCTCGTGGAAGTTGAAGAGAAAACCGCAGATGGCAAATTCGTTGACGGACACTTCGTTCGATCCATCGGTGTCCAACAGGTCGAAGACAGTCCGCGAATGACGATGAATGAACTTCTTGATCTCTCT
The DNA here is from genome assembly GCA_018105865.1 of Metaphire vulgaris. Taxonomy (NCBI): domain Eukaryota; kingdom Metazoa; phylum Annelida; class Clitellata; order Crassiclitellata; family Megascolecidae; genus Metaphire; species Metaphire vulgaris. The sequence continues at coordinate 12,053,864 of CM030856.1, forward strand.
GTCCTAATAATAATAATAATAATAATAATAATAATAATAATAATAATAATAATAATAATAATAATAATAATAATAATAATAATAATAATAACAAAGAAATTTAACGCAGTCGCCTTCCACGAAACTTTCACATAATAATAATAATAATAATAATAATAATAATAATAATAATTATAATTATAATTATAATAATAATTATAATAATAACAGAGATTTAGCGCAGTCGCCTTCAGCTGAACTTTCACATAATAATAATAATAATAATAATAATAAATAAAATAATAATAATAATAATAATAATAATAATAATAATAATAATAATAATAATAATAATAATAATAATAATAATAATAATAACTCTAGTACGGGACCTATCTTTTACCTTTACCTAATTAAGGGAGTACAGGAAACCTGCTAGAGGACAAGAGAGCAAGGAATGAGATATCGCAGCAAGGCTTTAATGTGAATGCATGCATGGCCGGGTAGAACAGATTACATCTGCAAATGCATGGAATTTTTTTCCTGCCTTTACTGATACGAACTGGTCTATGCATATAATGTGCCTCTCAAAGTCAGTTTCACCAGTTTCTACTCTTTCTACGCTGATCTCTCGGCAGCTCCTTTAGATCTTTGGGGGCGTCTACCCCACCTGTCATGCTAAGTACTAACCTAAGTACTAACCTAAGTACTAACCTATTAAGTACTAACCTATTAAGTACTAACTACAACTACGATCCTATCGACTCAGATCGTTAGAATGATAGAGAACTGCGTGGTCTAACTAAGCGTAGACCGATCTGTGGCCGTGAAGGGGCTTGGGTCGACCTTCTGGGCGACGAGGATGCAGAAGAGCAGGTAGAGTTCGTCGAAGTCGATGCCACCGGAGCCGTCGGTGTCAAGCATGTCGAAAACCTGATAGATCTTCTGCGTCGAAAGAGTCGTCAGGCGGCGCATCAGGTGGAAGAACTGCAGATCTACAATCGATTGTTATTATTATTATACAGACATGGCTCATTCCTTCCTTCCGTCCTTCCTTCCTTCCTTCCTTCCTTCCTTCCTTCCTTCCTTCCTTCCTTCCTTCCTTCCTTCCTTCCTTCCTTCCTTCCTTCCTTCCTTCCTTCCTTCCTTCCTTCCTTCCTTTTCTTCTTCTTTCTTTCTTTCTTTCTTTCTTTCTTTCTTTCTTTCTTTTTCTTTCTTTCTTTCTTTCTTTCTTTCTTTCTTTCTTTCTTTCTTTCTCGGCAAATGGTTGGCCACCCATGCTAAGAAGTTGCAACCCCAACGGCCACCCAACTTGACAAATCCTGGAGCCGCCACTGCATTAATTAATTAATTAATTACTTCATTCATTCACTGTCATTCATCTACACACACACACACACACACACATATAGGCATATATAGTGTGTAAAAAGTAAAAATGGTGGATGTGTTTGATTTAATGTCTGATGTAATTTCAATGAAATTTATAGGTCATATACCTGGGAAAATGTCTGATGTAATGCTGATATCTTTAGTATTTTCTGAAATATGACCAAAAAACTAAAGAGACACAGATTTTAAAATTTGTATATATTATATCCTATATCCTATATCTTACCGTTTAGACTATCGGTGTCGTGGACATCGAGAAGCTTAAAGAATGTGTGCAGTACATAAACCATTTTTCCGGTCATCAGACTGTATTTCGGATCGAGAAAGAGGTAATTGATAAGATTCGAATGATTCCTCAATAACGACATTGCAACACAGTGTAGGCTAAATACTAAATACAGTAGGCCTGCAAATTCTCTTCCTCAAATTATTCGCCTCCAATTAACTCCGAGCGCCTAAATATACGGAACAGCGTTCTTTTTCCAACCGTCGTTGTCATAGCAACCTTAGGCATCACAATATCATGATCATTGTTATACGATTTCCAGTTTTTATTTTGCTGCGTCATCTCATGGCCAAACCGGAAATGCTTTTAAAATATCACTAAGCCAATGGCGGTGACAGGCTTTCCGGAAGTGGGGGTTGTTTGACCGTGATCAATTTCGAAAAATCTTGACAAGCGGTCCTTAAACTCTATAGTAGCCAACGTTCTGTCTCCAACGTTCTGTCTCATTCTTTAAAACGTTTCAAAACTGACCAGCATCTCCTCTGATATGTTACTGGGGAACTATGTTGGGTACATTTTTGGGCAAAAAACGTAGGAACAAACGTTGTAACTATGTTGGTTTAGGTTAGGGCTGTGGTGATGATGACCAATATATATATATATATATATATATATATATATATATATATATATATATATATATACACGAGGCTAAAATTATTTTGTCGGGTTTGATGATTCTGGTGATAGGGCGCTATATAAAGTGGGTTTCATTTTCCGTCTCTTTGGTTAGAACTGCTAATTAGGCGCTATAAAAGGCATCGCGGTCTGCATGGAGCTGTTCTTGGAACTTATTATTTACGGACTACTTTCAGATTATGGATTGATTATTATTATTATTATTATTATTATTATTATTATTATTATTATTATTATTATTATTATTATTATTATTATTATTATTATTATTATTATTATTATTATTATTATTATTATTATTATTATTATTATTTGATAAATCATGATTAAATCGATTGACTGGTTATAACGAAACAATCAATGCAATCACGATCAAATTAATCGATAGTTTTATTATAAGAAACGTCTTTGAAGACAAGATTATGCATCGACACATCGAAGCAGTCACGGGAGAGCATGGGGAGGGGGTACTGGGCCCCCTTTTCTGGAGGAATCAATCGTGGGATTTGTGGGGAAAACTTTGAAAATTTCTTCGAGCCTATAATTATAAGGCAAGGACTGTTTTGTTCACAGGTAGCCGAGATTCAGAGCGTGATATAGCGCCGCTATGTCGGCGTGGCTTGAAATTCTCCAGAATGGCCAACACATCTGAAACAAAAACGCACAGACGAATCAGTCAGATCGATAAATTTAAAATATATTGATACGTTGCGGGGAGGGCGTTATAAAATTAAATCGACAGGTTAACAAATCTGTAATTAACAACAGGGGCGTAGCCAGGAATTTGATTTGGGGGTAGGCCCTATAATGCGATTGGGGTATAAATCTTTAAAAACTTTGAAAATCTTCAAACACACATTAAAAACTTTAAGGTAGCCTGATTTTGGGGGGATATATACCGATGTACCCCCTTCGCTACGCCCCTGATCAACAAATCATTGTACTTTATTGATACAAGATTTAAGCTAAAGATGCACGTCTTCTTGCTTTTATTGATGCAAACTGGTCTATGATGAGCTCAAAGTCAGTTGTCTTAGTTTCTTCTCTCTGCAAGATCACAACAGAATTTCGGTCGCCCCTTCAAGTGGCGCCCAGGGTATCTGCCTTCTCTGTCCTACCCTACCCTAGGCAAGCTCCACATATTCGTTTAACTACATAAATTATCGAACTAATCACAAAATCTATCGAGTAAGTGGTTCCTTGTTATTTCGAGTTATGCATTTCGCCATGGCGTTGTATTATTTTTCATTTTATCATAAGACGTGCACCAAACGGATTAGGGAGACTTTTCTAGAGGATCTTCCAAACAGCTCTATCGCACTACAATTTCGCATTAATCCTTACGTTGCTAATCTATTTCTGTAGTTTTTAAAATTCAAGTACGCGGAAAACGTGTTTGTCATTCGCTCAAAATATCCCTGTCATGTCATTCTCGTGTGGCAGTTAGGCCTACAGGGTTATTTCTAGAATTATCAAATTCGGGGTGGTGGTGGGGGTCGGTAAATTCTGGGGTTCCCCTGCATGCCAAAAAAGTCTGACAAGCAAAGAAAGTCATCCGTAGCTCAGATGGGGGTGTTGCGGGTATCGGTCTGAAATTGGGGGTGTTAGGGGGTGTAAAAATATTTCTGGGCAGTTACCTGCTTTAGAAATTTTTACCTGTTTTGCAGCGATTTCGTCATCTTGGCCAACGACAATGTATGTACATTTTTCGCCGAATCTCGAGAAAATTCTTTTGAAGCAAACCTCTTTACCTGCCAGAGCAGACAGAGTAAATGTTACAGAGTAAATGTTGCACGCCAGCGTAATTTCTTCATTTACGCAAAGCGCAATAATGATCTATCCTAAAGTAACGCTATTCGCAGGCCATGTAATGTAATGTAATGTGGAATTTGTATAGCGCCTCTTATATTTCTACTCAGGGCGAATTTCTACTCTACAAAGTAGCCTACACAGTTGATCATTTATCAACAGAGGAAAAGCCAGAATATAGACTTCGATAAGATGAACTCTCGATTAACAGGGACAACATCGGGGCGTAGCGACGGGGGTATATCGGTATATAACCCCCCCCAAAAAAAAAAATCAGGCTACCTAAAAGTTTTGAATGCGTTTTTAAAGATTTTTAAGGTTTTTAAAGATTTATACCCCCAATCACATTATACCCCCAAATCAAATTCCTGGCTACGCCCCTGGACAACATTCGTTACATTACTGTGGGTCTAGATAAGGTGTATTCACTTAATTCCCACGCAGGACCAACTTTTCTATGACTGGCAACAGAGGGCCAGATAAGCATAATTATAGTTACAAAAATATCGTTTATAAGTAATAGAAAACTGTTATTAGGTTGAAAACAACGCATTAAAAAGGCAGTTCGTAGGTATTTTATAAAAAGTTGTTCATTGTTTCATTATCTTCGCGGGTCATTTCACGCCCCATTGAGAGGGTCCGGATCTGGTCCGTGGGCTTATTTTCGTGTGCATTTCGAAAATGGACGTTTGCGTCACATGATATCACCCGGAGACATTTCCGCGGAAGAGTTTACCGATGCCTGCGGAACTGTAGATGTGTTCGATCTTAAAAGAGCCTCCGAGTCCGTAGAGAAGAACTTTTGAGATCGTTCTGATCAGAGGATCGACGGACACAAGAACATTTGCAGTCGACGATCTGCAGCGTCAGAGATAGAATACTCAACGATAAAATAATCCACACACACACAACGTCTGGAAAATCACGAATCTAATTAGAATCAGGTAAATAAAATTGATTTTAACCCCTTAACTGGGTGCCCCGAGTAACGCTCGTCCATTTTACATTGAGTTACAAATAGTTGCCCAGTTAAGGGGTTAAGAATTGCCATAGACGTTGTTTTTTTGGCAACACAATATCAAACATGGAGAAATTCTAGACAGTACCAGGGGCGTAGCGACGCGGGAGGGGGGCATATCGGTATATATACCCCCAAAATCGGACTATGTTAAAATTGTTAATGTATTTTTAGATTTTCGAAGTTTTTAAAGATTTATACCCCACCCCAATCACATTGCCCTCCCCCCAATAAAATGTCTGGCTACGTCTCTGGACAGTACGGAATACTTTAGCTTCCGCTATATCACGAACTCTCCCATATTTGAACCTACAGTATATTCCCAGTAAGACAGACATTGGCTTCAATAGTCTTATGGCCAAGTATATTGTGGAAAAGACGACGTAAATGATTATAATATTATTTGCGCTTAACTGTCGCCAATTATGGAAAGCGTCTTGACGATCAGACTTGTCCAATGATCAGTCAACGATTCGATCTCGGATCGAAGGCGTAGCCAGGACTTTTTCTTTCGGACCCGAGAAGAGCTAAAATAACGATTAATTATATATTGACCAAAGGCGTCAATCCACTTAGAATATTGGGGGTGGGGGGGGGGCAAAACCTCCGAAGTTAGGCACATGAAAAGTTGATGCTGTCATTTCTCGTTGTCCTGGTCACTCACGACTCGATATATATATATATATATATATATATATATATATATATATATATATCGTCATATACAGTATATATCGTCGTCGTCGTCGTCATCGTCATCGTCAATAAAGTGGCAGGCTGATTTAATGTCACAGAACATTTAAAGAATGCATTTTCAACAACACTACGATGTGGTTTAAATATCGAACGTGTACAATCTGACAAATTATTCCTTGAAATCATGAAAAATCGTAAAAAATGTCTGGATTTGAAAATCCTCCTTCGAGTAGACTACCTCCGACATTCGTTCGATTCGAATTGAAATGCTCTCTGATTTGGCGAAACTTCTGGACGAGTTTGTCCGCTTTGTCCTGTCTCTGACAGCAAACGGTCTCGGCCGACGTCGTCAGTTCCACAGAACTGTTATAGGCAGACGACAGTAGACCGTCCACAGCGAAACTGAATATATAATAATAATAATAATAATAATAATAATAATAATAATAATAATAATAATAATAATAATAATAATAATAATAATAATACTATAATAACCACCACCCACCACCACCAACTACTACTACTATAACTTACATTATAAGAGATGCTGACTACTACTATAGTAAGGGCTACTGTAACCACTAAACTTTACTTTAACGATACTGACTACTACTGCGAATTCATTTGAGTACGAACTACTACTACCAGATTCATCTGATTACTACCCTATTACTACTACTAAAAAGCCAACTACACAATAATAATAATAATAATAATAATAATAATAAACAAACTAAGTAACTGAAATTTTTACATTTTTATGACCATAGGCGGCGATCTGTCACAAACTTGGGGTGTCCAGTGTCCGCTGTCCAGACTAACCTAACACAGTTTATATTTCCCCTCCTCTTTTTAACGGCGGTCGGTTCACAATTTTTTTTAAAGCTTTAGTAGTTGAACGGCTCATAAGTTGTGTAATGATAGGGGAGCAGTATTAACTGGAACATTAAATTCAAAGCAAGGTCTGAATAGATCTTTGGATTAACAGTTTATGTTTACAATGTAAGTATAGGAAAGGAAGATATAAAGTAACTCTCATAACACGCTTAATAATAATAATAATAATAATAATAATAATAATAATAATAATAATAATAATAATAATAATAATAATAATAATATTTAATAATAATAATAATAATATAATTACATTATAAGAGATGCGACTGTTAATAAGTAAGGGCTTCGTAACTGTAAACTTTTCTTTAACGAGTGACTTACGCGAATTCATTTGAGTCAGAATCTTCCAGATTCATCTGATTGAAGCCCTTTGCAAAAAGCCAACACACGGAATAATAATTTCACATGCAATTTCTCTAAATTAACTTACCTTTTAAAATCAGGATACTTTACGGTTCAGCTCTGCCATGTAATGTAATACAGTAAGGGACTTATATGGCGCCGTTTATATTTATACTTCGACGCCCTTCCGGGTTCAGAGTCGCTAGATAAGAAACCGAGACAGAACGTAAGTCCACGTTGGGGATGATAGGGGGATGCATCCCCCATGCACTGGCCCACCAAAATGCGCCTTCAATGAAAGATGATCGTCTAAACGGATTAGCCTTGACGATGTATATCCACAAAGATGTAAAGTCTTCGCAAAGAAGCTCTGGCTATTTCTATTCGATGAACCGTTCGAAAAACCATGACTCAATTTAGCTTCCCTGCTCCTGTTTCTACATTTTCGCAGCGGAGGATCGGAGTACAAATCAGATTTTCGATGCTAGTGGGAGGGGGTAGACTGCCAAGTCCAAATTTTTGCCATCCGTATGGCCTACACTAGTAATATCGTCTTTAACCATTGGGCGACCCCTAAAAATCCCCAGCCAATCGAACACATTGCACATGTACTGTACAGTGGAGGTCGTCTTATCGAACGTGATATTAATTTTGAGTTTATTTATTAACCTCCTTAGCGTTAATCCCGTGCGTGATACGGGCAAGATATCAGTTTCAAAGTAACTAAATTTGCGTTGACAAAAGCGGGAAATATTTGGCACTGGCGGTGACGTAGACATTTGGGACAGGTAAAAGAGCACCTTGATAAAAATGTCAATTTTAAGCAAAAGAGAATACTGTGGTATTCTCTTTTGCACACATATTAATCACAGGCAAAATTCTGAATGCCAAGCACTTTTGATCTACAAGATATAGTCCCCTAATTTTTGAAAAAAACTTGATTAGCAGGTGCTCTTCACTTCTCTATCAAAAGTGCTAGCCATTCACACGTCTGCCAATACCATTCTCTGTAGGTTAATATGTAAGCAGTAAGGGCAAATCGCAAACGTTGAAAAGTGCTCAAAGGAGTGAATATATTCTTATGAAATTTTGCACTTATGACATAGATTGATGTATCTTTATGTCTGTAAAATTTCGTTTATATAGAATACCACAGGCAATATTCTGAATGACTAGCACTTTTGATATACAAGAGATAGGTTAATTAATGGACTAACGACTTATTACTAGAATATGAAAATACGGAGTTATGATCTTAGCGCTGCTGTGGGAAGACTGACTAACTCTAACCCTAACCCGAGCTTTTGCTGCCTACCTCTACTTCTGAATTGAAAAACCGTTCGTCTGCCAACCGCTCTACCATCTTCTCCATTGCCAACCCGAGCGAAACGCACGTAGGAATGTCCTGACAAAAGTGTTATAATAGGATGTTATATTAGGTATTTTTATGCTATATATAGTTTGATCTCTGCATAGTGATTATAAATCAAGAAACAAATATTACGGAGAGATACCTGAAATATAATATGTTTGCTGTTTTGGCATTGTACTGTATATATGTCTCATGCGAATTATGTTTAGTTTTTTTGTGTAGAATCGAAAATAGTTGGAATTGAGGACTGTATGCGCGACCAGTGGTTTTCAACACAGGAGAAATCCTATTAAACCACTTTAAAGTCCAGTTGTTGCTATTAGTATAAAGGCACGGAACAAAATGCTCGCAAAAATTCATCGCCTGAAAGTTTCTACGAAGATTTCCTCGCAGCGATATATAGGCGTGTACAGTAAATTGATTGCAGTAAATACTGCGCATCCACGGGAATAGATAAGATAACAAAATTAGACGTTGTAACATTTTTATGCTCAGCTGGACAAACATGGGCGTTCGGAGGGATGGGCAATGGGGTGCAATTGCACCCCCTGGAAAAACTGTGGAGTCATTAAAAAGTAAAATCACTCGTCTCTTTCGTCACAAAACCTTGTTTTGCACCCCCCGCCCCCTGGAAAATATTTTGATTTCTTTCGTCACAAGACCCCCTGTTTTGCACCTCCCGGAAAAATTACAAAATTTCTGCGAACGCCCATGTGGACGAATGAATCTCTCGCGCTTGCTTTTTATTTACCTTTCCAAATTTCCTTGCGTAATCTCCGCTCAGAAGGGAATTTAAAATGATCGTCGTTTCGTCCAGATACCAGACGAATACTCGATCGGGACTGGGCACCAATCGGTTACAGTTGAAACTCATGCACAGACTAGACGGACCTATAACGCACAACGGCAACAATAGGCTAAAGATACGGCTAAGAATCGTTGAGCTATTGTGCAGGGTTATTTCTAGGATTATCAATTGGGGGTGGGGGTGTCGGTATATTTTGATGTCCCCGCCGAAAAAGTCTGACAAGTAAAAAGGTCATCCCAGGCTCAAATCATGAGTCAGATGGGGGGGGGGTGTTGGAGGGTGTCGGTCTCAGATTGGGGATGGGTGTTGGATGGGAGTTACGGAGTGTAAAAATAGCCCTGCTATTGTGTACCTATCCCTGCTTTAATCATTAATAATAATAATAATAATAATAATAATAATAATAATAATAATAATAATATTTAAAGTGGTTCAGAAGGGTAGGACTTTATACGTCTTTAAGTAATAAGAACGCTGCATGCGAACAGTTCTAAAGCGCACCTGAAATGAAGGTGTCTTACCTGGAGCTAAATGAAAGGTGTCGTTTTCACCGAATAGCCGGACACCGGACTTCGTTGAAACGACAGGTAGATTGGCGACAGGTGACGAGTGAAACTCTTCGAACGTCTGCGAAAACTGATAATTATAATAGAACAACGCAGATAAGATCAGGTCACATGGCGGCAAATATTACATACAGCTGGTTACCTCACCCTACTGGCATCTAAGCAAACAGGCGAAGTCTCGGGGGCGGTTCCACGACGGGGATTACTGGGGATGGATCCCTCCCCCAACGACCCACCAAAAGTGCGTCTTCAATGGAAGATGATCGTCTAAACCAGTGGCGTCGCCAGGAATTTTAGGTTGGGGGCAAAAGAGGGCTGGCGTGTCAGATTCTTTACCCCCACCCCACCCACCACATCACAAAAAACTTTCTCACCGGATTTGCGCGAATCTGATAGGTGGTCTGGGGTCAGGTTGGGGGCAGTTGCCCCATTTGCCCCCCCCCGTGGCGACGCTAATGGTCCAAACGGATTAGCCTTGATATATATCCACAAAGATATGGACATATCCATAGACAATTTCATCGACAAATTCGCTTCCACCAAAAGAAAACTCGATTTTGCGCTATGACGTTGTACAACCAGACTAAAATGGCTTCTATACATTGTCAATTCTGAACATTATATTTTATAAATTAAATCTGCAAATTTCTTCTAAACCGTTTACCTATAAATTCTTCGATAATTGGCGGGATCATCCTGAAAATTCATTGCACCCCCCCCGAAGAGTCCTTGGAACAGCCACTGTCTTGCTGCGTAATCTAATTCTTTATCCTACGGTAGGTTTGGTCCAGCAGTGGCGCAGCCAGGATTTCCGGAAGGGGGTTTGAAAAAAATTCCGCCAATAGCCGCCAAGGGGGGGGGTTTCACCCAAAAATTGCCAAAAATCGCCTCAAAAAATAAAAATTGCATGGGAATACATTAAAAAATTTTTTTCGCCGTCCAAGGGGGTTTAACCCCCAAACCCCCCGGCTACGCCACTGTGGTCCAGAATGCTTCTTCCTTGTCTTATAACGACAGGACTTTGCATTTTGTATGCGATGGGCATACATGCCTCGTTCAGTTACTGTATATGACCACTAGGCTACTCACTTGTCGACCTGTGGATAGGTTGAGCGGCGGGGCGCATCCTGTTTCTCTGTCGTTTCTATGGTGACGGACTCCGCTCGGTGAATTCAAGACAGCGTCTTCCGATCGTTTGCTGTCTTCTCTCGGATCAGAATCATCTTTCGTCGACTTCTGAGAGGCGTTTGGCATCATTGACTCCATGTTTCGATATTGATATACTTCTCCTCCGCGAGTCACGTTAGCTGTTAAATCTTAAAATCTGTTGTCCTCAGCTTCAGACGCTTTTAGAACGGTAATATATCGCCCGAATTTGATATACTAGTTAGATTATAATTATATTTTACGGTTTAAACGCGCGACATGGCCGATCACAGGCGAACTAACGAAGTAATCCAGACGCTATACGAAAATAATCCAGATATATTCTGATTATTACATTGACAACGTCAACCGTATTCATGCGATGACCATACAGCTCTGATGATACCATCTATTCCATCATCGTGTCAACGGAGGATACACTGGGAGTATCTATCTAGCAGGCCATCGGACGACGAGCGGATAGCAATAAAGAAGATGGACTCAAAAGTTTGTTTTCATGGCGTCAATAAATCCATTGCAATCCGCCTGCATAAGAAGACAGAGAGAGAGAGAGAGAGAGAGAGAGAGAGAGAGAGAGAGAGAGAGAGAGAGACAGGCAGACAGACAGACAGACAGAGACAGAGACAGAGTATTCGTTGAAATACGATAGTCGTAACTCTACGAGAAAAGAGTAAGATTACCGTTATCGATAGCTGTCGTCCATTCTCTTTTCTGTTTTCCGACGGTAAATACCGCCACGCCCCCACCCCACCCCCATTCTAGCCTCTTACCTGGATCGGGATTGAATGCCGCCGCCACCACCCTGGATGCCGTCTCGCCCATCCACCCATCCACCCATCCACCCGTCCAGCCTCCGCCTTTGTTCCCGCTGAATCGACCTATTGTATCGCCGGTCGTCGTCTTCGCGGCCGTCCACTTGGGCCCGGGCCGCCGGTGGAAATTAGGCGGTTAGTGATGCCAAAGTGTTTGCTGCTCAAATACTGTGGAACGACGACGTCTCGAAACACCGTTTCGTATACAAAAGAATGTCATGGGCGGGTGGGGTGGGGGTGGGGTGGGGGTGGGGAGGGGGCAGGCGCCGGTCTCCTGTCGATCGCGGAATTGCAATCGAAGAGTTCTCGGCTTACGTATCATGTTTCATAGCACGGTATTTTTATATCTTTGTATCAACCCGGAAAGTATGGGGTAGGGGCGGTGGGCGGGGGGGGGGGGTACATCGTCGACATTTCTGTATAAAATGGCGTTGACGATCAAAAAAGACGTTATGTGAAGCGCTTCAGGTTTCTTTCATTCTCCTCAATCTATCTGCTGCATACCCCCCTCCCCCACCCCACCCCAAGAAAATACTAAGCGGTTTTGTGCGTGAATTCCACGACGTTCGAATAGGGGGGGAGGGGCGAGTCCCCCGTGGCTGCGTCAATGATAAACGTGGTTTCTTTATATCTTGCCTCATCTCAATAATGGCCCCATTACAATTATTTGAAAGAGTCTGGACCTCGTATAGACATGTACGCCTACGTGCAGGTTTCAATCTTAAGGCCAGTCTGAGCCAGGCCTCATTCTACGAGAAGCAGTTGATGACCATGCACCTCTTATGCAAAGTAATCGAGAAGCATCGTTGGAAAATAGAAAGCGACGCAAAACACAAACAAGCGGAAGAGATGACCATTCTTCCGTCCAGTGCTGTTTCAGTGGACCGATCGGCTGGCTCTTCGAAGCAGTAACTGCTTAAACGAAAAATGCCTTCCTTAACCCCTTAACCGTGTATTTAACTGTAAGTCAATGTAAAACGGACGGATATATCCGGGATTCCCAGTTAAGGGGTTAATAGCAGCAGCAGTGGTCCGTCTGGCATCTGGAGATGATTGCGGATGGGGAGAGGGGGCGGCTTCCTGGACACTGCTTACTGACTCTCTCGGTCGTATAGACCCACCCTATAAATAGCAAGGAGAATTTTCGTACTGTCATTAACTTATTAGACTAACCTATTTAGCATAATAAACAATTAAATATTCTGTTCTCCTCTGGTCTGGCCCTCGAATACCACTCTAGTAGTAGTAGTAGTAGTAGTAGTAGTAGTAGTAGTAGTAGTAGTAGTAGTAGTAGTAGTAGTAGAGTAGTAGTAGTAGTAGTAGTAGTAGTAGTAGTAGTAGTAGTAGTAGTAGTAGTAGTAGTAGTAGTAGACTAGTAGTAGTAGTAGTGTTTGTTGTTGTAATAAAAATAGCAATATTATACAACGTGGAATATGTAGGCTTAGGATTAGCACAACGCAATCTATCAACCACGTTTGGTTGTCAATCTTCTATCACTTTATTTGGATGTCTGCTAAAAATACACTGTAGGTCTATGTCGATCATAATCTCTAGGTGATTAGTTCACACATATACGCTTGTTGTCCTGCGTATCCATGAAATCAGAAGTATCAATCTGTCTGTCTGTCTGTCTGTCTGTCTGTCTTATATCCTTTCAGATGCACGTGTGTTTGTTTGCTTGTGTGTGTGTGTGTGTGTGTGTGTTTTGCAATATAGTAGGCGCATAGCTTCTGCTGACAGATTTTATGATGGCAACACTCAAGTCCACATGTGCCTAGGTCTTTGTAGAGATTTCAGCGAAGCTGTTTCGATAAATTCTTTAGCAGCTTTTCTAGAACAGAGCATCGGAAACCAGCGAAAGAAATACAACAAAGTACTTTTTTTAAATCAGTAAGAAATTGATTTTGTTTGAAAATATCACAAGTGTTTCTTTAGTATTTTCCGCACAAGACAGTCAAACGGTCAGCAAAGCGTCATCGAATAACTGTGTACCATTGACGCTAAACTATTAAATATATAAATATTGCATCCTAATAGTAATAGGTTGTGATTTTGGTAAACGCGTTCACGTTATAGTTAACAGCAGATATGCATCGTTTGGCAACGTTGGTTATCATACTTGGAATGACCCCTCTCGAATTCGAATTGGGGCAGGGGTACTCTACGGGAGCTCCCGGTGATCAAATAGTAGACATTTGCGAGACGCTCATGCCTGGCCACGGATATGAATTCCAGAATTCCGAATCGCCGTACGATGTCTTAATAGTCGGAGTTCCCAACAACGGTTCTTACGATGCTAGGCAAAACATCACAGGTTAGTAAAATCAAATGTAAAATTCAGACTAAAAAGTAGACCTACAATCTTCAATATTTGTATAGTGTGCTGATAGTCTATCGCCTGTAATAATAATAATAATAATAATAATAATAATAATAATAATAATAATAATAATAATAATAATAATAATAATAATAATAACAACAACAACAATAAGTAGTAGTAGTAGTAATAATAATAATAATAATAGTAGTAGCATTATTATTATTATTAGTAGTAGTAGTAGTAGTAGTAGTAGTAGCAGTAGCAGTGCAGCAGCAGCAGTAGTAGCAGTAGTAGTAGTAGCAGCAGCAGCAGTAGTAGCAGCAGTAGCAGCAGCAGCAGCAGGTGTAGCAGCAGCAGCAGTGGCAGCAGTGGTGGCAGCAGCAGCAGCAGCAGCAGCAGCAGCAGCAGCAGCAGCAGCAGCAGCAGCAGCAGCAGCAGCAGGTGCAGCAGCAGCAGCAGCAGCAGCAGCAGCAGCAGCAGTAGCAGCAGCAGTAGTAGCAGCAGCAGTAGCAGCAGCAGCAGTAGTAGTAGTAGCAGTAGCAGCAGCAGTAGTAGTAGTAGTAGCAGCAGTAGTAGTAGTAGTAGTAGTAGTAGTAGTAGTAGTAGTAGTAGTAGCAGTAGTAGTAGCTTCTGCATATTAGCCAATTAGGTCTATCCCTTCCTTCCCATCATCTGATCGTGCCCTTATTACCCTTACATGACCATACTTAACTTTTTGTAACTTGGGATGGTGTGCAATCACAAGTATTAAAAAGCTAGTTCTGCTTCAAAAAGATGATTACAATTATATCCCACTGCCCTTTCGAGTGATTGATTGATTGATTGATTGATGCACGCTCACTGTTCAATCATATTTTCGTTTTGGAACAAAGTGCGCATCTCCGGAACAGGTGCCGCCACTTTCAAAGGCTTCATTCTTCAAGCGAGACAATACACTGGACCTGAATACGTTACAATCGGAAGCTTCGTCTATCCGTCAAATGCACAAGTCACCTGTCAATCTTACGGGGTAAGCACATGGGTGCCCGCACATTGGGGCAAGAGGGGGCACTTGCCCTCCTGGAAAATAAAAATGTCAATATTTCCCATTGAAATTTGAAAACCTTGACCATTGTGTTAGGATGTGCTGTGCCCCTCTTGGAAAAATTTATGTGGCATAGCCATGACCATTATGCTTTGCCCCCTCCTGGAAAAATTTCTGTGGGCGCCCAAGGGTAAGCATTGTATTACTCGCATCAAATTTGGACGAAATTTTCATCAGCTTTGCCGCAGCCCCGTCTTTTGCCAATGTGAGGTCCCTGGCACCTGGCGGCCTGAGGGGCCCCGGCGGGGTGAAAAAACGTTGTTTGTTTTTTCTGATGCCCAAAAGAGTTGACGAGAAATAAGGTCATCGCGTTTTCCGGTGCTTGATCTTTCGATTAATTTATCGTCCAGCAGTATGATAAGCAAAAAGAGGTAAAAACAAGTCAAAACATAAAAGGCTGGAGCGTGTGGAGCCCCTTATGGAGCGCGCGGGGCCAAGGGGACAGTGCCAAATTTTCAACAACACAAAAGACGGGCTTGCTTTGCTGGTCTCTTGGCATATTGTAATTACTGTCAGTTGCGCTAAAAGCCTATCTTAGTTTGCTATGATAGTATCTGAAAACACTTGTGTCTCGATTGTACCAAAGGCTGGTTCGTCTGTGACTCATACAGAAAACAGTATGAAAACGACCATTGAATTTACGTGGATATCTCCGAACAACGCCACGGGAAGCGTAGAGTTCAGGCAAGATCACGTCTTCGTTAACCCCTTAACTGGGGATCCGGGATATAGCCGTCAATTTTACACTGAGTTACAGATAAATACACAGTTAAGGGGTTAAGTAGGCTACATATCTGAAAAGACACTAATATACATGGTTACCATTTTTAAAATATCTGCGATTATATCTTCAGCGCAATGTGTCTTATCGGTTTTGCAGTGCTACTAATACAATAACATCCACTCCAAGGCATAGCGTGAATTTATTCACCTTCACCTTTGAAGTCATTAATCAGTGCACGTTATCTGCTCTCTCAGGTAAAAAGGTAAAACAATCAGCTTTCAAATCAGAGAAGCAGCTTATCTCCTTCGCAAATGGACTTATGAGGCCTTTTAAAACAACTTCTTATAAAAAAATCTTTGCGACATTTAAATAACAGCCATTTTCGATCAGGTCAAAAAGTTGACTTAGTTGCAATTAATTGCTGTTTATTATGACCCGAAGACAGTGGCGGCTCCACCGAGGGGGCAGGGGAGGCCCGTGCCACCCCTATTGAGTGCCTCCTCCCCCAGTTGGGACCCTATACTTAATGCTATATACATTAAGCAACAAATGGTTGGCCCCCCATGATTAGAAGTTCCCCCCCAACAGCCTCCCCACTTGCCAAATCCTAGAGCCGCCACTGCCCGAAGACAACCTCAATCGTTTCAAACATAGTCTCAACAGCTTTGAATGTCGAAGACCAGTTCGATAGTAGAAGTGACTTTGCGTTTTTGCATTCAATCGCTTTTTTCTTTCTTATCTGCGATATCTTTCTGACCCAGAAAAACAGTGTGCCAACGTCCAAGGATGATTAATCGATCATGACTTGGCAAGATCTGTCATCAGGACAACAGAAGAATTCTACTGATAAGCCCATGACGTCATCATGCCCTCAAGGAATTCGTTATCAAACTACCTCCAGATTTTGAACTTATTTACCTCGATGACCTACTAACGCTACTAACGCATTACGTGAACTGGTATCAGACAAACATTTGCGTACCTTGTTCAAATGGCCTTGATAAGACATCCAGACGCGCTCCGTTGGAAACCTATTCTAAATTTTAAACTACTACCTATGATTACTAGTATTACTATTATTCGGTACCGTATTCTCGAATGGCGGCACTGTACAGTAGAACTTCGTTATAATGGACTCGGTTATAACGCGTCCTCTGTTATAACGTACCGCAATGTACGGTCCCTTGTGGTGCGCTACCGTATTGGATGATATTAGATATACCGTGCCTCCGATATATAACGCACTAAATTTTACAGACCCGTTAAGTACGTAATAACGAAGCGCTACTGTATATTAAATTTGCACGTCAGCGCTATATAAATTAAAGCAGTTTATAAGCTATTTCTGCCAATCAGTGGCGGCTCCACCGGGGAGGCCAGGAGGGCCCGTGCCCCCTATTGAGTGCCTGGCCCCCCAGTGGCTCCTGTTGGGACCCTATACTTAATGCTACATACATTAAACAATAAATGGTTGGCCCCATGATTAGAAGTTGCCACCCCAACGGCCCCCTCCCACTTGCCAAATCCTAGAGCCGCCACTGCTGCCAATTGTGATTTCTTGAATATGTTGTTGTTGTTGTTACAGAGGCACAATTGTTGAAAGTTATGCGATTTTCTGGAGAATTGAGCCCGAAAATTTGTCGACGCCTAAACCAGCGATTCCAACGATGGGAGTGAGAAAAAACCTAAACGTTCTAACCCCGTCGCTGAAGTTAGAACTAAATGTTCGACGGACTTCTATAGCGCCGCTAATAATTAATAATAATAATAATAATAATAATAATAATAATAATAATAATAATAATAATAATAATAGTAATGCACTGGTCATTCGTCGAGAGAGCTAGATCCCACCTCACTGCACTAAGTGAAATCGCTGGGGAGAGTTGGTGCGGGGGGGGCGCTAAGGCAAGCACTGCGGCCATTTTCGTTTTGGTGTTCGATGGTCAGACCAGTCGAGCGACAGATGGAGGGGTAGAATCAGACCAATCATGGGCGCCCGCATATTAGGGCGAGAGGGGCAATTGCCCCCTGGAAAATGCAAATACCAATGTTTCGCACTGAAATTTGAAAACCTTGCCAAATATTAACCGTGACCATTGTGCTAAAAATTTGTCTTGCCCCTCCAGGAAAAATTTATGTCGGCGCCCATGAGACCAGTGGAGGCATGGGAAGAATAATTTTTAATTGTTTTATTAATGTAAATAAGCTATTTGAGTGAGTGAGTGAGTGAGTGAGTGAGTAAGTATGTTAGTGACAGCATGAGACTTCCCCTTGCTATGCACAGAATGGACCCGTGGGTGGGGGAGTCAAGTAAGCAATGACCTGTAATTTCCTCCTGCAAATACCACAGTGTCCATTCTTCGATGGCTCACCAGGTAGAGCGTACGACATGAACCGTCTGTTTGGATTCGAATCCGGGGATTAGAAATAGCTATTATACATCTCCCGGGTATCAGAAAATAATATACAGTAGAACTTCGTTATTGCGTACTTAGCCGGTCTGCAAAATTTACTACGCCATATCCGAGGTGCGTTATAAAGGCCCTACAATACCATCCAATACGCTATAGCACATCAACGTGACCGTACATTGCGGTACGTTATAACGGAGGATTCGTTATAACCGAGTCTTTTATATCGAAGTTCTACTGTACAGTATATAGTAAACATAGATATGGTCAAATTTAAGGACACTTCTACGGTCTACCAACATTTATGCGCTATATAAATCAAACATTTAAACTTGACAGTTTGATTGTTGCCTTGAAGGTTCCTATTAATACAACAGATGTTCCTATTAATAATACAACGGGGGTGGACTTAAGCGAATGTGGGCGTACCAAGGGATGCTACCTCAGCAACTGCGACGATCCGAATTCCGCTTCCTGCGAATACGGAGTCACGTGGTCACCGTCAACAGCATGGGCGGATGGATGGACGGACTTCGAACTCTTCGGTTCGACAACCTTCACGTCGACTCCCTACGTGGCCCTCGGACTGTCGTTCGATGTCAACATGGTAAAAAAAACTAAAAAAATGTTTTCCCATTCGTCACCAGGGAAGGGAGGGGTGAATACAGACTTAGAACGGTCGTAAGATTTGTGGAAACTGAATAAAAAGCCTTATCGGACAGGGAGCAGGGAGTGGAGGCAGGTGTCGTTGTAACCTATTGACTTAGTTTGGCATTACTGGTTGTATTTTGTATTATTATTTATTTGTATTATTTGTCTCTGTTACAAAACTAGATTTCAACAACGCTCTCCCGTTCAAGTTCTGGTCTCGCGTCATTGTGTCCTGGATACGCCATAGCAGTGATTTTACTTTCTGTGATTTTTATAGCGCCAGAATAGTAAGATGCACTGACGCCAATAATTATTCTCAGTAGGCATGGAATGGCTGGGGGAAGGGCAGTTACGGAACAAATGACCCGTCCTTCAGTATAGATTTACTACAATTACATAACATTACCAGGGGCGTAGCGACGGGGGATATATCGGTATATATACCTCCCCCCCAAAAAAAAATCAGTATACCTTAAAGTTTTTATGTGATTTATATGTGGTTATATGTAGCTTATATGGTTTGTAGTTAAAGTTTATGCCCCCCCCGAAATATTTATACCCTCCCAAATCAAATTCCTGGCTACGCCCCTGAACATTACGTTAAGTTACACGCTGAGCACGGGCCATGTTTCCTGGTTTTAGGGCGACGACAGCGTAACAGACTGTCTGTACAATCCCTCCATCGGTTCAGTTGATGTTCAGATGTCCTGGAACAGCGCAGAAAACGGCGTCAAAAGCAACGCTGTCCTTGACCAGGTGAGTTCCCTTCAGTCGACAGGTAGGCCTACCTGTATTAACCCCTTAACTGGGGACCCCGGATATATCCGTCCATCTTACATTGAGTTACAGTTAAATACACGGTTAAGGGGTTAAGGCAAACCCCGTCCCATATAGCTGATAATTCCTATTCTAGTCTATAGTTTGGATCATTAGACGGAACAATGACTGGTACTACTACTACTACTACTACTACTACTACTACTACTACTACTACTACTACTACTACTACTACTACTACTACTACTACTACTACTACTACTACTACTACTACTACTACTACTACTACTACTACTACTACTACTACTACTACTACTACTACTACTACTACTACTACTACTACTACTACTACTACTACTACTACTACTACAGTAGAACTTCGTTATAACGTACTTAGCGGGTCTGTAAATTTAGTACGTTATATCCGAGATACGTTATAACCGATGCCATCCAAAACTCTAGCGCATCACATGGGACCGTACCCTGCGGTACGTTACAACCTAAGGTTCGTTATAACCGAGTCACTTATAACGAAGTCCTACTGTACTACTGGAGCGACCGTCTCCCAATCACCAGGGGCGTCACCACGCCAAGGTCCCTATCTCGACGGTGGAGCCCCTGGTGATTTGGCGAGGGTCGCTCCACAACTACGACAACTACTACTAATGATAAATTGATAATAAGATGTCAATTCTGACGTCATGCGTTCCTATAGAAACACCTGAGCCTTGTCAACGGAAGTGTTTCCGGTTACCTTGTCGGCGGACTGTTGGTGTGTCGGTTCACCCGTGTCACGTATCCGCCGTCGACGAATGATGCCGACTGGGCGCAACAGCAGGCAGAAAATCGGGTGTACTATCCCGGGTCTGATGCCTACCATCTGATGATCGCCAAGGGACAAGTCAGTGGCGGTCAGTCGGGTCGATTCGCCTCTTTCCCGCCCCCTCCACAATCCACATAATTGGCGTAGCCGAGTGGACACATAGGGGCGGCAGGGTCCCCATTCTGGATGGGATCGTAAAAAGCAATTGATTTGTGCGGTAACTGTAACATTGTGCCAATCCCGAAAGAAAACGCCCAAAACGAATGAATGACTGAAGAGTAAAATGCTGAACTAGAAAATTAGTTTCACGGCGATTTATTTTTTGGTACAGAATACTTGGTACTTGGTACTTTGGTACTTCGACGGGTGCTTCGGGATCTTTCGCCGCGCTGCCAAATAAATTGAACGTAATCCGCTATTTTGAGTACACAAATTTCGAGTTTTAAAATCGTGGTGTTGTGCCTGGTTTAAAATACTGCACTTGTTTATTTCTTACGTCTTTCTTCCGGTTTTCCATCTCATTTTATGCAGGGAATAAGATGATGCATTCTCTGAAACCTACCGTTTCTGCGGAAAAGGTCAATCTTACCATGAACACGGAATCGTCCGGAGAAGCCAAACTGAGTCCAATGAAGAAAGCTCACGGTAAGTCATCACGATACAGACAGACAGACAGACAGACAGACAGACAGACAGACAGACAGACAGACAGACAGACAGACAGACAGACAGACAGACAGACAGACAGACAGACAGACAGACTCAGACAGACAGACAGACAGACAGACAGACAGACAGACAGACAGACAGACAGACAGACAGACAGACAGACAGACAGACAGACAGACAGACAGACAGACAGACAGACAGACAGACAGACAGACAGACAGACAGACAGACAGACAGACAGACAGACAGACAGACAGACAGACAGACAGACAGACAGACAGACAGACAGACAGACAGACAGACAGACAGACAGACAGACAGACAGACAGACAGACAGACAGACAGACAGACAGAATACCAGTTTTACTTGGTGTTCAAATGTTCAGGGTTGTTGTAATGTGTTTATCGTGGGTTGGGTTTTTAGGAGCAATACAATATTATTGTAGGAATCATAATGATATTCGCGTGGATGGTCTTTGCCAGTTTCGGCATCCTGATGCCTCGCTACTTTAAGACCGCCTGGCCGAAGAAGACGTGGCAGGGAAAGGCCATCTGGTTTCAGGTAGGCCTAGAGACGACGACAGCGAACACTTCCAGAATTACATTCTATTTTCATTATAACCACATGATATATAGACTCTAATCTAATGCTAAACTTCTATAGCGCCACTTAATATAATGCACAGAAGCATCAGCCGATGGCACTTTGAATCGAAATCACTCAAGAAATCAAGTTATGCTTAAACCCTCCCCCGCCCCCTCTCCCCAGTCAAAAGGTTAAAACCGAAGCTAAGTCAATCTAGCCTATTTCTACAGTTCGGTTTTGCGGGAAATTGGAGATTTGCCCCCCCCCCCGCCACCCCACCCCTGGTCAAAGCAAACAAAGTGGAATCTTTTGGAATTTGACTGCAGTCCTATTATACATTGAATGCTTTACGTTGGTTTTCAGCTTCACCAACCACTGATGATCATTACACTTATTCTGACAAGTGCAGCTTTCATCATAATCTTCGTTTATGAAGGACATTACTCTAAGGTCTGTACTGCACATTACAATCGTCATATTTTTAAACACGAGTATAGGCCTATATTATTATTATTATTATTATTATTATTATTATTATTATTATTATTATTATTATTATTATTATTATTTGGACGCGGTGAGCATTTAGACGCGGAGGGAATTTCGACGCGGTGAGCATTTGAACGCGGTGGGCATTCACAGAGGTTTTCATACAGGCTTAGGCTACTTAGCCTCCTAAACCACTTAAAATCATATTATTATTATTATTATTATTATTATTATTATTATTAGTAGTAGTAGTAGTAGTAGTAGTAGTAGTAGTAGTAGTAGTAGTTGTAGTAGTAGTATTATTATTTGGACGCGGTGAGCATTTAGACGCGGAGGGAATTTCGACGCGGTGAGCATTTGAACGCGGTGGGCATTCACAGAGGTTTTCATACAGGCTTAAGCTACTTAGCCCCTAAACCACTTAAAATCATTATTATTATTATTATTATTATTATTATTATTATTATTATTATTATTATTATTATTATTATTATTATTATTTGGACGTGGTGAGCGATTAGACGCGGAGGGAATTTCGACGCGGTGAGCATTTGAACGCGGTGGGCATTCACAGAGGTTTTCATACAGGCTTAGGCTACTTAGCCTCCTAAACCACTTAAAATCATATTATTATTATTATTATTATTATTATTATTATTATTATTATTATTATTATTTGGACGCGGTGAGCATTTAGACGCGGAGGGAATTTCGACGCGGTGAGCATTTGAACGCGGTGGGCATTCACAGAGGTTTTCATACAGCCTTATTCTTAGCCTCCTAAACCACTTAAAATCATATATTATTATTATTATTATTATTATTATTATTATTATTATTATTATTATTATTATTATTATTTGGACGCGGTGAGCATTTAGACGCGGAGGGAATTTCGACGCGGTGAGCATTTGAACGCGGTGGGCATTCACAGAGGTTTTCATACAGGCTTAGGCTACTTAGCCTCCTAAACCACTTAAAATCATATTATTATTATTATTATTATTATTGTTATTATTATTATATATTATTATTATTATTACGAACATTTATAAAGCGCAAGTTCGCAGTGCATCAAATGCGCTATATATATATATATATATATATATATAATTCTTTAATTTTGATTAACTAAATCAAGGCTAGTCAGCGGCGTAGCCAGGATTTCCCGAAGGGGATGGGTGGGTTCACATAATTTCCAACTTCGAAACAAATTCTGACAAGCAAAATAAAAAGGTCGCCAATTATCATTTTGCGCTTGGTTAAATGAATAATATTATAATCACTTATCAGAATAATAATAATAATAATAATAATAATAATAATAATAATAATAATAATAATAATAATAATAATAATAATAATAATATTAATACAATAATACGCAATAAAATAATGTTTGGTCGGACAACCAAGGGGGTTTAGCTCCCAACACCGCCCTTGGCTACGCCACAGAGGCTAGTACATTATTAGCATGATACCTAGCGAAAGTCTTTCCCTATTTCTTTAAATTGAAAGATTTAAACATTTGAGATCGTTGACTAATGAACAACGGTTGTTAGCTGCAAATCTCTTTTGATGATTTTTATTCGCAGTTGGATGGCGCAGCGGCCGCCCACCCACCTCTGGGGATCATCGTTATGTCTCTCGTCCTTATTAACGTAAGTCTAATTCAGAGTCATTGTCCTCCGTCGGTCAAAGGCAGTGGCGCATAGGCGGATTTAGAGTTTAATATTTGGGTAGGCTACCATGGCATTTTGGATATCTACCACTTTAAAGGGTTTTTAAATCCATAAAATGTATAGCCTCCATTATTATAATTGCCAATATAGACACATTAATACGGTGGAAAGTGACGGCTTTTTCTAGTCCTCTGACATCAGTGCGGGGCGCTTGAGGGTTCTAAAGCGAAATGTGATCAATATATCGACATGAATTTTTGGGTCGCCCGAAAATTTTTCATGGACTATTCCAGGGTCCAGGGTATTTTTTCGAAATTTGAGCGAAAATTTGTGGTGTCGTAGGCAGGGACGTCATTTGGGGGTAGGGGCATTTGCTCCCGCTGATTTTTAGGGAAACAAATTTTTTCTCCAATGTTTGTTTGTGTTATTTAGTTTTTTTAAAAGGTCAGCAGCAGCCTCTAAACGTGTGGTGCTTGACTAATCGTAAAACAAATGACTGACTAACTCTGACAAGCAAAAAAAGAGAAAAAGGTCGTCAAAACTTTTTGGCAAACTTGTCAAGTCGAAAGTGTTTCCCCCTCCTGAAAAACAGTGAAATGACGTCTGTGTGTATATATATATATATATATATATATATATATATATATATATAATTCGGATTGGTTTTGGTACGCCATCGCCAGACGCCTCAGTCTTTATTATATTGGCGCCATAAATGTTGATTTGTTGATTGATTGATTGATTGATTGATGTTTGTATTTTCAGCCTATCATGGCCGTTTTTCGTCCAGCGCCGGACGCAAAACGTCGCTGGATATTCAACATCTTCCACTTCTGCGTCGGACTCGTCGCACATCTGTCTGCAAGTAATTGTTCGATAATAAGGTGTCCCCGATTAATAGTTAATCCAGTTCCGTTAATTAACTGCAATCATTGGCGTGGCTGGGGCCAGTGGCGGCTCCACCGGGGGGGACAAGGGGCCCGTGCCCCTATTGAGTGCCTGCCCCCCCCAGTGGCCCTCCCCAGTTGGGACCCTATACTTAATGCTACATATACATTAAACAACAAATGGTTAGCCCCCATGATTAGAAGTTGCCACCCCAACGCCCCCCCCACTTGCCAAATCCTAGAGCCGCCACTGGCTGGGGCTGCGGAGGAACAGGGAGAGTACATCGACATTTCCGGGTAAAAATTAAAATTCTCGGACGAGCAAAAAAGAGAACCTCTTTATTAACGTATTCTTTTTGATCATGCTACCTACCCCACCCCACACCCACGGGCGTTCGCAGAAATTTTTCCAGGGGGTGCAAAACAGGGTCTTGCGACGAAAGAAATGAAAAAAATTTCAGAGGGGTGCAAAACTAGGTTTTGTGACGAAAGAAACAAGTATTTTTTCTTTTTCATAACTCCACAATTTTTACAGGGGGTGCAATTGCACCACTTGACGCCCATGCCCACACCCTCAAATATCTTAACGGTTTTACGCAAATTTCACGACCAGTCCCAGCCAGATTAGAGGACCGGTCCACCAATGTCTACGCCATTGTTTCCTATACGTTGAAGGTATTATAGACATATTAATCATTTTTAAAAACAAGTCGAAAAATTCCAAAAGGTTCAAGAGGGGAAGTGGGTCATAGTACAGAGTCGTTGCATATAGGCACCAGTGGCGGCTCCACAGAGGGGCGGGGGGAACCCGTGCCCTCCAACTGAGTGCCTGCCCCCCCAGTGGCCTCCTAGCTGTTGGGACCCTATATACTTAATACTACATACCTAACAACAAATGTTTGCGCCCCCATGATTAGAAGTTGCCACCCCAACGGCCCCCCACTTGCCAAATCCTGGAGCCGCCACTGATAGGCCCCAAAGCAGAACCTTACTTTGAGGAAAATAACTTAAGACTGCGTCTTGATAGTTAAACCAGATTTCAAAAACGCACAGGAGAATATTACAAAATAAATTAATTAACTAACTTAATAGAGAATAAATTGCTTGTTCTATTGTTTGTCCCAGCGGCTACGCTATTCCTTGCCATGTACATAACCACGTTGAACATGCCCGAGTGGTGCGTTGGTGTAATGGTGCTCTACGTATGTTGGCATGCTTGCGTCGAAATCACGCTGGCAATTCACATGCGCTACACGCAACGAAAACTCAAACAAAGTAAGTTCATTGTTTCCAATGGCGCAATAATAATTTTACTACTACTACCACTACTACTACTACTACCACCACCACCACCACTACTACTACTACTACTACTACTACTACTACTACTACTACTACTACTACTACCACCACCACCACCACCACCACCACCACCACTACTACTACTACTACTACCACCACCACCACCACCACCACCACACTACTACTACTACTACTGCTACTACTACTACTACTACTACTACCACTACCACCACCACCACCACCACCACCACACTACTACTACTACTACTACTACTACTACTACTACTACTACTAATACTAATACTAATAATAATACTAATACGGTTTAGAGTGGTTCACTAGGGTCTACTTTACTACTACTACTACTAGCTGATTTTACTACTTTTATCTTTTTATCTCCGTTACGCCATAATAATAATAATAATACGTAATCGTAATAATCAATTAATTTAATAATAATAATAATAATAACCATAAGGTAAAGAGTGGTTCAGCGGGGGGGTCCTGAATAATTTGTGTGAGCTTGTCCTGTTTGGGTTTAGCTTGATTTTACAGAATTACGCCAAATTTTTATCATTTTATCTCCGTTACGATATTTGGAGGAGTAAAAAATCGAGTCACGTAATCGTATTTCACGATTTTGTCAATTATATTTTGTAACGTTTGGTGTAAGTATTATTCTATCATGTTAACGTTTAATTTCTTCTTCTTCTTCTTCAGAGTACGACGTTACAGCGTCTGCCATTAATCTGGACGTTGATTCTCCAAAGCCAATTTACGAAGAAATCGAAAAGATGTCCCTGCTGCAAACCGTTAGAATCTGCTTCTGTCACTCCCGCTCTCTTACCCAGTGGCGGCTCCACCGGGAAGCCAGAGGGGGCGTGCCCCCAGTGCCCCTATTGGGACCCCTGGCTCATCAGTTGGGACCCAGGTATCCACTTAATGCTTTGAGTTCCTGATATCCATTAAACAACAAATCCATTTTTCCTTCGATTATTGCTTAATGCTACCATTAAACAACAAATGATTAGAAGTTGCCACCCCAACGGCCCCCACTTGCCAAATCCTAGAGCCGCCACTGCTCCTGCTCTCTTACCTCATGCTATACAACTGGACTAAATGAGCTTCTATAGAGCCGTTTCATTAATGCACTTGGCATTTGCTTATACATACATATAGGCGTATATAGCATAACGTTGTGAGAACACGAACTATAGCTGATGGCCATTTTTTCTTGTCATACTTTGTTCAAGTTGAAACGAGGCTGAGGTTGAGCTTGTTCAAAATCAGAAAAAGTCTGACAAGCAAAAAAGGTCATTAGCTATTTCGCGTATACTGTGTAAGTCTTACTAGGCCTATAGCATGTTGTTTTAACCCTGTCCATTATTTTTCGCCCACCCCGAAAAATTCTGCGCCTTGCCTACAGGGGCGTAGCCAAGAATTTGATTTGGGAGGGTATAAATATTTTGGGTGGGTATAAATCTTAACTATAAACCACATATACCATATAAACCACATATAACCACATGTAAATCACATTTTAAATAACTTTAAGGTAGACTGCTTTTGGGAGGGTATATATGCCGATATACCCCCCCGTCGCTACGCCCCTGCTTGCCTATAATCTTGCGCTCCCTCCAATGAATCGATGGTCGATGAATCGATGAATCGGTGATAGATGAATAGATGGTCGATGGTAATAGATGGTCGATGAATCGATCATCCAGCATTATCCTAGGCCTTCTCTGAGGGAATTCCCTCTCAAATTTTTATATGTTGGCTGGGGGATGGAAATTTCCCCTCCAAAAGTATGGAGACTCAGACCTTGCCCCCCCCCAAACATTTCAAAATCCTCCCAATGTCAAGGTGACTAGAATAAACACTGGGAGCCAGAAATGGGGGCCGCCCGCCCCGTGGCTCCACTAAAGCCGTCGTTCATACAGTACTCTGCTTTCTTTCTATTTTATCTGACTGTAATCATAGCGTAAATTCACTAACAACAGGCAGTGGCAGCTCCACCGGGGGGCCTGTCCCCCCTATTGAGTGCCTTGCCCCCAGTGCCCCCAGTTGGGAGTAATGCTACATACATTAAACAACAAATGGTTGGCCCCATGATTAGAAATTGCCACCCCAACGCCCCCCCCCACTTGCCAAATCCTAGAGCCGCCACTGATAACTGGCGATTGTTTTCTTTTTTTTATTAGTATTCCTTGTTTCGAACTGCGATCGCTGGCCTACATCTATTGGGCGTTACGGCATGTGCCATCGCTATTTCAGTTCAAATTGCGATATCGTGAGAAGAAATAATAGTATTATTCACGAAATGCTAGATAGAAGATCTCAGCTAACCACACGCACACGACTAGACCACGGCCCGTTGACTCAAAGTCCTTTAGATTTGGAATAAACATGTGAATAGGTAAACTCTCCTCACGAGTGTGCTTTTTACTTACGCTATAGGAATTCACGAGATTTTTACTTACCTACTTATGGGAAACTTTTAGAAACTCTGTTTTGAAATTCACACAGGTTACTATCGTGCTGTATGAAGGACTAGGAATTATTGTTGTGCAGAACTGAGAATGTAAGTAAGGACGCTATCTTCACGCTTTTCTGATGATTTCAGGCATTCTATAGTAGCGTTGCCAAGCAAATTTAAAAGAAAATCGAAAAAAATATGTTATGTTTTGTGTCTCAAGATAACAAACACCATAAATGGATCAGAAATAGCCAGAAAAACTGCAGTTAGATAAAATCCAAGACAGCTCCAAGGTTGTCAACAAATTATCTTTATTGTTTACAAGCCAGAATGCAATTTATGCAAAGATGTAACTACTGTACTTGTGTTAAAAAGTGCAAGCCAGGTTCTTTAGTGGCAAGTCAACCAGTTGAATCTTTATTTAAAGTTTAGATCCGAATTAATGACAACAACAACAACAACAACAGCAAAATAAAGCAGAAAGTTATAGTTCTCAAAGTCACCGAAACACTGAATGAATATCGGCAATAGTGTCAAGCAAACACCATAAACTATACAAGAACACTACAAAGACAACCACAGTTCTGAAAGTGAAAATCACAGAACAACGTGAAGATGCACTTCTGATGTCAGACGAACGTAATGTCAACGTAAAACAAGCACCATAATGCACGCATGTCAATAAATCAGCACATCCATATCTGGGGGTCATGAGGGGGTTACTAGCCCCTTCCCACCATTGGTCCAAGTAAACCCCCCAGCAGCGAAAGTTGAAAATCTTGCAGCAGGGAGAAAATTCTCCACAGCAATTTTTAAATTAATTTTATTATTTGTAAATTAATTTTCAACACACGGTACATAGCAACACAAATGAGAATGACAAGAAATATTAACCTTAACACCTAATGTCACTGGCGATACTTTTAAAAGTCTGACAACGCCTTAGCATTTCAAGCATTCGGACGTCGCATTGCACACCAACCGTGACAGTAGCATAGAGATAAGATAAATTCACCGCTAACTTAGGACGGTAGAAAACGAAACACAATTAGTAAAACAAATCCATAGAATAAAACAACGATAAAACAAGCCACGAATTTCTCCAACACATACAGAGAGAGAGAGAGAGAGAGAGAGAGAGAGATGTGACCGACCAGTACGAAACTCTATCTATCGATTTCTAAACTGAGTAAAGTCAAGAATATAATGAGAATTGAACCAGCTCGATCTTATCTAACATGCTCACCTAAACAGGTTACAACACTGAAGCAAGCAACAAGTCAAAAAACTCCACCTTATAAATCTATACACGAAGCAGTGAAATGCTTGGTAAGTAACAGGACTATAAATAGCCAGGAAATGAGAAATAATGATGGGTATTCGAGATCGGATTAAGCAACATGCCTTACATCTTTCACAGATCCATTTATATACGCCTTATCACTCTAACAGCAGCATTTGCAGACTACACAGTACTAGTGCGAATTAACTCAAAACACATCAACTACACATAAAATACTTCCAAAATAGTATAATATTTCACCGAATAACAACTATTTAATGCTGCAACCAGGAAAGCGGCTGAGAATAAGATGTACGCGTCCCAAAATCACATGTCTAGCTGCTCGAACTCCAGCGTGCCCGTTTTGAATTGTTCTACCAGCTTCTGGATGGCATCCTTGTTGATCTCCTTCCCGGACAAGGTGTACTTCCTCTCCTCGGGAATGTCGAAGAGCACGAGACACGGCTCCTCGTCTTCGACCTTCACAAACGCCCGCAGCGAAATCGCGATCTCGACGCTCTGGAATACAGGATTAAAACAAAATCCCAGCGTCAAACATCCAATCTTTTGCAGAAACCCCCCAAAATAAACAGGCAGTTGTAGGCATAACCTGATCTCACAAACACACACACACACACCACACCAGGGATGAGACAAGAACGTTGGTCTCCCGCTGCCATCCTCACAGACAAAATATAGGGGTGAACAACTCGTCCAAGGTCGCTACAAAGTGGCTAGGGTCAGATTTGAACCCGCTACCCTCCGATTCCGTGTACCACTACTCCAATGCACCCCAAAACACATCCTAAATAGACATATATATTCACAAGGAATGCCTTGGATACCGCAATGTTACCAGAATCCGAGAGATACAAAGAGCAAAGGAGAACAGAACGTACTTCTGCAGAACCGCCTTCGTAGCAGAAGAACAACGGGGGGAGTTCGTTGTCGGATTCAAGACTCGCCTTCTGTTCCGCTTTGTACGCCTTTGCGACGTCGCGCAGCAGGTCAAGAGCTGAATCTTGCATGGTGGTATTACCGTCTGAATGGAATTAACACGGCTAAGTAAGCATTCGTTTAAATAATAATAATAATAATACTTATCTGTACTAATACAAGGCAGTTATATAACTGGAAGCATTTAACCCAAAAACTGCCAAATACTTCGTAACTATATGCAATGTAACTGAGTGTACTTGGTTCATGGTAGTCAAAGGGGTTAAATCATGATAGCTGTATTGTGGAAAGCAAAACCGATGACGCCTAAATAAATATAAAATGCATCATCTTATTATTTCATAACCCTAATAAATCATAAAATTTACCTAATCAAAGTTAAATAAAAGAGTTATTCCACTATCTAAATTTAACTAATGACTAGACAACAAACAGAGAAAAAAATCAACATAGGCAAAGAAATAGAATATATTATCTTATTGAGAAAGTCAATATCTTGCATATTTCAAATTCAAGATAGCATTGTCCCATCAGACAACAAAACAAGCAAAGAGGAGATATGCAAAAAAATTATTCTGGTATCCAGATACACAAAGGAATAAGTAATACGCTGCAAGGAAATGCGCGTAGATGTACCAACTTGTAAACAAGAAGAGGCAAGCACACTCGTTCAGATTCGATGCATTGTCCATTCCAATCTCCTCAACTGGAGCAGGAATCCAAGGATAACGCTGGAATGTAAAAGAAACTGATGTCTTAACAAATCCTACAATCTACATAGCCTATGCCAATATAGTCAAAATCTGTGCTCTCCATTCAGAAGCTGTATATAAGAATAACCATGCACAATTAGTTATGATGATGATGATGATGATGATGATGATGATGATAATAATAATAATAATAATAATAATAATAATAATAATAATAATAATAATAATAATAATAATAATAATAAACTGATTATAATGGCATGTCATACAAGTACTACAAGGACACCTTACAACTAAAAATACAGAATATCCTACAATGATCAATGTTCTGGATAACTACGAACAAAGAGAGCAGTTATGATGATGGTAATTATGCTGGTGATGATCATGGTGGTGGTGTGATGATGATGTGCCAACAGTGACAAGTAGTGGCAGGGGTGTCAAATTCAAACCCCCATGACCTGCCAGTTACCTAAAAAAACTGTGACAACTACCCTGCCAATCATCCCTGCTGTATTGAAGCCACGCGTGAAAGCTACTGGAAAACTGAGAATCTGCAAACTATTGAACCTGACAAAATAAAAGCATACGTGAAAAAAATAAAAGCATACGGCTTTACTACAGATAACGTCAGCAGTTACCTCGCCTTCCTTGTCCTTTTCGAGAATGCTACGACCATTTGCCGTTATCACGTCGTTGTTCTCATCGACTAGTACTAACATCGGAATACCTAAAAAATAGATAGTAACAAGAAAGTCACTAACAGACGATATACAGCGCAACAGTCGCTAACACTCAGCACCTGCATGTTGCCACATATAGAAATCTAGAGTGGCAGTGAAGGTGTAAGCAAACAGTGTGTCAGGTCACCTCCTATTTGTCCGGCATTTTGGCACTGAATGTCGAGGTTAGCCATCTAGTTATCGATAGAATATAATATACGCCCACAAATTAGGGCTGTGCCGAAATCTGGCTTCTGCCCCCCGAAAAGACAAATTCCGGCCATTTTCACAAATCCGGCTCTGGCCAAATTCTGGCGGATTTGTACGGCACACACACACACACACACACACACACGGAAGTTTTCTTTACAGTTTCACCCTTGTTACTAAGCACGGTCATAACTTTAACGTATAATCATTTTAATTAATGAGTAGTGAATAAGTTTCTGATTAAAATAAGTCTAATAACAAATACAATAATTTATTAGCAGCATTAGTGCTCAGTTGATCAGTAAATTTAGCCGTGTAGCACCACGGTACCAGTCAAGTTTTGCAGTTCAACACCATTTATTTTGTAAATCCGCTCCGGCCGGATTTCATTTTGTAAATCCGGCTCCAGCCTAAACTGAAATCCAGTACAGCCTTACTGCAAATATACTAATATGGATACTTCTATCTCACGTCAAAAAATCATTATGAGCAAAGAAACAAACAAAACCTTCGACTTCAAAGTAGCTTGAGAGGTGCTCGATTCGAGCATCGCCGTATGGAACCGACAACCACGGCATCGTCTTGTAATAGTTTTTAAAGGTGTCGTCAGATCGATCGGAACTGACGAACACAATTTCGAAATTCTTTCCGGCAGCCTTCACTTTTTCGTACGTCTTGGCAAGCTCTGGAGTGAAAGACCGACAGGGCGGACACTGAAAAAACACCCCAACATATTTTATGCTTGGTTAAAATAGAGGACATTGAGTATTAGCATTCATACAAGATCAGCTAGAAATGCGCTAAAAATAAATTTTCTCTCTGGTTTCAACTGTTAAAACACCCATGTTTCATAATATCTATCATCATAATTTATTCAGCGACTACGTACAACTGAACTCGTAAAGAAAGAGGTTTTACAGAAAGAGTTGTTCAACGTCAACAAAAACAATTGCATTTACCCAATGGGCCGAAAAATAGAAGCCCTTGACTTTTCCGGAAAGTGCTTCGTCACTCTGCACGGTGTCTTCACCCTGCAGCAATTCGCCGCGGATGATCTCCGAAAACGGTTTCGGATGCCATGGAAACTCCTTGCCGCTGGGGTCACTGCCAACGCCCTCGCGACCCTTTGCGGTAACCAGCTTGCCCGTCTCCGCCTCGATGAACACCAAGGTGGGGATTCCCTGGACTTTAAACTTCTTAGACAGCTTTGCCTATCAGACGCATTTATAAATCACATCTAGAACACTCTGAATGCATTTATTAACCCCTTAACTGGAAACCCGGGATATATCCGTCCATTTTACATTGAGTTACAGTTAAATACACGGTTAAGGGGTTAACATTATTACACAATGCAAATCCTGCCTAGCATCACAACCACACTGCTGCAGCGTCGCCTGTAAATGATCAATTTAAGAAAGTACTGCTCAAAATACATGCAATCACAGCTCACAAGTTATACAAAACGCAAGCACACATGAAAGGAACAGTAATGAAACTGACTTATTCAGGAAACTGATTTAAAAACTACTATGACATTATTACAACAGAAGCTACTGCTGCTTGTACTACAACTACTACCACTACTATAAATTCTTAAACCAACAGGTACTTTGTTAACTATATGTAATATAACCGCGCATATTCAATTCCGGCGGTTTAAGGGTTAAGCGCTTCTATAGCACCAGTTCTAATACACATGAGGAATCAATTGATGGTATATCAAATCCATCTGCAAAATGCCAGGTCATTCAGTCAGAGTGGGATCAGTCAGAGTGGGAAAAAGACTATTATGGAATAGGAAATACATTAGCGCTAAAAAAAAACGTGCCAACTAATAGAGCCAGCAGTTAGAATCTAGTGGAACAGAGAGAATTTCAAACGGACCTTTCTGTCCCGGTCGGCGTAAACCATCGCCTTCCACGGCATCTCGTTCAGATACTCTTTGAAGCTGTCCTCGTCCTTGTCAGAGCTGACGAATATGATGTCCATCTTGCGGCCGGGGTCCGTCTCCCGGAACTTCTTGTAGAATTCGGCCAGTTCGGGGGTGAAGGCCCGGCACGGCGGGCACCAGTGGGCCGAGAAGTACAGACCGACGACGCCGCCCGGGCCGATCCCCTGGACGATGTCGGAGACTGAGGTCGTCTTGGCTTCCCGGTCGATCACCGTCTCGCCAACCAGCTCCGCCAGAACGGACATTTTAATCTGGAAAAAGACGAGAGAAATCCGCTGAAATTTCAAGCAAATCGACCTCAAAATGTCGCAGCAGCACCAGCAATGACGAATCGACGATTGACGACTGGTTTTTGTTGACTCAGAATTAAGAAATTCGTACCGGATAGATACTCTGAAACAGGTAGAAAACGGTAGATTTTGTGTTTTCTGCCGTTGAACGCGCGACCAATAGTTGGTAATAGACTAATAGTTCTGTTAACTAAAATAAAATGAACGAAAATAATTGTTTAAATACTCCGAATATTACAGACAAACAGGTCAAATGCGCACGTATACAAGCGGAAATATATTTGAACTACCATGAGAAATAATACCAAGCATCTGTGTTAAAACGTGCCAGACGTAAAGTGAAGCAAGGCTAGACGTGCGCGATGAGTAAATATCTAATATACATGAGTCAGCATTTTCTGAGATTTTTACCGACAGCCATTTGTGCGTTAGACTAATCCGTTTGGTTAAGTTTAATTTATTATTTATTAATCACTGTATGGCAAGTGCATTACTGCTGCAGTGATTGCAACATTCAAGTGTCTACGTGATCAACGTCGACAATACCGGCAATGAGTCAAAGCACTAATTACACTAATTAATAATCTTAGCAATGCAGTATCCATAAAGTCAGTCATTACTTACGATGTACTGATTCATGAATATGTGGCGACAAATACACGTGGTCAAATTCAATGGTCATCCTAATCTTACCCTAGCTCTATTGGCGATCGCCTTAATATTATCAGTATTATTAGCTACCATTTAGAATACCAAATATTCACAACTGTTGGCGAATATCTTTACTTTATAACAAACATTCTAAACAATTGCACGGGCAAAGCATAAAAATCGACGCTAGGGGTCGAGGGACGGTCGAGTCTTCGAAGAGTGCGACATCATCCAATATTTAGTCTTTGTGAGAAGATCACAAGATTTTTTAAAGGGATGCAGTCGGAAAGGCATTTTCTGTCCTAAAACACTGTATCTGTATAAAAATTCCACTCGTTTATGTAGCGCCAGATGTCCGCGACGTGTCCGTTCCGTTTTGCGTAGACGAAAATTTTGTAGGAAAAAGGGATTTCGGGCGGCGAAATGGACGCAAAGACCCAGGCGGTGGCGACCAACGCCTTTGGGCCCCCGTCCGCCTCCTCGACGACGGGGTCCACGGGGGCCCAACAGCCGGATCAGTTCAAGGGGTGGCTCTACAAGTGGACGAACTACATCAGAGGCTATCAGAAGAGATGGTTTGTCCTGCAGAATGGGCTTCTCTCCTACTATAGGTACGATTTCCTAGTTCTGTACATCCACAGTGTATCGTCATCCACTTCCTCCCCCTCCTCCTCCTCCTCCTCCTCCTGCTCATCATCATCATCATCATCATCATCATCATCATCACCACCACCATAAGCATGATCATCACTGCTATAAAATATATATTTTATTTTTGGTCTATCACGAAAATATGTATTTTCTAATTTGGTGCACCATCGGCTGATGCCCTAAAGTAGACATTATGATACTGGCGCCACGTAAATTGATTTATTGATTAATTGGGTTCTGTCAATAGTATGGCTGATTGGAAGTTTATTCATATCGGTTGATTGAAATAAAATTTAGTCTGGTATTAAGATAACTTGTATTTTGTGAATTTGCTTAAATAACAAAGTTAAACTTGTTCATAATATCGTACAGTTGTCTAGAATTTTCTGATTAGCAATATATCAATATAATTAAGTGATACTTTCTAATAGCAGCTAAATGTTATGAACTGAGCACTACTGTGTTAAGTTCAGATAAAAGGCTTGGATTTAGATTAACAGGGTACAAATTATTCCACATAACCTGAAAGACTGCTTCCTCTTTTTGTATTCTATGTCATATTGCTTGAGCTGCTGGAATTCTTTTGCTACTTGGTGACTGTTTCTGAAAGATTGTTGTAAATAGCTTTAAGTCTTTTAGCATATTTTTTCTGTGTGGAATTTATGGATCTATATTTAATAACTGATAAATTAAAATGCGGATAAACTAGAATTGCATCGTACAGACGTGTTTATTTAATTTTTTCCAGGAATCAGGCGGAGATGCTTCATACCTGTCGTGGCACAATCAACCTGGGGAATGCCTTTATTCACACAGGTGACTCCTGTAACTTCATCATTTCAAACGGCGGAACGCAGACGTTTCACCTGAAAGCCAGCTCAGAGGTTGAGCGTCAGAAGTGGGTAACAGCCCTGGAATTGTCAAAATCCAAGGCGGTTCAACTGTTGGAATCTGGTGAGTCCATTGTGAACCGAACGTGAACTGTTACAATCTCAATTAACCCTTTTCCTGTTTGCCCCGAGAATACGCGTCCATTTTACGTTACATTACAAATAAATGAACGGTAAAAGGGTTAATTATTTAATTGTTGGTTAACTACTGCTCAGTTCTGTTTAATTATTGTCGATGTTTGAATTTTTATCAAGAAGTTCAGATACACTGCTGTCACTCAAGATTTTTAAACACCAGTGGGGTCATTCAGATGGCTAAAATTAAATGTTTAGCTTCCTCTTAGGTCATTGCCCACCATTGGGGATTAGACCTACCCCCTATTGAATTATCTTCTGGCAAGAGATTTTTGATGGCAATTTTTATAACTCAGACAGGAATGTGTTTATTTGGTCAGAATTAGATCATGCTAACATCAGCACCTATTAAAATGTCAAGTTTCTTAGAAGAAAGCTTATATATATATATATATATATTGATTATACAATTAATTTCTTATGTGAGTTTTAGTGTTTGTTTTTGAAGTAAATTGTGGTTAATAAAAATGTCATTTGTGACTGCTAGGCCATAGGAGATCATGTATTTGACGCATGAAACTTCTGCATATTGACAGAAATTTATTGTGCCTCGGTATTTTTATGTGTGCCACTCTGCTAAGGGTCATTTGCCTATCTGACATCTGATATGAAATTTTATAACGCGTCAGGATTGGCTAAGTTTTTCTTGTTTACTGATGGCAGTATTTCAAAATTTTCTGGGTCTTAGTAGCATAGCAGATGTATTGGATATCTTGGGCTTTGACAGTGCTGGTTAAATCCTTATTTGACCAACCTGACAGATTTTAATTGAAAGCAAATAAACACTTGCCTTTAACCACCAAATTGTAGCCTATTACAAGTTTTTGTTTCGGAGATATGTTATGGGGATATATCCCTTAAGTAGTTACCCGAACAATATTCACGTGAATGATAAGTTGGCATTAAACGACGGGTGCTCCACTTAAAGATATATCTGTGAAACATTTGTTTTGGACAAAAATAACACGCAGATATATCCGGGCGAGTGCATTTTGCACATTCAAGCGGATAATTCAGCCGGATATCTTTGCTGTTCAACCAATCA
The DNA here is from genome assembly GCA_018105865.1 of Metaphire vulgaris. Taxonomy (NCBI): domain Eukaryota; kingdom Metazoa; phylum Annelida; class Clitellata; order Crassiclitellata; family Megascolecidae; genus Metaphire; species Metaphire vulgaris. The sequence continues at coordinate 12,092,043 of CM030856.1, forward strand.
GCTTCCAGGTCAGTAGGTCATCGCCCGTTACACTTCTTCCCGGTTGAAAATGCAGCTTTTAAAGTGCATTTCAACACCCCAGTTGCAACAATCCTGTCATCCGCCATATTTGCAATAGGCTTGGCTACATTTCATCCTAGGGTCCATCTGCCTACTATCTGGAGACAATGTAATGGACTCGTAAGGAGATATATCCCCACAGCATATCTTCTAGTGGAGATATACCTTTAGGAAAACATGCTTTAGTGAATAAAATGTCACATACCTTGTGCCTTCACAAGTGTACCGTTTATGGTACTTGTACAGAAAACATGTTATATGCACATATATGGGGTAGTATTTTTGCACCTTTGCAAAATGAATTCTGTATATCTTAATATCAGTTCCCAGAAAAACTACTGGGTAGATGACTGTTTGATATTTAGGATCTCCTGGTTTTTTTTAATTTGAAGTTTTTATAATTTATTTTACATGCATAATTCTTGTTCCTCGTAGAAAAATCTGTGGATGTGAAAGTGTGAGAGATAGATAAGTGAAAACATGGTATTTGTAATCTTTTTTTTCAGTGTTTAGTTGTTTTGCATTAATTTCTGTCTGTGGATCTTTCAAGACGAAGACGACATTCGTGAGCAGCCGGAGAAATTTGAGCTGAGCAGTCATCTGCGAGCACTGACCACCAAACTCAGCGAACTAAATACTTGCAACGAGCTTATCGCCAAACACGGCAACTCAGTTCAGAGGGCGCTCGGTGAACTCGAACAGCTGGACAACCCGTCCGAAGTGATAGCGAAGATAAAATCAGTGAACGAACGGGCGACGGTGTTCCGCATAACCACTACTGCCATGCTCAAGGTATTTGCCCGCGCGGCAGTCGCTGTTTAGTTTCCAACGATGCATTCTGCGTTCCATTTCCATAACTACAGGGTGGCGCAAAAAAAACGGACTATGTTAAATGCAAACCTAAATGCGACCGACTAGTCCGTTTTTTTTGCGCCACCCGGTTTTTTTGCACCACCCTGTATGTTGCATTGACTTTTCTATTTTTTCTGTCCATAAAAGCTTCTAATAATACTTGTTCTGACTGATTGCGTGTCTGCATGGCTTAAATATGGAATTTAGATTATTTTGTACATTGAGCATTGGTTATTAGATAAGCACCGTAGGTTATGTGGTTACTTTTCCAATTAATATTAATGGCATGCATATCTGGTGGCTCGGAGAGAAATCCAGCCTACTAGTTGAGGAGTTAGTTTAGAGTTTGTTACCTTTAGGTAATGCTTCCTGCCAAATACCACATTGTGATCCTGTGCTGGGGTTGGCTGCATTTATGCCAACGTTCAATGTATTCAATTCAAACCAATTCAACGTATTCAATTCAATTCAATGTAAATTCAACGTATTCAATTCAAACCAACGTATTCATGCCATTGTATTGTCTTTCACCACAAATAAGAATATAAGAATTCAGAATCTTATCTCTAATGTTTGGCTTCATTCGCACTGATGCTTGATAACAATTTCTTCATCTCTAGCTTCAAAGTTTTCAGTTTAGGTTTGATGGTTTAGTGAAAATCCGCGGTTGCTTGATTTCTCAGGCGTGCAACGAATATGTCGAGATCGCCTCGAGCCAGGGCAAGCACTGGCAGCGAGCGCTGCAGAACGAGCACGGGCAGAGGCTCCGACTCGAGGAGCTCGTCGAGCAGCTCGGAAAACAGCACAGCAGCTTGGAGCGGCAAGTGCGGAAGTCGCTCAGCAACGCTCTGAACCATAAAAGCAAACGTCCAAGTCCACAACAGGGTGATTATATGACAAGACTTTGCTGATCAGGAGTGTCTAGGTTTATAAGATTATTTTCCTCTTATACTGGTTAATGTTAATTCTGAATACAGATTTGTCTAGAAACAAGTTTATAACGGCAGACGTATAATAATTTGAAATACACGGTGGCACAATAAACCCGGCCTAGTCGCATTTAGGTTTGTATTTGATAATATAGTCTGGTTTTTTTGCACCACCCTGTAGATTTTGTGGCCATTGGTGTTGAGAAAGATCTTTTCTGAGGACGTGTTTTTTGTTTGATAGTGGCAAACACTGGACGCGAACGTAGGTCTAGTTCTGAGGAGGATGAATACTATTTTGACGCACTCGATGAGCAAATGGAGGAGTTCAAGGTCTGCCTACCACGGGACAAGAAAACGCACCAGTGGGCAATTTCAATTTCCTTGTGGCTTTTTGGACTTTCAAGTCTCGAGATTTTATTGAATTTCATTTTATTATAATTAATTGAGACAACGTTGAGGACAATCTGACAATTTTTGCCGTGTAGACTGATTATGTGTTTTAACAAATTTTTTACTTTTAAATTTGTGAGTCCCGGCAACATTATTAGCGTTAGTAGAATAGTAATCTGGATTGATCAAGCAGTCAATGTTGTGCAATGTTCTTAGTAAATGCAAGCATGCTTAGTGACATGGGTCCACTTTCTGTCATAATGAAATGTTCAAAAAAAACTATTTATCTTTTGCAAAAATATACCTCCAATATATGTACTGTGAACGGATTAATATGGGGATGCATTTGTTACGGTCGGCTTTTGCGCCGCATATCAACGTATGCCAGTGGAATTTATTTCTACCCGGTCTCGGTGTCGCTTTGGTGTTTCAGGCGTTCGTACAGTGGCATCAGCGTCGATAGTTTGATTTCGGTCGACCCTCGCTCCGACAATTACGACAGCAGTGAGTCGGAGTCGGACAGGAACGAACACGAAGCGAGCGTATTGGCTCATAAGCACGTAAGAACTGCTGCAGTTTTACTTATCGGACATTTTTTCCGATATCATGGTGAAAACCGCACAAGGTCACTGGCCCTCCTGCTGTTTCGGGAAATCATAATTCTCCGTACTGTTGTAGGCTGATAGCCAATGCAATGTTATGAAGGTGCTATATAAATTTAACATTTGTTTTAGCTTTTGGCAGGCATGTCAGTTATTTGAAGGCTCAATATAGTCTTATTCATATTGTGAAATCATATTAAAGATTATGATATCAGGATTTCTAAAGCAGACGTTAGATTAATTGTTTAATTTAAATGTAATTATGTTATTATTCTGTATTAACCCCTTGACTGTGTATTTAACTGTAACTCAATGTAAAATGGATGGATATATCCGGGATCCCCAGTTAAGGGGTTAATAGCTATTGAAATTCGACGTTCTCTGTTTCCATTGAAGAAGAAAGAGCGCAAAACCTTGAACAATCGTCCGGAAAATCATTCGTCGGACGTCATCGTGGGTCTCGGAAAAGGCGACCTTCAGGCAAACGCTGGCGGCATGAATCCCAAGCGGAATAGGAGGAAGGCGATTCCAGAGAGACCGAACTACAGCCTCAACCTTTGGAGCATCATGAAGAATTGCATTGGGAAGGAACTCAGCAAGATACCAATGCCAGTAAGATATGCGTCGTAGTTGACAGTAATGGTTCATTACGTACGTTTGTGTAAGGTCTCGTATGATTAACCTTAACCCCTTAACTGGGCAACTATTTGTAACTCAGTTAAGGGGTTAATCATAGAAATTAATACTTGCTGAAAGTAAGTCCCTTTGTGGTGAAGACAGAGGTAAGTTGAGGTCAATTTTACACCATTTTTGCTAGGTTTTAGACCACGTGGTACTATGGTTACCATAGAAATTACCGTAAAACTTCACATACAAGCCCCTGCTTCTTGAAAATAATAAATGATTTCATACCCTGGCTGTTTGGATTTGGGACCCGGCTTGTATTAGAAGTCTTATGGTAACATGATGTATCGCACTTCACAAAATGGCCAGAAGCTGGCTTCACTTTCAGACACCGCGGGCTCCTTCTAGTGATAATTAAATTCTATGGTGATGATGAAGTTGCAGTAACAGTTTTAGGAGAAGAAGGAGGAGGAGGAGGAGGAGACACAATCAACAGTGTTTATATACAAATGCTATACAAATATTACATTACATTACATTACTCTTATTTACCTGTACAGGTGAATTTCAGTGAGCCGCTGTCCTTTCTTCAACGCCTTACGGAAGATTTTGAATATTCCGAATGCCTGGACAAGGCGCGACTGCCGACGATGTATACGAGCAGCTGGCCTACGTGGCCGCGTTCACCGTGTCTTCGTATTCTACGACCACCACACGCACGCTCAAACCGTTCAACCCGCTGCTCGGCGAAACGTTCGAGTGTGACCGCAGGGATGATTTTGGGTGGCGGTCAGTTGCGGAACAGGTCAGTTTTCGCCAGATTGTAAGATATTTTGACATCAGAATGACGTGTTTAGTCTTTTCTTCTTAAAAATTTTTCTCAATCACCTTTCGTTTGGTCCTGGTAATTTAGTATCGGTTTGCATCTTCTGTGACTTGTGTAAAAGTTGTCTCTGTTCTAATTCTTGGTCCACAGTGTTGTATTTTTGGCCAGTTGTGCTATATGTAATTGCTTTGCCCGACTTTGAAATATGTTTGAACCGTGGTTGCGTCGTGATGTGTTTTCCAGGTCAGTCACCATCCGCCCATGGTTGCCATGTTCACGGAAAGCAAGCTGTGGAACTCCTGGCAGGAGTTCACGATGTCCAGCAAATTCCGCGGAAAATATCTGCAGATCATACCACTTGGTAAACAAATTTCCTCTGACCAGTCAAACTCAATGGCTGTTATAGAAATGTTAACAGGCAAAACCATCTGCAGTTTAATTGATGACATTTTTCTTTATATTATTATTATTAATCATCTTCATTATTAATATTATTATTTAGTTTTTGAATAATTATTTAACAGTGCAATCTTTATTTTGAATTTATTATTATTATTATTATTATTATTATTATTATTATTATTATTATTATTATTAATGAGAGAACTTGTATAATGCTGTAACTTAGCTAAACAGGCAAGTCAAAAGTGCTATTAAGGATTGGAAGATGAGGATGTTAGACTCATGTGCCATGTATATGCTTAGGCATTTGTGTGTGTGTCACATGGTTGAAGTTGTTCTAGTGTGATTAGTTTTAGCAGTATTTAATTCTGAATTCCTAAACTTTTGTGACTCTTTTTTTCAAGGAATCGCGCATTTGTTGTTTACGAAGAGTGGCAACCATTACACTTGGAGAAAGGTTGCTACGACCGTGCACAACATCATTGTCGGTCGGTTGTGGGTCGACAACCACGGCGAAATGGACATCGTAAATCACGTAACCGGCGACCGGTGCCACCTCAAGTACACACCGTATAGCTACTTCTCACGAGATACTCCTCGGAAGGTAACAAGATTAAACGTAACATTACGGTACAGCCATATTACAGTATATACTATATAACCCTTTGTATAATATGCAAATGGGTATAGGAAGCTAGGTTTGTCTTGTGAATTATGTAATCTTAAATAAAGTTATATTCATACAAATATTTTTCATTCTTATTTCCATGTTATTTATGCTAAAGATGAATTGTTAGCCTTTAACCCCTTAACTGGGTGCCCCGAGTAACGCTCGTCCATTTTACATTGAGTTACAAATAGTTGCCCAGTTAAGGGGTTAATAAGTAATGACTGGTGATTTATGCAAAGTATTGTCATTCATTCTGACGTTCAGGTGACAGGGGTGATAACTGACAGCCACGACAAAGCCATGTATGTGCTGTCGGGAACGTGGGATGACCGGCTGGAAGGAGCGAGAGTGTTGAATACGGTGAAAACTGGAAAGGGTAACGTGGTCTACGAAACCGGTGAAACCAAAGTACTTTGGCAGAGAAGATATCCGCAGTAAGGAAACGTGTTATTACTACTTTTTTATATTAAAGAGATAATATGATTAACTGTTTACTATAAATACTGCCACTAAATACGATAAATACTGCAAACAATGGGAAGATTGAAACACATCGGAACTCTATAAAGAAATTAAAATAAACAAGAAAATCCCAAATTTCCAACACCACTGTCGTTCTGATTGTTTAACTGTTATGCGGAATTGACTGTACACCGTCGAGTTTGCGTTGTATTTTGCTGCCTGTGTTCCGTCGTAGACCGGAGTTGGAACGCTGCTACAATTTCACGCAGTTGGCGGTCGAACTGAACGAACCGGAGCCGAACGTCGCTCCGACCGACAGCCGCAATCGTCCGGATCAGCGGTACATGGAGGAGGGAAATTGGGATGGGGCGAACCGGATGAAGCTACTGCTCGAGGACAAGCAACGAGCGGCCCGCAAGAGGATGGAACAGGAGGCCGTGAAGGCGGCAAATATGGGTTAAGCACGCTTATCTGTGCATAGCAGTAATTGGTTGTGTTAAATTAATGTATGTAATGTAACGTAACGGAATATTTATGTAGCTCCTCTTCTGGAAAGAAGCACTCCTGCTGCGATTAGTGCATGTTGATAGTTTGGTAGAAATTACGGTAAATGACATTTTGACGATAGTGCCGTACAATTGTGTTTACATTATCTATGTTTTTTAAAGGTATTTGAACCAATGATATTGGATATTTGAACCAACTTTGTATTGCGGTGGAGGCAGTCACGAAGTGTAAATTTGCTTTGAGTTGACAATCTTGTCAACAATCGTTTGGAATTAGTCAATTTAAAGGATTACTTGATAGCCAAAAATTTCACTGTAGGGTCCCATCCATATAGTACATACATAATAAAAGGCAAAAATTTGTCAGTGCTGGAATTTGGGGGGGGGGAGAATTTTTGTGGCTTTTGGAGGAAATCCCCCCCCCAGCAGGCCTGTATAAAACACTGCTGTAACTGATATGCATTGTTTTTTTTTTATTTCTGACCACGTACAGGCGAAGAATTCAAAGGCCATACGCCCAAATGGTTTCAACAGGAAACCGATCCTCAAACGGATGGTGTGATCCACGCTTTTACCGGCGAGTACTGGCATTGCAAGGAAAAGCAGGATTGGTCACGATGTCCAGATATCTACCTTAGGCCGTGCTGATTTTTACGATATCGAAGCCTCTCATTTTAATAGCTAGAGATGGGCATAGCTAGATGTTGCATTGTTTTGAGATACATAACTTGAATGGTCTAAATGTTGTATTCTGTTGTCTTTAAATATGCTGCACGTACAATATATATATATTATTCGCTCATACATATACGTGTATAAGTATATACATGTACTGTATTCATATATATATACACATAACTCTGAGAATATATGCAAGGTTTCAGATTGCGTACAGGAAATGTGGATATTTGATTTGTCTATTTGTGATATATTTGGCAAAAGATTTGGCGAGTGTATTTTGATTTGGTTCAGTTTTTTTCAGCTTTAGTAAATTTGAACCTGCTGTTTGTTTTACATTTTGGTGAATGGTTCATGTTTTGGTTTTTCGCCGTTGTCACGGAAATTTAAGCACGTTGCAATTTCTGCAGATTTTTCACAACTTAACGTCTTCGTCATTTGTGGTATTTTGCAAAATTAGGATTTTATATCTAAATCGTACGTGCCGGTAGTTGGTTGTTCTCGTTATGTATGACGTTCAAAAGTTTAAGTGTCTATGGTTGTCGTGCGTTTGTTCTTCTCTTTGCCTGCTTTACGACTCTATGCTGTCTTGCTTTTTTTGCATTTCAAGCGGTTTATTCATGTGTTCATTATGCTCTGCCAAAATTCTGAATCTGCAACGAGTTTTACAGATATTTGAACTTTCTTTGCCCAAGCACAACAATTCGTGTGGCAACTATATCGGTTTTTTGAAGATGTTCAGTTACAGCTTTAGCAGTAACAGTGAAATCTCTATTTTGGATATATTGGTAGGCTATTCTAATCCTGCTATTATATATTGGGCCAGTTTTGTATCTGGATTAATGATCATTCTGATGAGGGGATTATCAGTGATATTCAAGTGCTCAAGTGATTTGGAGCATTGGGCCACTGCTTAGTTTTGGAACTCCAGCTTCTAAACAAGCAAGAGCTCCCAGACCCACCCACCCCCTTCGCCTCCCGCAAATCCTCTGTACGTCTAAATCTATGCTTTAGTTCTGTCATGATTTAATTGAAGACTGGAGTTGACTAAGCGATCGCAAGTTGACACCGCGCTTATCCGACGAAAGTATATTATATATAATTGCTGGCTGAATTTCTTTTTGTCTGCGTTTGCTGCACAATGGTAAAAAGTCTGTTATGTACTTTGCGTTCATGCTGAAAACTTCGCGCAAAAAAAACTAGCTTTCTGCGTGTACCGTAGTTCGTATTCTAATGTCAGAATGTTATTCCCTTTTGTAGTTTTCATCAGTCATTATTGCGTGCAACATCTGTAAAGATCTGTTACATATTATTATTATTTGTCATTAGATCGATAGCTATAATGGTTATTCATAGAATGGGAGTAATAAGAACTATCGATGAGGAGTTTGTTGTTTAAATTTCGTTATTAGTGATGGTGATTTGTATCAGGTTTTGTTTTGTTTGCGGGAAATTTTGATTGAGTTGCCATAGTTAATGTATTTTGTGCAATTCAGATCTTGGTTTAGTATTAGTTTGATGTCAGTGTCATCCATGCTTGCTTTAGCTGTTGGAATCAGAATCACTTGCTGTGAATAATTTGAAGGGCTGCCTGTTTTCTACGATGTACATACCGCGCGATGCCTGTGCTTCGGCGTGCGACTGGGGCGATCCTCGTTCTAAGGGTTCGAGAAGTGACCCCTTTTGTTCTCTGTTTGTCGATTGTCGTCCAAATTCATCCTCCTGTCGCATAATTCATTTTCCAGTTTGTGTTCACGTGGCGTCCTTGTTTAATTTCGGATAATGTTGACTCCCTCACTCATGCTCTACTTTTGGATGTCCTGTTTAACCGCATTTATTTTCTATGTTTTGAAAATTAATGCAGAAAACTAATAGTATTTTGAAAATGTCTATAAATGTACTAATACATTTGGGTTAAATGATTGCGTTGCGATATGTTATTCTATGGACGGAGTCTTGGCCGTATTACTTATTTCCTGCCTTATTTCGAAGCTATTTATTAAGTAGTAATGTCCAACTCAGTGGATTACTTGTGTTCATTACCGTCTGTGAAGTTAAAACAGCGAACTAAGGTTAACGGAATATGCTGGATATGTGATAAAGAGATTTGAGTTTGTCTTTTTTTCGTGTTGTTGGTCATAGCTTTCCCATTAGCATGTTTAACCCCTTAACCGTGTGTTTAACTGTAACTCAATGTAAAATGGACGGATATATCCGGGATCCCCAGTTAAGGGGTTAAAATAAGTAGACTGGTGTATATAACTAGGAATGGAGGCTCTTGCGGTGTAGTATGTCTACACGGTGTCGTCATGTTCGAGGAGAAGCACTCTCATCTACACCCAGTGTATGATTTGCCTGGAGATGGAGAGAGGGGTTAACTCCCCCACAGGTCCAGGCTGACCCACTTCCCCTCCGGTGGAGGTAGGAAATTCTGGATGGGGGTTTGATCCTACCCTGGTGCTTTTTTTAGAAATGGATCACTGCCTGCGTTGAGAATAAGCTTATGCCAGATTTGTGTTTTTTAAAAAGTCGCTGCATATCTTATCCAGGCTCGTGAATGTGCTTTAAAACGAAGGCATTTGGTATGTTTCAGTTGAGTAGGTGAATTCCTTTTGAAAATTTGTGAACTTTTTGAAGTCTCTTGTGATGTACGATGTCGTCTTTGACTTTGCCCAACATTATCGGCTCTGTGTGCTTGATTATTTGTATGCATTGATCGATGTAACTCCCTTTTATCAGCCTGAATTATCAGCCTGAATTATCCTGAACTCCTTTCCATATTCCATCAAACTCTTCGCGTTGTATAATAATTTCTCTTATATTAGAGCATCACTTTGTACCCCTTAAGCATTATTTAAGCATTAATTAAAAAGCTTAAAAAAGCTTAAGAGTTATTGCAATGTGACTATATATTTACACTAATGCATGTTTGAGTGGTTAACATTGCATAGTTTGTGATGCATGCTGTGATAGAGAAGTTACAAGATTTCATAACTAGGCTGTTATCTCATGTAAACGTTAGTGCTTATTTGTATTACATTACAGGGCAGTTGGAGAACTACTCTAGTTGCAGTTTGCCACTGCATATTTTTCTGCATTTAAGATAACTGTGTAGCCCTATTTTGTGTGCTCCACTTCTGCTTATGATACAGGAGTTTTCAACCGATTCTAGTTAAGGCAGAGTGAGAGTATTCGAGTGCATGGGCGCCTGCACATTAGGGCAAGAGGGGGCACTTGCCACCCGCTGGAAAATGCACGAATTCCACTATTTCACATTGAAATTTGAAAACCTTGCTAGAATATTAACCGTTACCGTTGTGTTAAAATGTGTTTTGCCCCTCGTGGAAAAATTTATATGGCGTAACCGTGACCATTGTGTTTTGCCCCCCCCTTCCTCTGGAAAAGTTTCTGTGGGTGCCCATGTTTCAGCGTATCTGGCTTTAAGTATTTACGTACTACAGCAGGAGATGTGCTAATAGACATTCTACCATAGTGTGATCGTTTCATATTGTTCAACGAAGAACCGCTTAAATAATATTGTTGTACGATTGATTGTGAATTGAATTGAATAAAATTGAATGAATTAAAGGTTTTGACTGATGTCCGGGGAATGAAAATGTTGGAGCGCCATTAGAGAACAATTTTGGGGCTCGTGTCATTTGATCTGGTAATACAATTATTGGCGTAGACACGAGGAGTGGGCACCGGGGTCCGGTCCCCCTAATATTCCCGGCCCCCCCCGTAATATTCGTCTAAAAACCGTTTGAGACGACCCCTTTTGCTCGCCAAGGCTTTTTTGCCCGGAAAAATCGAAGCCCCCATTCTGAAATCCTGGCTACGCCACTGGGTAAAACCAACACAATGCCAAGACATAGTGTCGATCGTAGGCTTGATAACAAGCAAAATTTTATATATACTGTGTAAGACTGTAAGCTATTTATTCAAAGCACAGTACAGTAATTGAAAGCAGTGACTGACAATTGTTCTTAGACGACAAATTGGTCTTAGCTACATTTTAAAAGTACTTCTGGGTCCAAAAAATTCATACCCGATTTTTAAAAACATACTGAGAAAACTAAGAAAATAACTAACTGTGTTAGTGGTAACAAAAAAATCGTGTCCATGGTAAAAAAACAAAACAAACTGTGTTAATGATAAGTACGTGAAATCACAAGTTTTAGATTTTCGACAGAAAACAAGCTACATATTAAGCAGACAAAGACTAAACAAAACCTACAAAAAAATACATGGTGCAATGATCAGACATGGTTCAAAGTTCTCACGCTAATATCTGAGAAATTTCAAGTACGCGCATCGATGGGACAGACGAACAAAGACGAACTCTTACGACAAAATTCTGACCGACGCTAATGCGTCAAAAAAACAGTTGAGGGCGTTTTCGCTTACGACCTGCGGTCCATTGCAAACAGAATTTCAGGCTGTTCCTCGGCGCCCTGCTTCTTCTGATCGGATCGTGAATTTCCGGCGGTTATTGTTCCTCGACCGAGCAGCGCCGCTTTCGAGACGGACAAGACGTCGCGGTACGGTGGAAGAGCCGGAGAGTTTGCCGCCAGACTGTTCTGAACCGTCGGACTCGTCATCCAGTGCAAAATGGATTCTTTCGAGGCGGACGACATCGCGACGTCATCGCCTCGAGCAGCGGCCGCGCTCGACGCCGCCGCAGCCCTTCGATACTTCGGCACGTCGACGGACTGCGCGGTCGGTCCGAGCCGTTGCAGAACGTCGCGGAAGAAACGCAGGTAGCCGTTGTGCGTCGCCCACAGGTGCTCGGCGATCTTGCGCCGTTCCTTCGCCAGCGTCGGCATCGACTCGAGGCTCGAGCACCTCTGGCCCGCCGACGACAGTTCTTCGCTCAGCAGCACGAGCAGCTTCAGCCGGGAGCTGCTCGCCAGCATCAGCTCGTTGATAACTTCCACCGGACCGGCCAAACTTGCTCGAGCCGCGACGAGCCTGGCGTCTGCGCTGGTCTCGCGGCTGGGAAACACGGAATAGACTGAAGCGACGTTAGCAGCAGACGGCGTAGCGATCGTCTGCTGTACGTTTGCCATTGGGCTCAAAGACCCGATGGTACGCACAAAGCCGCTGCTTAACGCCTGCTGCCTTGGCTCGAACAACGGCAAATAACAAGTTGGTGGCATGGTGTTGGTCACAGCAGCTGGTGGCAACATCGACGATATGGCGTTAGTCTTTGGTCGCGCTTCCTTTTTCTTAATACGTTCCCTGACGTATCCCTGACCGAGATTTCCCTCATTGCAGACATTCGGGGACGTTGCCTCAAGAATCGCCCTACACTGTTCGACGAGATGGAAGATCGGCGCTGGATCGCAGACGTAACAAGACCACTTTGAATCTTCGTCTGCTCGAGAGAAAATAATAAAATCCAAGCGGCAAAACCTTCAACAGTGCATCTCATCGAACAAGGACATCAGATACAGTAGAACTTCGTTATAACGTACTTAGCGGGTCTGTAAAACTCAGTACGTTATATCTGAGGTACATTATATCCAATACCATCCAATACGATGGTAGCGCATCACATGGGACCGTACATTGCGTTACTTTATAATTGAGTATATACGGTATAACCGAGTTCTGCTGTATTTCACTGAAATTATTGACCACCATATCTAAAGTGCATGCCAAATTTTTTTAATACAAAACGACAGTAACTTCACACAAATTATGCAGTGCAACAAAATGGCTTAGGCCTAAAGCTTAATGGTTTTCAGCAGCCATGTTAGGACACTGACTAATTGTGATATGAAACAAACACGTTAGAAAAACAAACCACGGAAAATGACTTCACTATCGGAAAATATATAATACGCACCGGTGTTCAAGATATCCATCAGCGATTTTCTTCCGAGGTTACGGCGGATACAGCCCTTGCAGATGGAGTTGTGGCAGAAATCGCAGCAGACGAGATCGCCGCCTTCGCTACACCAGCGACACTGCTCGTCCTTGCCGTCGGCGCCGCGGACAATTTCCGCGCTGCTATACCACTTGTGGCATTTCTGTCAGACAGAAAACACTAACATGGTAGTCCGGTAAAAAAACTCTACAATTTATGCAACATTTCAGAAACCAATCGAGAATAGGCAGATATCTAACAAAGTTATACATTACATTACATAATGAAGATAACATCAGTCGATTTGACATGGCACAAGATCTGGTGAATTATGAATGTCGCACGGTACAGGTCTAAAGTCGCATTGTATACGTTTACCACACATACATAAGCTTTAAACACCCATGAGTTAAACAAATAATAATAATAACAATAATAATAATAATAGTAATAATAGTAGTAGTAGTAGTAGTAATAATAATAGTAATAATAATAATAGTAATAATAGTAGTAGTAATAATAATAATAATAATAACAATAATAGTAATAATAAAGTAATAATAAATAATAATAGTAATAATAATAATAATAATAATAATAATAATAATAATAATAATAATAATAATAATAATAATAATAATGTGTTTAGAGTGGTTCAGTAGGTTCTGCCTTGTGAGAGAATCACCATGTTTCACCCATCCAATGAAGAAACTATGCTAAATGCAAAAATGACTCAAATTACTCGGCAAATGAGAACTTTCAGCACGGGGTGCTCCAGAGCATCGCTTGCAGAGGTTGTTCCAATCTGGTTGTTACACGCCGTACATCGGATCAGGGTGTTGATTCTGGCTGGAAAAACAAACGTGTTTCTCTCAAAGTCATTCCACTTTAAATCCAAAGACCGCCAATTGAAATGAGTCAAAAAGTTTTTATCGTTACATTGAACTTCATAACATCGAACAAAGCGGGTTAAGGGAAAGATGTATTTACAGTTAAACTGAAGAGTTCTGCCACAGACATTTAAGCCAAGATAACGACAGAATCGATTGTATTTCCCTCATAGTCTGCCTCAATGCCTCCTAATCTGACTGATTAGTCTGGCTGTGACTTTGTCAAATGCAGATGGATGTGGAGTAACTTCAATCAATACTTCCATGTACTAAAACTGATGCCACAAAAGTAGGCAATAACAATAATAATAATAATAATAATAATAATAATAATAATGTAATCAGCATCATCATTGCTGTCATCATCATCACCATCATCATTATTGTTGTATTCATTATTCATACCAAGCACTGATAAAGGTTTACCTAAATTAACAATTTCCACTATTTTATTACCTTGTCTCTGTCGCAACTTTTTTGCAGGACCAGAAATCTTCTTGCTAACTTTGCCAGCGAGTGTTGAACCACCACTATTCAATACCTCTAAACATTGAAAATAATTGTAAACCTTTATTTCAATTGGACAACCTCCCATTCCCCATCAACCCCCTCCATTAAAACACATCAATACACAATAAGAGTCCACAACTGAGTTCATATCATCATCCAATAGTCAATTTAGTCATTTAATACAAATAATACATTCAATTCAAATATATGTATTAATCCGTTAACAGAGCTTCAAATTAGGGCACACTAATGTCGACGTACCTGAGGTGACGCTGTCAACTAAACCTCCCAGAGACTTCGGCATGGCAGCTTTGGCAATGCTGGCAGTCTGTTGACCATCAGACCCAGACAAGGTAAATTCTTTACCTGCCGTACTTTTCAGCATACTATCTGCTTCAATGAGGTTCCTTATTGTCTTCTTGTTCCTAGAATAAGTTAACATGGTCTTAAATAATAATAATAATAATAATAATAATAATAATAATAATAATAATAATAATAATAGTAGTAGTAGTATTAGAATTAAGTGCTTCAAGTCCATTTGGTTTTCAAAAGAAATTTTCAAATTTACCACCAAAAGTACACTAATTACATTAATTCTGTTGATCATTCTGCTATCCACAAATAAAGTCCATTTAACCCTTTACACGCTAAATATTACTGATTCCAGTTGGATTACATTAAAATGAAGACACTGCTTATGTCTAACTCTCAATTTGGGCAGCTACATGTAATGTGCATCGCATTTTACGTAGATGTAATAAAGGCCTATTTGTCTCAGGGCTTAGGGTAACTTCAGCCACCAAAACAATATGCCTATACCAAGGTCGCATCTCAGAATCCCATCCTTCAGCTAAAAATCACTGCCTCTAAAACAACCTATTGGATTAATCCCTTAACCGTGTATTTAACTGTAACTCAATGTAAAATGGACGGATATATCCATGACGCCCAGGTAAGGGGTTAATGATAGGTATCCTATAACCAGCTATGTTTATTTATGTTTGTTATGTTATGTTTATGGTTATTATTTATGCAATTGTTGCATCTTTTCTTTGCTTCTTTTTCATGTTCAGAATATCTATACTTTTCGAGGTAATGATTGTGTATGCAATACTCCAGATGAACATTATGTTACTTAACATATTGGGTATATTGTTTGACAAAACATAGCATTAAGCACCTTTGAGGCGGCTTTGCTGCTATCAGAGTTTTGTCAGAAGTCGAAGCGATTGTTGGTTTAAGCAGAGGTACAGCCATTGGATCCGTACGCCAATTCGAAATAGCATCTACGGAGGTGACCACAGTCTCAGACTTGATTGCGCAGCCGCTGGAATCGGCAACGATCTCTTTCGCTTCTTGGTAACTCGGACGATCTTTGGCGACAGTCACAGCTTCTGAGACGACGGCGCAACTTGCAGACGATAACAGCTCGGTGCAAGCTTCACTTTTAACGCGTGCCTCCTTTATCTCCATAGCAACGACACTGTACGACCGGTTCAAGATTACGGATAGTTCATTTGGCGTCTCGTCTGTAAGTATTCGTTGAAATTACCCGACACTGCACAACAGGATCTGACTGATTGGTGGGATCATAGGTGACGTGCATTGAAAGTAGTATCCAGTAGTCTTGATGTCAGCTCTCTGGAACGGCACAAAACAGTCTGTCTTAGGTTGAAGCTTTGGGTGGTCAAATACAACAAATATTTTTCAAAGTTTTGACAGAATTTTCAGCTAACCCTTCTGACTACTCCAGTCTATTAGCATACAACTGGAAGGCCTCCAATAACTGATTTTCTCAATTATTTTGGTAGTGTTAATGGCAAATTCATATTTGCAATTTATACAGCGCTCTTACATAAGCGCGCTGAGCACCAACAGGAAATATTAATGCCCATTCTGCACTGGCGGATAGGTCTATCGTGAATGCAAGACGATATATGAAAACCGATCCCCGGAATCGAACCCGGATCGACCGTTCATATAAGGCAGTGCCTACACTCCCCCTAAACTCGAGGCACTTGAAACAAAGCGAAAAATACGTCGAAATTTGTAAATGCGCACAATAAATGAATACTAGAGACAGATGTGGCATTATTATTATGTCTGTACAGCAGCAGCAGAAACGAAAAACACTCCGTACTGCACAATATAAATATTGATAATTAACATACTGGTCTATTCGCTACTTGCATTCTATTAAATGTGTATTTTAGTTACATTAAATGATTCGCATGGCGCCGGCATTTTATTACCTCGTTTCAACACAAGCAGTTGTACGCAGGCATGGAGTTATTATTAGAGGAGACGGCATTACGTCATTTGGCTGAAGCCAACTATTTGGGAAATTCCCAAACGGCAGCCACATTGGTAGACCCAAAACATCATCAGCTGAGCCATGGGGAATAGCTGCGGATATGTTTTATCAACGATCTAAGAACTTTTTATTAGTATGTAATGAAAATGGAGATTCAGATTAGTGGAGGTTCCAGGATTTGGCAAGTGGTGGGGGGTGTTGGGGTGGCAACTTCTAATCAAGGGGTCCTACCGCTTGTTGTTAGGTATGTAGTATTAAGTATAGGGTTCCAACAGGGTGGCCATTGGGGCCAGGCACTCAATAAGGATTATAAGAGGCACGGACCCACCCTGGGCCCAGTGGCGGCTCCAGGATTTGGCAAGTGGGGGGCAGTTGGGGTGGCAGCTTCTAATCATGGGGGCCTACCGTTTGTTGTTAGGTATGTAGTATTAAGTATAGGGTCCCAACATGGGCCACTGGGAGGCCAGGCACTCAATAGGGGCACGACCCCCCGGGTCCCCCCTATGGAGCCACCACTGAATTAAGATGTTATTGTTCGAAATTTGTGTTTGAGAGAAAATCTTCCGAAAATCCTTGCTACGCCATTGGGTGTGCGAATGTGATTGATCATTGCCATTCATTATGCTCGTAGAGATCATATGTGATTTCTATGATTATGCTGGATTTCTTGGTATCGCGATATATCGATTTTCGCGATACTTTTTGACGATATTTATCGTGGTAGAAAATTTCAGTATCGTGCAACCCTACTTAGAACCAGCAGAGTGAAAGTCACTGGCAGCCAATGGGAGCGCAGTTCGTAATGTATGCATATTCATGAGCTTTATGCATATTCATTAGTTATTTGTTTACAGCGCTCTTCGTCGTTTCGTTTCATATAAAAGAGCAAATTGATACTACATTCTTAGTTAGTCCACTATATGCATACATATATCATCATCGTCTTAGTCGTCATAATAATGTTCTGACTGATCTTCCGGATTGAGTTAGCTCTAATTCTATTTGGATTTGGTGCGCCATCGGCTGATGCCCTGGGCATTATGATAAAGTAAAGTAAAATCTCGTAAACTTCTACAGCGCCCGGGAAAGTAGCACAGCAGTAGCTGCTTATTCTTATGCGCTTAATCTTTCTTGAAATAGCTATAGGCAGGGTGGTTTGTCGGCCGGGCAAAGGTCAGTGTATCTATGATAGTGGCGTCATAGAAGTTTATTGATTGATTGATTGATTGATTGATTGAAATAGCTATATCCCATTACCCGAAAGTGAGGTTTGGCATTATAATTATGGACAGACAGAAGTAAACTGAGAGACAATGATAACATAAGTATGAAACCTATCAATACTCTTAATTCTATTGAACACAGGACATGGTATATAAGCTACTTTGTCAGTATCAAGTTAACATGATTTAATCCTGTTTACATAGGTCAAATTTCAAGTCGCTCGTCTCCACAGTCCACATTTTTGGTCACATGATACACGGACGGCCACGTGATACATAGACGGTGTTCCTGCGGCTAGCCACCATATCTTTATGAACTTCACTGGCTTCGTGTTCCACAGCGGATTGAATACAGATTGGCGATCCTTGCTTATCGGTGTCTTCATGGTCTGGCGCCATCGTATCTGTCGGCTAGTTTCTGCAAGACATCTGACGTCGACTCTCGTCAACGATTGTGATCTGCGTCCAGTCTTCCTTTCGTTGTTCCGTCTACACGCCACGTTACCATAGGTGACCGCATGTTTCCGGTAGCAGCTGCCAAAGTTTGGAATAGCCTGCAACCATCAACAACTTTGGCAAAGACACTAGAAGCATTCAAACGTGAACTTAAAACTGCTCTCTTTGTTCATAGTTATCCAGAACATTGATCGTTGTAGGATATACTGTTTGGATTTTTTAGTTGTAAGGTGGCCTAGTAGTACGGGAACAACAGTGGTTCTCACACAGGTCAGTCCCTACTGAACCACTTTAAACCTTGTTATATTATATATATTATATTATATATTACTTGTACGATATGCCACCATAATCAGTTCATGATGATGATGATGAAGATGATGATGATTATTATTATTATTATTATTATTATTATTATTATTATTATTATTATTATTATTATATTTGTGATCATAGAAATATTTATGGGTGTACAGTGGAGCAGTGGTTAGCGCACTGGTCACACAGGCTTACTTAACCTCCTAAACCACTTTAAATCGCATCATCATCGTTGTTGTTATTATTATTATATTGTTGCTGTTGTTGTTGATCTGTGGTCAGTTTACTCATTTGAATTTGTGTTACCTGAGACATGTGTCTAAATTTCTGTTGGTCCTGGGGTTACTTAGCTCTAAAATACCTGCTTAACCCTCCCCAGCAATTAAAGGAAGGCACTCAGAGCATTTTCATGCAATAGAATTTGTTGGATGCTATTTGATGTATCTAGAACTAATGCTGAAATTGAAGAGGGTTTTTATGGTTGGTTGCACCTTGTCATCTCTCAGATTGCTGCATTGGATTATGTATCCAGAGCCCAATAAACTTTTATTACCTTACATTACATGTTACTGACCTTGTCTCACTTAGTACTTGTTATAAGCCAATAGACATAAGCACCGATAAAAATGTGAAGACTTTTACATAGGCCTATTGAATGTCAAAGGTATTTGCTTACAGCATATTATTATTATTATTATTATTATTATTATTATTATTATTCAACGTAGAGATTTATGTGGCAACTAATACAGTGACTGCGTGGACACATTACCAATTATAAATTACAATAGCTCGTGCGAAATAGCCAAGTTTTAAGATTCTTCTTGAAGGTGTCTGGCGTTAGGGAGAATTGAACTGAAGAAGGCAGGCGGTTCCATGCCCTTGCAGCAGTCACGGGAAAGGCACGATCGCCTACAGTACGAAGGAGCATCAACGGAACAACCAGAGAGGCGGTTCCTGCAGATCTCAGGCGACGCCGACCTGCCTGATCTGCGACTCGTGCTAATTCTGTCGCTAAGCACTCTGGGCCTACACCATTCAGACAGCGGTAAGCCAGCGTTGCCAACTGAAACTGAATCCGCTCTGGCATTGAAAGCCAGGCGATGTATGTATGGCGATGACAGTAAGCATGTATTTCAGAGTGATCTTTCTTGCTTGACTTGGCTCTAATTCAATTTGGCTATGGTGTGCCATCGGCTTATGCCTGGGCATTAAGATAGTGGCACCACAGAATTTTATTGATTGATTGATATGTCTCATTATTATTATGCATGTATTTTGAGCAGTCATTGTCAGTTGTGTGCTTTTAAATGTAATGCTAAATACTGTGATATACTTTATGCATAGCCTGCATAGCCTCCGACCCTCAGCAATGAGGATGGACGATACATACATACATACTTTATAATTATGTCCATGTCATCTTTGTTGAATTTGGCATTGTTTATTGTCCAGTGCAAGGCATGCACACTGATACACGCTGAAATGCTTGTAGCAGACTTTTTCCAGTCTATAGTTGAGGCGCCTAGGGTCACTTTGGTAAAATAGGCATCACTTAGTAACCACAGTGTCATGAGGTGCACAGATTTGTAAAAATGTGTTTAAGTGGACCCATACTAGCATCTAAAAGTGCTTGAGGGTAACTCTCATATCTCTGAAGATTTTTAGATCTATTTTTACACTTCTTGCCATTTGCTGAAAACTTTCTACGTGTGTTATTTTGTTAGTTGCCGTACCCTTTCTCTCCAAGCTACTGGAGAAATTCGTCAACAAGCAGCTGGTCGCTCATCTTGTGAAGAATGATCTTATGCCAAAGAACCAGTCAGCATACCGAAAGGGGCACTCCACCGAGACAGCCATACTAAGAATCTACAACGACATCGTAGATGCCATTGCCAATGGTCGTGTAGCTGTTCTTTGCCTCCTCGACCTTTCCGCGGCCTTTGATACTGTCGATCATGCTACCCTCATTCGACGTCTTGAAATATCTTATGGCCTCAAGGGGCAGGTCTTATCCTGGCTCCGTGACTATGTAACGGGCAGAATGCAGTCGGTCCGCTGTAACGGCCAAACGTCATCATACAGCAATGTCCTGAGTGGTGTTCCCCAGGGGGTCTGTGTTGGGCCCTCTTTTGTTCATACTGTATGTTGCTGATGTTGGCCGAATCATCAAAGCCTTTGGACTAGACTCGCACAGTTATGCTGATGATAGCCAAATATATTCCTTCTGTCTACCGGCAGACTCGGACAGATTGCGGTCAAGGATCATTGAATGCATAGCTGAGGTCAAATCATGGATGTCATCTAATCGCCTGTCGCTTAACTCAGGGAAGACTGAGTTCCTTTGGCTAAAGCTCCCGAGAAGGAGATCCCAAATAAACAGGACACCGTTTGAAATAGAGGACACTGTCATTGCTCCTCTACCACCGTCGACTGCTCGGTGTTATTTTTGATGAGACACTGTCGTTTCACGGATCATATAAGTAATGTGACACGCGTGTCTGTTATTATCACTTGCGGAGAATCAGAAGCATCAGGCGATATATACCAATGGATGCTGCGATACAATTGATTCGGGCGCTTGTTCTATCCAGGGTTGACCAATGCAATGGAGTCCTCCTCGGCCTTCCAGAGAGCCAGCTAAGCCGCCTCCAGTCGGTGCTCAATGCATCCTCTCGCTTGATCTTTGGAGCCCGCTGGAATGATCACGTGACACCGTTGCTTAGAGACAAGCTTCACTGGCTTGGGGTTGAGAACGCATCACCTACAAGCGATGCCTGATTACATATCGGGCCCTGAACGACACCATCTGTCCTGACTACATATCAACACTCGTATGCAGGGCAACGACGAACGGCAGACGCGCGGAACTTCGTTCCAGTAGTCGGACATTGTTGATCGTCCCTCCGCCTTCAAAGACTGCCGTGTTCGGTGACAGATCAGTCACGCGGGAAATCCAGCCCTGTGAAACTTCGTTGCGGCGATGTTATTAATGCGAAGTCCGTTGGCTGTTTTGAGAAGCTTCTAAAGACACACTTATTTAACATCTCTTATAAGTGACTCCTTTGTAAAGCGCTCTTGACTTTAGCTCCAGTTATGCTACTGCGCTATATAAATTGTCGTAGATAATAATAATAATAATAATTAGAGGGGTAATGCTGAAGGAAATAAGATTGTTTTTTTCTGGCTTCTATGAAGTCTTAAGCAGAACATATGACATGGAATATCATGCCCAGAAATTCTGGTGACAGCCTTTCTAGCTTGCTGATTTTCTCGAAAGATGGAAAATGAAACTCAATGTCTGGATTTCTATTCATAATCTTAACTTATAGAGGCATAGAATATGACTGGACTTCAAATTCTATTATATTTATTGCCAATGGCGTGCCATTGATAATATTCATTAGGCATGTCAGTTCGGCCAAGTCTGTTTGATTATTGTCGTTTACTTTTGAACGCTAATTGACCGTTTGAGTTCTCGGTGTTGCAGGTGTTCCGATTTACAGAACCGCTTTGCCACCCAGTGCCTTCGGATGCGCGGTGGTTTCGGATACATGTGGGAATATCCGATCGCCAAGACCTTTGTCGATTCTTGGGTTCAGCAGATCTATGCCGGCAGCAACGAGATAATGAAAGAGCTGATCGACGTTGTATTTTGGCGAGAAGTAAAACACGAGACTTAAACGAGTATTCAATACAACACTATGGTTACCGGCTTACCGTGTTGCGTAATGGGTGCACAGTGGAACAGTGGAACTGTTGCTCCAACAGTCAGTTTTGTAGGCCTTCTGCTATTTGACTGGAGGGTATACGTTGATACTACTGTACTAACGGTATCGTTAAATCATATCACACAATGAAAGTCAACTGTCGGCCGATCAAATCTCAGAATTAGGTTCAAATAGTGGCAAGTTATTTTTTTCTCTCGAGAAATCATGTTTTAATCAAGTGCTATTTTACTGTTTAAAATTGCTGTATTTTCAAGAAGAGCAAATCAAACTTGAAACTGTTTTTTCTTGTCTGTTGTCCTTGTCAGCGACTGCTTACTGCGAATTGGTGTTTATATTGGTTGCTTGCCCTGGTGTAGCCTGACAGTGGCGGTTCTTGGGTGGAGCTGGGGAGGCTGTAGCCCCAGATTTCAGCTCCCCCATAGCAGATGACCTTCTTTTGATTGTAAGTTATTTTCAGGGGTTGTTTAACTGGGATGGTGGACATTTTTTGCTCGTAAGACTTTTCTAGTCTGATGATGATGATGATGATGATGATGATGATGATGATGATGATGATGATGATGATGATGATGATGATGATGATGATGACGATGATGATATTAACCGCATTAAATCTGATAGCTCATTTAGTGACTCAATGTCAGTCTGCTCGCAACCTCTGTTAGGATATGGAGTACAATTGATTGATGCCTTAAAATTACGTTTTTTTTCGAATGGTGCTATAAAAGCGCATAACTATCATCAGCATCATCATCATGGGCTCCATTGTTTCCATAAATACCAGTACACAGTTCAATTAATTTTAACTAAAGCGGTGACATTCGAATGACCTAGTTCAATCAACCAGTGGCGTAGCCAGAGTTTCAGGAAACAGTGCGGCCGTCGAGAAAGCATTTTGAATGAGACTTGAGTTAATTACGGCGCCCTGGAGAAAATTTTTCGAAGACAGTAAGACAACAGTTACTTATAGCAATCACCATTCAACGAGTAAATTTCCCCACACGCTTTGTCAAAATCGTCTGAATGGGTGCACCGTTCCCCTTGTAGATACGCCAATGGCTTACTGAAAATGTGACACTCTCTTGACATAAAAGTACCAACCAATCAGAGGACTTTAGGTCAAATTAACGTCAAGTGATTGGTTGAAAAACTGTTACCTGTCATTTGGGCGGTAGTTCAAAGAAGATTCTAGAACTTTCTACGTCTTTCGTTGATCGGGTGATGTCCTTCCTGCGTGTTCGTTCGTTCGTTCTTTCGTTCGAAAAATCGTCGAATTTTCTAGAAAATTCGACAACATTTCGGTCGTTAGTTACTACAACAGTTTAGAAACTGTCATATACAGGTCGTATGGTTAGATAAGTGGTTTTTACGCAGGCTTACTTAGCCTCCTAAACCACTTAAACTATTATAATAATAATAATAATAATAATAATAATTATTATTATTATTATTATTATTATTATTATTATTATTATTATAGTAACAGTGGTTCTCACAGTCCCTACTGAACCACTTTAAACCTTGTTATATTATATATTATTATATTATACTAGGTTATGGTTAAGGTGTTAACCCTTAACCGCGACGGCTCAGAGCCGTCCAGTTTACATTGAGTTACAGATTTATTCCCCAGTTAAGGGGTTAAGGCGACAGTTGGGGTTTGTTAAGGTTTTGGTAAGTCAGCACCTTTCAAGGGGCGGCATTTTATCTAATATAATTTTATGACTAGGAGTACTGTTAATACTGAATAGTATTAGAATTTAGGTAACTAGTTTGTCTTTAGAACGCGTCTAGGTATGAGCATTCAGATGTTGTCATATAATATTAATAATTTATTACTATAAATTTATGTAACTAAGTGCCATGGGACTGCCATTTGTGTAATCTAATATAGGTAGCATATATATATGATATAGGTAGGTTAAGGTTTAGCATATCCCATTGTGACATTCAGTGTATTTTGTTTGGGGCGTTTGGGCCAAGGACATTTTCATGGCGATGACTGCAAATATCTTATGCACTCTTCTGCAGTCTTGTGCAGTCTTTCTGCATATCTTGTGCAGTCTTCTGCAGTCTCATGCAGTCGTCTGCATATCTTCTGCTATCTTCCTAAGTTGTAGTGCGGCACGTGCGGCAAAATCCTTGCGCAAGGTCTAAGTCGCGATTAGTTTTAACTATAATATAAGGTGATATTCGCACGATTCAATGTGGATTTGTCCAAATTCTTTCATTTGTTTGTATTTCAGGGATGTTAAAATGGTTAAACACTGAATGTCATAATCTAATTTAATTAGGATATTAGGTAGGCCTATGGTAAAGACTTTAACTAATAGTATGCTTGGGGCAGCGTCATGGCATTGGCAATATTTGAAATGCTCATACTGATATGATAATTAGTCAAAAAAGTCCTTAATTAATATTTTATCTAGAATATTAAATTAGCAACGCCGTCTCTTGAATGTTGCTGACTGCCATCATAGATAGATAGAGGCAGATAGGCAGTGATTTGATTTAGTGTTTGATTTAGGTCTATAGGCACCGTCCTTGAGGATCAGCACCGACTTCAGCCCAACCCTGCTCCCCCCATTTTTTCCTTTTATTTTCTGTATTGTATGCATTGCATTACTGTTTTGATGTCTTGTTTTCAGCTTTTTCAGGATCGATGCAAAGACCTCCATCGGACTTCGAGATCGTCAAGAGTCAGCAACAGCACCGACTGCGTCCCCAAAAACCCGGGGCCCCACTTGTCCCTTTGTATTGTATTTATTTTCTGTATTGTATGCATTGCATTACTGTTTTGATGTCTTGTTTTCAGCTTTTTCAGGATCGATGCAAAGACCTCCATCGGACTTCGAGATCGTCAAGAGTCAGCAACAGCACCGACTGCGTCCCCAAAACCCGGGCCCCACTTGTCCCTTTGTATTGTATTTATTTTCTGTATTGTATGCATTGCATTACTGTTTTGATGTCTTGTTTTCAGCTTTTTCAGGATCGATGCAAAGACCTCCATCGGACTTCGAGATCGTCAAGAGTCAGCAACAGCACCGACTGCGTCCCCAAAAACCCGGGGCCCCACTTGTCCCTTGTATTGTATTTATTTTCTGTATTGTATGCATTGCATTACTGTTTTGATGTCTTGTTTTCAGCTTTTTCAGGATCGATGCAAAGACCTCCATCGGACTTCGAGATCGTCAAGAGTCAGCAACAGCACCGACTGCGTCCCCAAAACCGGGGCCCCACTTGTCCCTTTGTATTATATTTATTTTCTGTATTGTATGCATTGCATTACTGTTTTGATGTCTTGTTTTCAGCTTTTTCAGGATCGATGCAAAGACCTCCATCGGACTTCGAGATCGTCAAGAGTCAGCAACAGCACCGACTGCGTCCCCAAAAACCCGGGGCCCCACTTGTCCCTTGTGTTATATTTATTTTCTGTATTGTATGCATTGCATTACTGTTTTGATGTCTTGTTTTCAGCTTTTTCAGGATCGATGCAAAGACCTCCATCGGACTTCGAGATCGTCAAGAGTCAGCAACAGCACCGACTGCGTCCCCAAAACCCGGGGCCCCACTTGTCCCTTGTGTTATATTTATTTTCTGTATTGTATGCATTGCATTACTGTTTTGATGTCTTGTTTTCAGCTTTTTCAGGATCGATGCAAAGACCTCCATCGGACTTCGAGATCGTCAAGAGTCAGCAACAGCACCGACTGCGTCCCCAAAAACCCGGGGCCCCACTTGTCCCTTGTATTATATTTATTTTCTGTATTGTATGCATTGCATTACTGTTTTGATGTCTTGTTTTCAGCTTTTTCAGGATCGATGCAAAGACCTCCATCGGACTTCGAGATCGTCAAGAGTCAGCAACAGCACCGACTGCGTCCCCAAAAACCCGGGGCCCCACTTGTCCCTTGTATTATATTTATTTTCTGTATTGTATGCATTGCATTACTGTTTTGATGTCTTGTTTTCAGCTTTTTCAGGATCGATGCAAAGACCTCCATCGGACTTCGAGATCGTCAAGAGTCAGCAACAGCACCGACTGCGTCCCCAAAACCCGGGCCCCACTTGTCCCTTGTGTTATATTTATTTTCTGTATTGTATGCATTGCATTACTGTTTTGATGTCTTGTTTTCAGCTTTTTCAGGATCGATGCAAAGACCTCCATCGGACTTCGAGATCGTCAAGAGTCAGCAACAGCACCGACTGCGTCCCCAAAACCCGGGGCCCCACTTGTCCCTTGTGTTATATTTATTTTCTGTATTGTATGCATTGCATTACTGTTTTGATGTCTTGTTTTCAGCTTTTTCAGGATCGATGCAAAGACCTCCATCGGACTTCGAGATCGTCAAGAGTCAGCAACAGCACCGACTGCGTCCCCAAAACCCGGGGCCCCACTTGTCCCTTGTATTATATTTATTTTCTGTATTGTATGCATTGCATTACTGTTTTGATGTCTTGTTTTCAGCTTTTTCAGGATCGATGCAAAGACCTCCATCGGACTTCGAGATCGTCAAGAGTCAGCAACAGCACCGACTGCGTCCCCAAAACCCGGGGCCCCACTTGTCCCTTGTGTTATATTTATTTTCTGTATTGTATGCATTGCATTACTGTTTTGATGTCTTGTTTTCAGCTTTTTCAGGATCGATGCAAAGACCTCCATCGGACTTCGAGATCGTCAAGAGTCAGCAACAGCACCGACTGCGTCCCCAAAACCCGGGGCCCCACTTGTCCCTTTGTATTATATTTATTTTCTGTATTGTATGCATTGCATTACTGTTTTGATGTCTTGTTTTCAGCTTTTTCAGGATCGATGCAAAGACCTCCATCGGACTTCGAGATCGTCAAGAGTCAGCAACAGCACCGACTGCGTCCCCAAAACCCGGGGCCCCACTTGTCCCTTTGTATTATATTTATTTTCTGCATTGTATGCATTGCATTACTGTTTTGATGTCTTGTTTTCAGCTTTTTCAGGATCGATGCAAAGACCTCCATCGGACTTCGAGATCGTCAAGAGTCAGCAACAGCACCGACTGCGTCCCCAAAACCCGGGGCCCCACTTGTCCCTTGTATTATATTTATTTTCTGCATTGTATGCATTGCATTACTGTTTTGATGTCTTGTTTTCAGCTTTTTCAGGATCGATGCAAAGACCTCCATCGGACTTCGAGATCGTCAAGAGTCAGCAACAGCACCGACTGCGTCCCCAAAAACCCGGGGCCCCACTTGTCCCTTGTATTATATTTATTTTCTGTATTGTATGCATTGCATTACTGTTTTGATGTCTTATTTTCAGCTTTTTCAGGATCGATGCAAAGACCTCCATCCGACTTCGAGACCGACTTCGAGACCAGCGGCCGTCCTTGTTTTGCTGACGTCGTTTTTTCGTGTTTTTTTTGCATTTAGATTTTTGTCATATTGAATTTATTTATTGTTTTGTATATGTGTTAATTCTGTACATTTTTTGGGGTGCATGCACCCTACCTTTTTATATTGTCTGTAAATCACATTAATGATTTTGTATGTGACATTAGTGTTTTTTGTACTTTTTTGAGGGGTAATGCCCGCAATGAGCATCATTATTATGATTGTTATAGTTGCTTCTTGTGTTTGTAAGTTATTTTTATGCTGTTTTGCAGGTGTTGATAAGTTGTTGTTATGCTGTTTTTCAGGTGTTTGACTAACATACTAACATACCTGTGTATGTCTATTTTGTTATATTGTGCATGCTGATGCTCATTGTGGGTGTCCAGGACGGGGCATTTCATGTTTCGGGTAAGAAAATTCAGAAACTCCCAACAGTTAGCAATATAATGTATTTAAAAGTAACAGAATTTTCCAATTTTTGTTCTATGCATTTCTTAATTTCATTTCAAACTTAATCTGATTAACTGTTGGGAGTCACGATTGTTTCATTTCTTTTGGACCTTCCCTTTTCTATCAAAATTTCTGTGTGCCCTTAATATTTTGGTTGCAAAATTTACACTGAAAAATTTTAGTTATCAAATTTTCCAGGGGGGCCCGTCCCTCTCATGCTCACAGCCTCATCGTGGCGAGAGGGTGAACAGCTAATCAGATGGGTTCTCTTGAAGGTGTCCTGCATGTGCCGGACAGTTTCAATGATTAGCTGGCCAATGTGAGTACCGCTCGTACTATTTGACTGCATGTCTGACATTGGTCTGTTTTGTCTTTATAGTATGGTGTGCTCGTTTTCTGAAGGATCTTCTGGATGTTTTTGCTGTTGCCGTAATTTGGTTCGCCGTCTCGTTGACTCTACTGAAATTTGGTCGGGTGTTGCTTATCCAGATCTGCACCAACCGATTGTCGTTTCAGTTTCAACTCCAGTTGAAGCGACAGAGAGTTCGACAACAGATGGCATGGCAATCTCCACCAACCGATTGTCGTTTCAGTTTCAACTCCAGTTGAAGCGACAGAGAGTTCGACAACAGATGGCATGGCAATCTCCACCAACCGATTGTCGTTTCAGTTTCAACTCCAGTTGAATCGACAGAGTTTGACATGACAATGCACTCTAGCACCTGAGCAGACCTTCAAGAACTATTTCTGTGCTCATTGTTGACTTGTTAATGCTGTCGACAGCACCTTTGACTTTGGCATTTGCTCTGTTTCCAATGATGCACAAATTGTTCAGATAGCGTGAAAGTCTAAGTGCCCAAGAATAAGTAGAATAAGTACTGTTCAACTGTTGTGTTACTTTTTAAAGTGCTGTACAGTATAAATCAATGAGAAAGTCATATAAGATAACTCCAGAAGAAATGATACTTTTATATATTTTATTAATAAGAATAGATAAAGTTAGTTTTATTTAAAAGTAGATATATTATTTCTCTTCAAAAAATTATTTCCTCCATAGCTGCAACGTCCCAACCACAATGACCCTTTGGATTAAATACAATATTATATCTACTGATATCAACCTCGACAGAAATGTAAAATATCTGGATACTTATAATAATAAATATGATAATAATGTTTTGTGGTTCAGTAGGGTCTACCGTGTGCGAGAACCACGGTTTGCTGTAGGGTCGAACATCCACTCTAGCATAATATCATTATTGTCCTTGATCGCCCTTTTGTGTTTTCTCTGCCAAACTATGTCTTTTCTCAGAACATGACATATCCTATCATTTTATTAATTTATTAATTAATTTGCATGTATGCTACTAGCTAATTAGCTTAATACTTTCTCAGTTATCAAATAGCCACAAGTGGTCTATTGAAGTTCTTTGAAATAATTTCCAAAACGAAAATTGTTCAGCAGGCCATAATATATTAATAAAATATTCAATCATCGTTAATGAACTGAGCCCTTTTCTTTCATATTTGTCAAGATTTGCAATTAAATCATATGCATAAAACCTTGTTGCCAATGTCTACTTTAAGACATAATTGAAAATTAAAATGTAACTTGCAATCCTGAACAAGAAAATAGTTATAACACACTAGTTATTGCTTCATACAGTATTTATTGCAACAGGAAACATCAGCATACATTAATTGCCCATCAACTAATTTACAAACCAAATACCTTTCATGCTGAAGGATCACAAAACGAGGGTAATGTACATTTCCTTTGATAAAAATACAAAATTATATTTACACCATATAATAACAAAATATCTGACTACAAGTACTGATATGTTTTCTTTTGTTTGCATAGAAGAGATTTCTAAAAACCCTATAAAGTCAAAAGTGCCATTTAATGAGGCATTAAACATGGGGAATATAGCATACACAAATCTGGGTACACAAAAGCCATCTAACAAAAAATCAAATAGGAGGCATCATTACAGCTGTAGTGTCTTCAACTACGTTCAACATTATGGTATTATATCCAAAATGCTCACAGTAGGAAACTACACAAAAAGCTAACCATAGGCATAAACTAATATTAGGCCAAGTGTTTATTTTAGACCTTATCTGGGGGGACTTCCCCTCAGAGTTTGAAATGTCCCCCAATTTTTTAGACATTTTGGCAAGTAGTATGACCTCCACAATGTCTGTTCTCTCCCAAAAATGTTAAACTCCCCCAATGTCTAGGTGGCTAGAATAAACACTGGACCCCTAAGCTTGAGCCCCCCACTTTTTCATCCAAGTTTAGGCCAATGAAGCAAACCATAACCATATCATATCAGTCCAATTAATTATCGGTTAACTTATAATGTCCAGGTTACTTTGAGCAATGAATTAAAACCACAATAAAACAGGAAATGTAAAATAAGATACAATATTACTGATTGAGCCATGTCATTACAACAATGATGCATCAGCATCATTAGTTAGATTAGAATACAATATTAATATTAAACTTAATCACAGTATTTGGAATGTTGTGCTCTGCCAAATTAAAATGTATAAAAATGAGAATGAAAACACACAGCATAAGTTCAGTTTGAAAGACAAAAAATATAAATGTTCCCTTAACGTCCACTCAGGGATATTTTTACACCCCTCCCCTAACACCGCCCAACACCCCCAATTTGAGGTCGACATCCCCGAAATGATGTGACAATGGTATGCATACAAAATGCATACTAATTAGCTCAGGTCAACCCCAGTTTGAGGTCGACACCCCCAAATTCACAATCCTAGAAATATCCCTGCATCTGCTCCAAATGAAGCACATATTTGATTGATAATATTGATAATAATAAACGCAGATGTTTGACGGATATCAATCCAATTTGAGAAACTCGCACTCAAATTCGTATTCAACTTTAAGTCAACTAAAAACATCTGAACCGAAAGACCTCAGTGAAGCTGTTGCGAAACCCTGCTGACAGTAAGTAAGTAAGCAGAACTCATCCATTATATATAGCGCTTTAGAAGGCAGTACCGTAGCATGGGCGTCGGCAGAAATTTCGCCGTTTTTTTCGAGAACGGCGAAATAGATGTAGTCCTTGAGGCGGTCGTGGCGCCTGATGAGCAACTCCATGTCCTTGATCGTCGTCGTCATGACTTCCTCGTCGATTCTGTGGCGTACTTTGAGCGCCCGGACGTAATGCCGGAGTAAATCTTCCGTTCCGTTTCCCAGCAGCGCATCTATGTCGAGTCCCGACAACTGAGACTGGGAAAGACCGACCGTAAACGAGTTCACGTTACAGGCAGTGGGGCAGACGGCCGAGCTCGAAATGTTCAGCGAAGTCTCTGAAATAGGAAACAGCGTAAACAAAGCATTCCAATATGATGTATGCACCATGTTGCCATATATTAGACAATCGTAGAAATAAATATAACCTGAAACACAAAGGTAAATTTAAATACCGTTCTTCGGTCAGCAAAAAAGCAGAACTTGAGCAGAAAATTACAATTGCACATTCAGTGAAAATGTACAAACCATTACCTCCAACCAATTTCTTGCAATCAATGTCCTGTGCAAGCGTACAGACAGTAGTCGGACCTGTAAATGACAAATTATAAATTTTAAAAAATGAAATCAGAAGCAGTACTTCGATAAAGAAACAAACTATTCAAATGAAAATCGAATACCTTTGCATCACCGAAAATAAATATATTCACAAAACAAGTCTTAAGTGAAAGCAAAAGCATAATAAAGTTTTGCAAACTAGCATTATCGGTTTCTCAATTATATTCGCCTATTCAAGATAAAGTCAAACGCGACAACATACCAGGCATGTGAATGTCTTTGCAGTGGCAAAGATTCTCCACAAACTTTGTCTTACATTCCATTCGGCACTTGGCTTCCGTGTAAGTCGCCGTAACATTATCGGAATCGAAGTACGGAAGATCGATGGACCCGCAAGAGCCAAATGGCGGTGGCAGGCTTTCTATCTGTAGTACGGAAGCAACGAATGCACAGTATGACCAGAATCGCTAATTTTTATACTCTTATACCAAATACCTCATAAATTTCATACCGATATTTTAAAATTATCGTAGTTTTAAAAAATATAATACAATACTTAGGATTCATAATAATGTTAATCAAATTGCACCAGTTCTAATGTGGTAGTTAAACCATCTAAAGTGCGTCAAACAAGGGTCCATATATGGCTGGATGCATGGTGCATTCAGTTGGGCAAGTGAGAAACCTTTAACCTCTTAACCGTGTATTTAACTGTAACTCAATGTAAAATTGTCGGATATATCTGGGATCCCCAGTTAAGGGGTTAAGAAGACCAGTTGTAAGTTTGTTTGGGCTACGAAGGAAGGGAATGTGTCTTAATAGGGAGATAAAGTTCTAATAACCTGAGTGAGTGAATTCCATAGCAATGAAAAGACATGCATGCCATCAACTAAGAGTAAATACACATGAATCAGATTTAGAATGAAGTATATACGTTGGTATAACTAATGGTGGCCAGGTTGTGCACTCCAGGCATTGCAGCTATACCGAAACCCCTCATGCTTGCTATATCGGCCTGGTCGTGAAGATGTATCTGGATGCAAACAACGTGTTGTGCAGATACAACAGATTACCAGGCAAATTTAAGGACTTGGCAAGAAAACCAGCCAAGAACAAACAACTTCACAATATCTTAATGCAATTTTAACAATAAGCAAGAAAGAAATGCCCAATGTATGTATGCACGTATACTGGACTATTTATATAGCGCCGTAAGCATAGCAGAGCCAAAGACAACGGCGCTTTACAAAGGATATGACCGTGGAATGTTAAGACAAACGACAAAAATTTCTCAAATGTAAACACACCTATCGCCTCTCAAATGTAAACATACCTTTCGCCAACTCCCGAAACGTAATCCTTTACGTGTTCGTACTATTCAACATTCAAGATAAGTCTCACTCCCGACTCCGCACCTGCGTATTCCAATATATTACAATAGTGTAATGTAATACAAAAGTACTCATTAATGTTTATGCTCAGCCTGAATTTTTAAAAATGGCTCCTTTACAGAGAAATTGTGAAACAAATGCAAAGTCATCATACATTTACTGATTCTACAACATTATAACTAAATTTTCCTGTTCAAAGTAATGAAAGGACAATGATTTATGAGCTCATTCAGAGGTGGCACCACAGTAATGTCTTATCTCATTACAGCGCACTGCATAGACTACATTAGGAGAGAAGACTGGTTACCCGTTGTGAATGCTTTTCGAAAGTCGTCTGGATTGTAGTTGAAAGTGTAGCATTGACCCATGTCGGTGAATTCAGACAAGAAATCAGTGACGTTGCAAGGCTGTTGTCCGTAGTCACACCTGCAAATAATAACCGACCCCTGTGAGACAAAATCAATCAATCAATCAACCAACCAATCAATCAATCAATCAATCAACTTCTATGGTGCCACTATCATAATGCCTAATACATCAGCCAATGGCACACCAAATCCAATTTGAATTAGAGCCAGGTCAAGCCAAAAAAGTCAGTAAGACTGGTGGAGGAGCAACAGGGATATTTTTACACCTCTTAACACCCCCCCCAAATTTTAGGTCGACACCCCCCAAAATTTGGTAATGTGACAATGGTATGCATAAAAAATGCATACTAATTAGCTCCGAACACCCCAAGTTGAGGTCGACACCCCCCCTCCCAAATTCACAATCCTAGAAATATCCCTGAGGAGCAATCTAAGGGAAATACAAGATCTAAGAGCGATAGGAAAATGTTAACAGAATGGCAGAGTGAGTCTGAATATTTCAACTGTTACGCTGTTAAATTTGTCAATTCATGTCATTCATGCATTCAACTATGGCTGAAAATTTCACGTGAAAAACGTCTCATGCTGATCCATTGTTCTGCTTCAGAAAAACTGCAAGAAATACTTTACTAACTTGTGAATAAGTTGCTCCAACTGATGAGCCATTCTGCTGGCAAGAGCTTGCATGCTGGTTCCTAAAACAGAATTCGTTTCACGGGGCAGATAGCAACTATTTAACTCCGGCATCACAATCAAAACTTACCGAAAAAGCGATACCCATTATCGCATTGTACAGATACAATTCTTTACCACCACCGCCTCCTCCACCTCCACCATTACCATACAATGTTATAAATGAACAAGCATTATAGTCAAACCCTTTACGGCAGATCCCAAGATAATTCTGGAAAGCCCCTATTTATATGTCTAACAAATTACTTTCATGTTTCCAATCACATATCGCGGATCCCGAGATATGCCGGGTTAATAGTCGATGACTAATCAAACTAGGTCACATGAAATTGAAACTAGGTCACATGAAAATAGCGTGAGATATAACATAACACAGCACAAGCTTTAGCCCCAAATTTCCCCCCCCCCAAAAAAAAAATTCCGCGTTGGTGGGGAGTTTTCTCAAAAAACAATTCCAAACAATTCCACAGAAAAGGGGTTAAGTAAAACATTATGTTAGCAAACCTTGAAGTTCTTCTAGAATGAGTCCAATGTATGATTGCCTTGGAAGTCTTGGCCCAGTGTACGAAATGCGTGTGTTCTGGTTCACGGACACGCTCTCGTTGCTTTCTAAGGTTCATCAAAATTTTTCAGACCAACTAAACTTATATTAAAGAAGCACAAAAATGGAAAAAGAACAATAGAATAAAAATCAAAATAAAATGTTCACTGCAGACAAATACTTTCTACCCTGAATTTCAAACAAATCGATTTTCCCCTTCTAATGCAACCACCACCACCACCATCATCACATCAGTTGATAACTACCGGGTGCTACACCCTTAACTATTGTAGACAAGATTTATTTATAGTGTACAGGGTGGCACAAAAAACCAGACTACTGTATATTAAAATGCAAACCTAAATGTGACTACCGGTAGTCCGGTTTTTTGCACCACCCTGTATATTACTATGAAACAACCATCAACTGATGCAAAGCAAATTATTAAAATGGCACTATAGAAGTTCAGCAAATCATTGACTGCAATATATTATATAAAAGTATATTAATACCACTTTAACCCCTTAACTGGGGATCCCGGATATATCCGTCCATTTTACATTGAGTTACAGTTAAATACAAGGTTAAGGGGTTAATAGCCTGATGAAACAAGACAAATATACCATAAGTGCCTATTATCTGAACAACTGTTAACCTCTGCAATTTCATTATCGCAAAGTACGATCTAGAGGAAAGGTTGATATCGAAGAACACTAACCAGAGCTAGCACAAGGCCCCTCAGAAATGGAAATATTGTCAAGCGACACGAATTGGTCGAAGTCGGTAATGTCGAGCTTGTCGGCCACAAAATATATCTGCACCGCATTCGAAGGCAGCTCGACGGATCCAGTTTTCCACACAAAGGAAGTAGGTTCGGCAGGGATGGTAAACGTACGTAGGGTGTCGGAAGCAGTACTTGCATTGGTGGTCACCTTGACTGCCAGCTCAACGACAGTGGAAGTCAGGTGATAGCTAAATCCAAGACACGCCAAACCGTTCAACCTCACGGGATCGGACACAAGGACGGATCGGCTGGCCTGTTTAGCCAACATCTGCGTTTCCATTACATAATCTGGAATAAAAGTAAGTAAGTAAAATCTCACGAATTTACATAGCACCTTCGAAAGAATTACTAAAAAAAACTGCATAT
Organism: Metaphire vulgaris; assembly: GCA_018105865.1. Classification (NCBI taxonomy): domain Eukaryota; kingdom Metazoa; phylum Annelida; class Clitellata; order Crassiclitellata; family Megascolecidae; genus Metaphire; species Metaphire vulgaris. The sequence goes on from CM030856.1 coordinate 12,127,892, forward strand.
ATGTATGTAATCTTACTGCAACATTCATAAGATATAAAAAATACCCACTGAAAATCATTTTCGTAAACAAAGCTTTTTCTATGAATAAAAATTTGTACTTCAACTATATCATTGTCGATTTCATAAATGTTGCCTAGAGTTAAAATTTCATGTTATTTATAAACCACATCAGCCGTATGAAATATACGTCGATCTTCAACAAACTGAAATTATCAAATTTTCTACCATGGAACTTAGCTACTTTTCCTTCTCGTTTTAATTCTGTTGACAAAATCCAACTGAGGCAGAAAACAGTGAAGTGTAGCTGTAGAAAAAACTTGCAATTTTTTCATACATCAATGCTAAAAATCGGTACAGAATGTACAGAGCCGCAACACATGCCTAAACAAAATGGTATGTCACAGTATTCCCGTCGTTGATATGGATCCATGGTGTAACACCAGCTGGATCGAACGATGAACGGGTTGCTAGGGTTTCTGCAATGATCGGCAGCATCGGTCAGAAGAAGATCGGGGAAATATTCCGCCACGTCCTGGTTGTGTGCGTGAGGCGACTGTCGGTCCCATCGCTGACAACGCCGCCCGGATATTGTGCTGCTTATGTTGCCGATATACTCGCGGCCGTCCAAACTGCTAACTGCCAAACTGCCAAATGCAATACACCGAATGTACAGTAGGCCCCTACCTGCTGTGTTGTACTCTGCTCTGTGAGACCACAGAACCCAACGTGAAGAGTCATGCGACTGGTCTCTGAAGCCGCACGTGTGGTCGCGAGAAAACTAGTAGCAGTAGTAGTAGTAGTAGTAGTAGTAGTAGTAGTAGTAGTAGTAGTAGTAGTAGTAGTAGTAGTAGTAGTTGTTGTTGTTGTTGTTGTAATAGTAGTGTTAGAAAAAGTCGTAGTTGTAGTGATCCATGCTTAAGTCGCAGTGCCCTTTTTTCCAGGCGCAGTGCGCTTTTTTAAACAGTGGTCCACCGTCCATGGCTCCATGGCGTCCATGCTGCCCTAAACGACTTTCAACCTGAATTATTATTATTATTATTATTATTATTATTATTATTATTAGTAGTAGTAGTAGTAGTAGTTGTTGTTGTAATAGTAGTAGTAGTAGTGCTAGAAATGTGGTAGTGGTAGTGATCCGTGCTTAGGGCGCAGTGCTCTTTGTAAGGCGCAGTACGTGCGCTTTTTTTAGCAGTGCTCCATGCTGATTGCCGCCCTAAACGACGTTATTATTATTATTATTATTAGTAGTAGTAGTAGTAGTAGTAGTAGTAGTAGTAGTAGTAGTAGTAGTAGACGTAGTAGTAGTAGTAGTAGTAGTAGTAGTAGTAGACGTAGTAGTAGTAGTAGTAGTAGTAGACGTAGTAGTAGTAGTAGTAGTAGTAGTAGTAGTAGTAGTAGCAGTAGTAGTAGTAGTAGTTGTTGTAATAGTAGTGCTAGAAAAAGTCGTAGTAGTAGTGATCCAGGCTGGCTTGATGGTAGTTCAAGAACTATTTGCTTTTGGGAAACTTTCAGTGTCAGGGTTTCAATTGTTTAGTTTCTAATTTTTCTGTTTATGTTGTGATAAGTTTTATCTAATATTTCATTTATTATTTTATTGTTGAAATTCCCGTTTCAGATAAGTCAACTGTTGAGTGAAGTTGCTCGACTGACAGCGCACTTGGAGCGAGGGGAGGCACTATTTTTACGCCCTTCATGACCTTCCGTTCCTATCTTTTGCATTGCTATTTGGCCACAGTTGATACTTTAGTTAGAGTTATATCCAAGACTCCCAGATTTGAACACATATCCCCAGCTACACAGTCCCACAGCTACACATATCCACAGCTACGCATTGACTTCCTATGAAACTGCTAATTAGTTACAACATTTGTCGTTTAGTCTATAAAACCATATTATACATTGAACCCAGTTATCCTAGGACACATGGCTCATCCCTCCAACGGTCCAACCTACTTCTCATTATGGGCAATAGGTATTTCTCAGTGTGTGGTTGCATGCTCTGGAATTTTTAACCAGTAGAAGTTCACAAAAACAGCACAGTATCATATATTAGATCTAGTCTTAGGGAATACCTGTTTGGCTTGGCCTATGCCCTTCAGGTTGCTTCCCTCCCGCTCTGAATGGTCTCTCTGACTTGACCTGGCTCTATCCTGGATTCAATTCAGTGCACCATCGGCTGATGCCCTGGGCAAGGAGTTGATTGATTAATTAATTGAATCCTTGTTTGGCAAAGTGTTCATGTTTTAAGATATTTCTACAACAACAGTTGAAAGTTGTATTATTATTATTATTATTAATTTATTATTATTATTATTATTATTAATTTATTATTATTATTATGTGAAGAGTTAATGAAGCTTTATAATTGGAAATCCAGAAAATAAGATTTTAAAACTGGTTTTCAGGTGAATTTTTCTGTCTGTGGAGAGACTGCGGCCACCACGAAGTCGTCTTCAGTACATTTTCCGAACTCACTCAAAACACTTTCTTTCACGCGTTTCACGTGAAACTGAAGTGCGTCGGTGTCAGTCGGTGTCAGTCTGATGCTGAAGAACAGTCTGAGTCGTTGCAGCAGCAGCAGCAGCAAGCGTAGTATGATTCCCGATCTGCCTGATCAGTTCGTCTGTGGATGGCAATATTGCGGAGTGAGTATGATAGACAACAGTTGTTTGAGTTATAAATTCACTAATTTTCCCACTGTGTAATAGCACAGGTTCATGCAATTCAGGGCTTCTTTAATGGTTTTTTCAGTGTTGTTGTTCTTGTACCCAGTTTCTTCATTGTCCTTTCTTGTTATCCAACTCTATCCTTTTCTTCATCTGAGGATCCTTGGACTTGGTTCAGCTGTGTTTTTGTAAGAGATTTAAATGGTTGCTTTTACTGTAGTTGTTTGTGTTTTCGCAATATATTTTGTTGTACAAATAATTGTAGGAAAAATCCAAAGGTAATCTTGCATCTGGTTATCCTAATGTTACCTATTACAGGTGTTTTATCGTTAAAATGACTGTTAGAAATCATGTTTCGAGCGTTGAAAGCGTCCGAAACAGAAACTCGGAGTAATAGTAGACTATTCAACATGATTCGTTTCTTGGATGTTTTTCTTTTTTGATGTTAGGTGACGTACGACAACCCAGAACTGTGCTACGCTCATGTATCGTACCACTGTGATGTGTATCCAATCAGGAATTTTCCACCAGGGGTGGATGCAGGTGTTATTGGGATGGTTAGTACCAATTCAGTGTCATATGCAGCCTGGTTGTTATTTTTTTTCTTTTCTTTTTCAACGATAGTAATGCAAAAGATATCAATCCAACATCTTTCTTAGATTGTCTGTTTATCCATGGTTGCTGTCAGCTTTGACAGACGCTGCTATTTACATGTAGTGTAACATAGCATGGCATTTATATAGCGCATTTTCTGAACAAACTGTTCTCTGATAAACTTTGAATGGGTTTGTTTTGGTGTCAATTTGAATCTTCTTTTTAAATCCAATGCAGTTTGTTGTTTGTCGCCGTGTTTCTGTACTCAGTGAGACCGAAATAATTCCTTCTTTTGTAGGATGTGAGATTGTTGTTAAGAGCAGACTTCGTCTGAAGGAACACCTGTGGAGTCACAGTCAGGAGAAGCTGATGTTGTGTCCGACCTGTGGCAGCCTTTTCTCAAATGCCACAAAGTTTTTCGACCACGTTCAACGTCAAACGATAGGGAAAAGTCTGTAATCATTTGGCATTTTCTTTCAATAGCTTATTATTCAAGATTGTCAAGTCTAAAGCTAAACTAAGATTCATGTGGATGTGAATTCTAAGTGATTTAGATCATTACTTACTTATTGAGTAAGATGATGATCTTTTTATAAATTAATTATGATTTAATATTCTTAAGAGATGGTTTTAAGCAAAGTTTTCAATTGGTTTCATTGCAGAGACAAATGTTTAGAGGAAATTTTATTGAAAAGAATTTACACAACTAGTAAAATAAAATGAAAGCTCCCACGTGAAAATAAGAGTGGAATTATTTCATTTTAGATAACAGTATCAGGAAATCAGGAAAGAGGACTCATTATTTTATTATTTTTAATTAAAGAGATTTGATGACCAGTTAACATTGTAGATTGATCTGTGAAATTTTTACATTTTCATTTGCAGTAAACAGCTACCAATGTTCCCATTGCAACAAATGCTACTCGAGTGAGACACTGTTGCGCGACCACATGAGACATCACGGTAAGTGCATGAAGCACTTTGGCATGCTAAGTCATTTCGATATTTGACCCTTTCACCCATAAAGCCCAATATTTGGCTGCATATTGGTTATATGGATCACCAGTTTTTAAGGGTCAAGTCTTACAATCCACTTTTAATTAGAAAACTGTAATGCATAGACTTATCATGTAATGTAATGTAGCGTTGCTTTAAAATGTAGTGTGAAATATTGGTTTGTATTAGTTAAATTTTGTGGGTTAAATTTGTTTATAGTGTTTCATTTTGTATGTTCCTGTTTCCTATGTTAGTTTACCGCTACAAATGTCCGTTCTGTGATATGACGTACCCGAATCCTAGCTCTCTGCGCACTCACATTCATTATCGACACACATAGGAACGAATGTATCACTGTCCTTCGTGTACAGATGCGTATGGATGGGCCGTTGAACTTACAAGGACTTTTGACACTCTTTTAATTCACAGTTGCATTTTTGGGATGGAAACCAGTCTTCAATCTCTTACTCCCACAAGCATTTATTTTGTTCAACTACTGAATAATTTATCATTTAATGTTTATTATGCTTTTAACAACATTGAACTGACACTATAGAAGCTAAAATGGTGAGACTTGAGACTAAAACAGATTTTTTGTGGTAAATGGAAGGAAGTAGAAGAAGAAATGGAGACCTTACTGCTACGGTAAAAGTAGAGGAAAATGTAGGGACTCGTCCGTGATATCACCAGGAGCCAGTGTTGACTTGTTTGAGCATGCTGGTGGTGGTGGTTATGATGATACTTGTATCTCAGAACTTAGTGAGTTATGTCATCTTCTGTTTTTTAAATTTTGCTTTCTTTCTTTGATTATTTAGTGGGAAGTCTGCTGTTGATCTGCGTCGTCACGTGGAGACACACGAGCGCGACTCGATCGACTGCGTTGTCGACGGATGCACTTACCACGCTCACTACTTCTGGGAAATGAGTCTTCACACAAAAAATGTCCACCAGGTGGCCAGTTTGAAATTTTCTTACAGAAATGTTTCTCGTCTGCAGTGACTTCAAAATTTGTTTATTATGCACTTTGCCCCTTTTCTTTCCCCCCCCCCTTATGTCTGTATTTGCAAAAATTGACAGATTAAGTATTTTTCAGTTCTATGTTGCCCCAAATTCATTATCTATTTGGGCTCCAACCAGACCCCACTGAGGGAGTTCACGACTACTGATTCAGCAGTTTTTAAGACTTATTTTTGTCCTGTTTTTCCGATTTCAGCGGCCAAAAATCTATGCCACATCTGCAGCAAAAGATTCTACCGAGAAGCTCGTCTCACGACTCACCTGAAGAAAACTAACCGGTTCAAGTGGCCGTCCAGACGCACGAGGTTCAGGTACGAAAAGCTAACATCGCATGCTGCGCTCGTTTCTGTTTTTGTTGTGACCTATAAAATTGAGGAAGAAGAGAGAATGCTCTGGGAATAATAGGGATGTATTTAATTTATATATATTCCTTCATCATTTGGAAATGGATTTATATTTATAAGTTATAAGGCTAGCTAAGTGTTACTTATGGCAAATTTTGCAAGTAATTTTGCAACTAAGGGCTGAAAAAGCTGAGAAAATACCGTTATAATAATACGTGTAGAACTTTGCCAATTTTTACTGGAACAGGCTAAAGATTGAATTATGATATCTTTATTAAATTCCGTCTTTAATTTTGCATGGCAGGTACAAGCAGCATGGAGATGGATACTACAGACTACTGACTGTGCGCTCGAGAGCCTGCTGAATGTCAAATCAGGCCTAAAGAGTGGCGACTCTATTAAGATCACATCTGGAAGGATGACAGTTGACAGCTAATGCACGCACTAAAAATGTCTATAATTAAAAAGCTGATTTACTGTTTTAGGGAGTTGTGATTTGTCCAAAATTTGAGATATGTGGAAGGTAGCTCTTCCTTGATTTTTGGTGCTTTTAATGTTTATAAGGATGAAAATGCTTGTATTTCAAGTGTAGAATTGTTTCCTCATCCAACTCATAATTGTACATTGTGCTAAGCATCAATGCCCATTGGATTAAGTGAAAAGCAATAGACAATAACTGAAATAGATGTTGCGTGTGTAGTCATGTGCAAAGTTTCATTGGTCTCGAATGAGCGAGAGAAATAGCAAGGTACAGCTTTGGTGTCACTTTGTTATCAGGTCATTAAATTGTTTTCTAGGTGTTTTGGTTATATTGGTGTTGCCGGTTGTACATAATCGAATTTGCTTGCAGTTTAAATAGTTTGAAGCAATATTTTAAATTGCTGGTACTTTTTAAAGTGATATTACTTTGGAGTTATTATTTATATCTGTTGTACGGCAATTGAGTGGCGCCAGCAGCTCTGAGAATGCTATTCTTGATGGTCAAATGACATTTTTAGTTATAACTGCAGACTTAAAAGTCAAAGTGCATGGCGTTAATTTTGAAATTCAATTGCAAGGTTAATAATAATTGCGCTATAAAATTCAATTATACTGATTATTAAGTATGTTTCAGCAGACTTTCGAACTTTTATTCTTTTGTAGCCTTTCACTTTAGATTTGATGACATTTTTGGAACAAAAGCATTGGGAAGAGAGAGAGAAGATTATAGGTTTGTAATTTGTAAAACATACGTTTTATAATGTTTGTTTTCACTTAAAATATCTTTAACAGCCGCAAATGTCCTATGAATATTTATAATGTGTGCAAAGTAGGCCATGACTTATCCACTAATAATCATCGTCTCAACAGCCAATAGCAGGCTCGAGTTGCTTAATGCATATTTATAAGTTTTGTCCATGGAGGTATGAACCCAGGAGACGGCATTACGTCATTTTTAGCCCAGGCTGCGTGAAGCCAGTAGCGCGTAGGCTAAATACAGTATAGTGCCTCTATGGTTAGCAGACCCAAATCATGTGTTAGCGGCCATCTTGGTAGACCCACACTGTGGCTGCCGTTAGAAAATTTCCCAGCTAGTCGGCTTGACCGAAATGACGTAATGCGGTCTCCAGGGATAATACCTCCATGGTCTTGCCATCGCACGGTGGCCAATCACAATTGTCGTCTCAACAGCCAATAATAGTTGTGAATAGCTTATGATTATTTATATTTTGCATAACACTGACCAATAAAAATCGTCTCAAAAGTGAGGCGCTCTATCTGTTTCGATGACTTCAGGTCTGTTATTTATGTTGTACTAAATTAATGAATAGTTGGTGTGTTTTGTTATCGTTTAAGACTGCGGCAAAAGTGAGGCGCTCTATCTGTTTCGATGACTTTAGGTCTGTTATTTATATTTGGTTTCTATAATAGCGAATAATATAGTGAATAATCTGAGATCGTGTCTTGGTAAATAGAAAAAACTTTATAAGGGCACTTCTCGCATAATATATTGCATTTTTGCATTAATTTAAACGTTCCTAGCTGAAGATAAACGATCGGGCATTAGTAAATTGATACGTTTAGCACGCACGATTTATATAGCACCACTATTGGAATAATGTTTACAAGCCAGTCTAATTCGAATATTTGTCCTTGATAGAAATTAAAGTTTTCACTTTGAGGCTTTGTAAGGTTAGCGCCTAGTAGCCCGGAAATTTCCAAAGCATGTCAATTTATAACTAGCCGTCTGAACAGTGAAGATTGTATTATGACTCTTGCAGAACACTGTGGTCTACCCTGAAAGCGAAGATGGCCGAAGACGAGACTAGAACATTGTTACCGTAATTTGGCTGCATCTTGATGTTCTGAAGAAGGAAAATGATTGAAGTAAGTATTTTGGGAATTTTCTTTGTGTTTGTATTTTTACGGCTTGTATATATAGTTAATTAATGTTTTCTCTGCTTAGGTAGTACGGCTTTTATTTGATGTTATGTAGGTTATCTACAGCTGTGTTGATTAGTTTTGAGTTTTGACTTGAAAGAGCTGAACAGAGTCACAGTCAATTATAAATTACTGATTTTTATCGATCAGCAAATAGCAGATATCAGTGACACCTTATGGAGACAGACGATTTCTAGAGTTGTGTTACACTGTTTGATATTTCGATTGTTCTAACGTGAGAAATAGTAAAGTAGTCAATGAGTAAATGGTTGGTTTGTGATTGCTCATTCAAGTGTAAGTGTGTATATGGCTGATTCTATTTTAGATATTTATTGGATATAACATGACACAGAACAGACGAATAGCACTGATTGGATACCATGTACTAGAGATGGACCAGAGAAAGCGGTGCTGTTTGATGAAGAAAAGATCATGAAGCCAGGTACTGAGTTATCACATCGTTGCGAATGCACGTTAAATCCGTCACAAAGTGAAGAATCATAAGTGCATCGGTGGACACATAGGTAGTTACACAGTGGCCCTGGTCAGATTTGAGCCCACTACCATCCGGCCGGCCGGCTGGATGGCAAAAAAAACCTACTGCTATTCCATCACACCCCCTATCAGTATCATGTTGTTGTATACCGGTATATGGCTCTCTGATTCTTCTGTTTACATTACTTACTTATTTGAGTTGAGAGAGTTGTACTGGTTTTCTGTCTCGGTTGTACTTATTGTAAGGAATGTTCTCTTTATTAAAATATATTAATTGAATCTAATCTCTCGTGTTATCTCTCCTCCTGAGCTCAGCATCTAACAGTGTCGTGAGTTCATTGCATGGTATTAGGAAGACAATTGGTTGCAATATGAGAAAATGGGATATTGATTGAAATTTGTGGGCCTGCATAAAAGAATACTTTGTACAGGTGTTCTACAGTTTAGTTTAGATCATTTAAATGTGTGTGTGTGTGTGTGTGTCTTGCAATTGGAATTGATTGCGTTTCGTTCTGTTTTTTTAGCAGACATTGATCCGTTGATTGGTCGTTGCCGCAACTTGCAAGATGACCGTCGTGCCAAAGAAGGTTTGTCAATGTGTTTGTCAATGAGCAGAGTCATTGGTTTGAAATGAAAAACCATTTAACATTGAATTTTGATGGGCTGAATAAAAGTGACCAACAGTTCGTGTTAACCAATCCCTAAGAAATTTGTTGAGACTTGGTCTGTGTTAATCCTCATCCGAACAAGGGGTCTGGTCAAACTCCCACCCCGTAAAGAAATAATGCATAATTTATTATTGAAATATAATGTTTTGCCTAATCGTTGTTATGACTTTGTTTCTATGTAGTGCGGCTGCTAAAGAGCAACACAAATTATTTACTAGTCCAGATGCAATGAAGATGATACTTGCTGATATTGACAATGATAGTTTTGATACGGCACCCAGATCAATGCAAAGAAGAGCAAGATTAAATGACTAAAGTGCACAGTTACAATAAATCTAATTTTTACCAGAATAACGATCAAACATTGGTTAAAGACCTCTGACATTATATTCTCTAAACCAACATTATATTAAATATGTGCAGTACTATTCATGAATGAAGACACAGAAAGATTGTTTTATTGGGTTTCACCAACAACCTTCTTTGCAAAACAAGCAAATAACGGTTAATTTTGTCGATGAAACCCCATATTAAAAGACGACCCCATATTAAAAGACGAGTCTAAAAGACGAGTCTGTTGTTGAAATTCTGTTGTTTTTTTGGCATGTTCGGATGAGGTGTTAAATATTAGGGTCCAGTGGTGGCTCTAGGAAGTCGGTTGTGTTTTTGTCATTAATGATTATGAGAGAGTTTGGAGAGTTAACTTGTTGATGTAGGAGTGTGCACAAATGACAATTTGCAAAGGTTTTGGAGCCACTTTGGCACAATTAGAAACAAGGAAACAAGAACGAGGTGATGTGATGTGATGTGGTTCTTTGCCAAATTTCCTTAGATCTCTGCAGCAATTGTATGCCTCTGAAGAATTTCTTTACACTGTTCTTTACACTTTTTGCCGGTCAACTGCATAAATCTCTTGTATGCTTCTGAAAATCTGTTGATCTACCAAAGACATTTCTTTACATTTTTTTTGCAAATCACAGATTCTGCTCCTCCTCCGCATGCTATATTTCCCATTAGGCACACCAGTGCTGAAAGTCTGTGAAAAAGGGTGCAGGAGCTGTCTTGGCACCCTCATTAAATGTGAATAATTTCTAAATTTCTATAGCTTTTTAAATCTTAGTTTAGTAGTTTTGCAACAAGTACAAGGTGCTTTTACAATATTGGAACAGATATTGAAGAATTATGGGGAAAATTTTCATGCAGCTCCAGCACATTGACCGACTTCCAGTCCTTCAGAATCTGTTAGATCTTACTGTTGTACCTATAAGTTCTCTCTCTCAAATGCCTAGGGCTGCGCTGAGTAACGCGAGTAATTTTTTTGGAGTCGAGTACTCACAATAGAATAACTAACTAAATAAAGAATAGAATAGATAAATAAATAAAGAATGACCAAATAAAGAATGACCAAAGAATTTCATAAAAATTTGGCCTACCGTTCTTTGTTACAAATTATTAATCAGTCTTATATAGGTTATTCTTAATCGTTTTGCCCCAGTTAGTTAAGACGTTGCACACAGTGGGCCAAGTTAGTAGCAGTAAAATAGTTTATGTTCTGTAGCTTCTGTTATAGGCCTACTACACGTGAATACTCTTGAATGTCCAAAAAAATTGATAAGTAACTGTATCTATTGTTTTGCTTTGGTTAAATGAGGGCCATGAGGCAAATAATATGCATTATGTGACGTCTAACGTTTGCAAATCATGTATTTTCGGTTTTACGCGAGTACCCGAGTACTCGTTAAGCTACTTGCCAACTGCTCGAGAGTAGTAAACTACTCGATCAGCGCAGCCCTAACGCAAACATAGCACACATACAGCCAGTGTCCTTGTTCCTTGTGGCTAGCTATTTATTATTTTATTTCTGAAAAAAGTTTAATTCAAAAAATATAAAAAATTTAAGGTCCTTCAACAAAATATAAGTGTATAAGTGTTTATTAATATAAAATAATGTAAAATAATAATAATTCATTAATTCTGATGTATTTGTATTAATTATTCATTGCATTTCTATTATTCATTGCATTTGTAAGGAAGATATGTTGATGGATGATGGTGGGATGATGGTGAATGATGGTTGAGGTGATCTACCATAGCGTAGATCTCAAATTAATTGAATTTTAATTAATTTGAAAATTAGGCAAGCACCGAAAGGTCACTGCCCGGGGCAATGACCAGCACTTGCCTACGCAGCATTTTATCGCTGCTACCAATTTATCGGGCCCCCGAACGGCTTGGTGACCGACCGACACTCGGAGGCGATCCCGGTACCGGGGTCGCTCCGTGTTGGTGGCAGCAGTCGAAACCACTGCTCCAAACAGGCCGGCGTCTATAGCAAACAAATCCCAATATTAATACCCAACGCCTGAACAGTCACCCCACCTGGCGAATACTGCAGCATTATAGAACAGGTATGATAGTAAAGGTGTACTAGAGCAGAGACAGCAGGCTGTTCGTCCGGCTGTTCGTTGTACGCAGGTGGTCGACGACGCAGCCGAGTATGTGAGAGCGTATACGTTAGCGTATACTGCGTAGAGCAGGACCTTGTTGCGCAAACTCAGACTGGTGGTCGATTAGCTGAAGAGTTTCACTGATATGGGCGATGTATGAACGAATAACGGGAATTTGTACAAGAGTTTTACTTATGTCTGGACAAACATCTTAAACATCTTAACTGAGCGAATAGACGAATAAGACATATACGGAACGGAAGAGCGAATAAAGGGGAATTGATATGTGATGGATGGATTTAATATCTTTACTTTTCAAAACCGTACGGTAAGCCTAATGTTGAATATCAATAGGATTTAAGTTTAATCCTTTGGCATTTGAAGCATATTTCATGAAATAGAAGCGACTGCACAGCTACAGACAATATTATAGAACAGGTATTATAGTAAAGGTGTGTTAGAGCAGAGGGTATCTGTATCAGGACTGTTGAGAGAGATACACAGAGAGAGACAGAGAGAGAGAGAGAGAGAGAGAGAGGGACAGAGACAGCGACAAAGACAGAAGAGGCACAGTGACGAGAGAGAGAGAGAGAGAGATAGAGAGAGATAGATAGATAGATAGATAGAGAGAGAGAGAGAGAGAGAGAGCATTCAGTACGAAATCATTCGCTGTATGCAGTCAGTGGCGTAGGGCGGTGGGGGGCGTCATGTGGGGGGCGTCATTTTGGAGAAAAACCTTTTTTTGCCTTTCTTTGTGAAGAATTTTAGTTGCGATAAGGCTTCCTGCCAGTCACGAAGTTCTGCCCGGGCTGCACTGCCTCGCTACACGCCACTGGGTGTGTACGCCACTGGGTTGTACGTGCATGCGGTCCGATTGGCCGTCGACGACGCAACGCAGTGTATGCGATGCGAGGCGGCCGTCTGCTTAGAACAGTACAATTGCTACGCGCCACTGGTGTACGCGCATGTGGTCAGCGATGCGAGACGAGAGAGAGAGAGGCCGCCTCGTCAGTTAGAGGAGTATGCATGTGAGAACCAGTTGCATTGAATTCTTGCTTAAATGTTTGAATCTGTTTTCTCGGATGGCTTCTCCCGCAAACTTTCTTACTAGGCCCTATGGTATAGATGGAAAATTGAATTAATGTTTGTCTATCTATGCCTTTGAGAGAAGACAGTGGTTTTAATACTAAACCACTTCCAGTCCACAGAATTCCATTTTTCTCAAAATGTTTATGTGGACAATCTCAAAATGTCCTTAATGATATATATAGCCTAGCTTATTTGCAGCCCATTATGAGTCAATTTGAGTGAATATAATTGCTTGAATATTGCTTGTTTGTAATTGCTTGTTCTGAATATGAATTTAATGTTTTTTTAGTGTCATGAGAGAGAAGTCTGAAAGAAATCTGGCCAGAAGCAAAGAGACAGTCTTAACTGCATATAGGACCTACCACATAATATATTGATTTGATTAAAAAAATTGCACGTATCATTAAAGAAGAGAAATGACTGTGTTCAATTCTAAATAGGAGACCCTATAATATAGAACTATATATATAATTATATATACACACACAGACAATAGAAGATATATAGAAGAGTCTAGTATATATAATCTTCTAGTATATATAGAGGAGTATAGTATATATATAGTATATATATAGTATATATATAGGTCTAGTATATATATAGGAGTCTATATAGAAGAGTCTTCTAGTATATATAGAAGAAAGATTCTATAGTATATATAGAAGATTGTATATAGGATTCTATAGACTAGTATAGTATATAATATACTCTAGTGTATAGATGTCTACTATGTATATACTATGTAAAATATATTATGTATATAATATATTGTGTGTATAATATATCAGGGGTGCCCACAGATAGGGGGGGCGGTAAAGGAAGCACAGCTTCTGCTAGGGGGAAAACCCCCTCAGTTTTCACGTTAGGGTAGCACAGGCGCCCCTGATCTATATATAACAACAACCGCCACACCACCACAATTTAATCACTAGTCCAAAATAGTCATGCGTCATCATCGAAATTTTCTTAATAGTATCAATCATCGTTTTCTTTCAGCTGGGCTGGGTCTTGTCCATTCTTGTTTCCAAAGTAATTCATCCAACGCTAAAAATAAATAATAAAATAATATCAATATTTTCTTTTCAAGAGTATTTATAGGATTTGGGTGGGTAAATACGATTTGGGTGGGGGTCGGAAAAATCTGGAATCTTGGGTCCTACCCACCAAAATATTTATGTACCAAAGTATTTATGTGGTTTATAGTTAAGATACCGAATAAAATTGGGGGGTCGACTATCCCTGGGAGGGGAGATGGCTTTGAACACACGGGGAGGGGACAGAGCGGGGAAGGGGACTCTTCCCCCCATAAGCTCAACATATTCCCTCCACCCTAAATCGCACCCTGGGAGGAATAAATTATAATTACAATAAATTATATTTAGTGTTAACGTTCAACATACAGTCCAGTATGCAAGAGCAACATTTCAAATATAATGATAGGCCTAATATTAGAATTAGATTTGCGTCTGTCTTGCCACGTTGGAAAACCAGGCCCAGTAGCAATAATGGGCCTTTTACATTCTACTTTTAATATTTTTGAAGTAATCTTTTTGAAGTAATTAATGGACTTACGCGATGATGAACTGCATGGAGCTAGGATTTGTCGATTAAGCCGGTGATGAACTAATGGAGACGGATAGGGAGAGCTGTCATCACTGAAATTAACACCAACATTTATATTTATATTAGCTTTACGTTTAAACTCACACAGACAGAGCATTCAATAATGAAAATAAGTTTCTCCTCTTTGCATAAAATACAATGGTGTATATATATATATAATAGTGTATATATATATAATAATCATATATATAATAATCTATAAAATTTATATATAGGTCTATCTATATATTATATCTATATATTATATAAGCTTCTAATTTCCTATTTGTTGTGCTTATTATATACTTGGACGGCTGGGGTTCAACACACTGTTTTATACACTAATGTTTTCTGTGTCTCTTCCCTCCAACCAAGTCAATTCCCCTTCCCCACAATTCCCCAAAGACCTGGCTTCTGGATAAAACACTGGTTCCTTACCTAATGGTAAATAATTAATTCCACTCGACATTACTAGTACACATGCAAGTTTAAATTCCGTTTTTCGTTCGATATTTGTCCAAACATCGCCCGTATCCCGTATGAAGGAACAGTCTTATTCAGTTAATCGACCACTAGTCTGACTTTGTGCAACAAGGCCCTGCTCTGCGCAGTATACGCTAACAGTACAGTACATACGACACTCTACGTACCCTCCTCCTGCGTACAACGAACAGCCCGCTGTCTCAACACCCTCTGCTCTAAAACACCTTGGACCTTGTTGCGCAAAGTCAGACTGGTGGCCGATTAGCTGAAGAGTTTCACTGATATGGGCGATGTATGAACGAATAACGGGAATTTGTAAAACCTTTTGTACAAAACCTTTTGTACAATATTGCGTGCGGTAGTCGCTAGGTGGAGCGACAGTTTCTATTGGGATATGTTTGCTTTCATGAAATATGCTTCAAATGGCAAAGAATTAAACTTAAATCCTATTGATATTCAACATTAGGCTCTTACCGTACGGTTTTGAAAAGCAAAGATATTAAATCCATCCATCACATATCAATCGCCCCTATATCTTATTCGTCTATTCGCTCAGTTAAGATGTTTGTCCAGACATCAGTGAAACTCTTGTACAAATTCCCGTTATTCGTTCATACATCGCCCATATCAGTGAAACTCTTCAGCTAATCGACCACCAGTCTGACTTTGCTCTACGCAGTATACGCTAAAAGTATATACGCTCTCCGTACCCTCCTCTTACAGCAACGTCGCCGGCCACCTGCGTACACCGGCTGTCTCAATACACTCCCTCTGCTCTAGTACACCTTTCCTATAATACCTGTTATATAATGCTGCAGTAGTCGCCAGGTGGATTGACGCTAAAAGCAACGTCGCCGGCCACCTGCGTACAACGAAAAGCCGGCTGTGTTAATACCCTCCCTCTGCTCTAGTTCACCTTTACCCAGTGGCGGATCCACCGGGAGGGCCAGGGGGCCCGTGCCCACCCGCTTTTGAGTGCCTGGCCCCCCAGTGACTCCCCAGTTGGGACACTATACTTAATGCTACATACATTAAACAACAAATGGTTGGCCCCCATGATTAGAAGTTGCCACCCCAACGGCCCCCTCACTTGCCAAATCCTAGAGCCGCCACTGCCTTTACCTGTTCTATAATATTGCCTCGTGCAGCAGCAGTAGTCGCCAGGTGGAGTGACTGGTTAGGGCGTTGGGTATTAATATTGGGATTTGTTTGCTATAGACGCCGGCCTGTTTGGAGCAGTGGTTTCGACTGCTGCCACCAACACGGAGAGACCCCGGTACCGGGGATCGCCTCCGAGTGTCGGTCGGTCCACCAAGCCGTTCGGGGGGCCCGATAAATTGGTAGCAGCGATAAAATGCTGCGTAGGCAAGTGCTGGTCATTGCCCCTCGGGGCAGTGACCTTTCGGTGCTTGCCTAATTTTCAAATTAATTAAAATTCAATTAATTTGAGATCTACGCTATGGTAGATCACCTCAACCATCATTCATCATCACCATCATCCCACCATCATCCATCACCATCATCCATCTATCACATCCATCATCCATCATATATATCTATATATCCCCTTGCAACAGAATATATGAATATATATGAATAACCTATGAATTATTATTTTATGATTAATTATTATGATAAATTATTATTATTATAAGTGTTTCTATAATCATTCATTCAAATTAAACTGATTTAAACTTCTTATAATATCTTGGGATATTGACAATACTAATATTTAAATTCATTTAAGGTCTAAGGGAAAACCAAGAATATAACCTTCAGAGAAAAACAGTGTCACCCAAGATTTTATATTAGTAATTAGGTAAAATAATTAATAATAATATTATAATTATTATTATTAATAGTAGACGCTCTTTTTGTTGCTTGCCAGGCTTGTCATAGACTCATAGTGGCATAGCACCCCCACCCAGAGCCGTAGCTAGGGTTTTCGGCACCCAGGACAAGATTAACATATTTTGCACCCCTAAATTTCGGGGCGATCATATCATTCTTCTCCTTCTTCTCCGAAAGAAGGAAGAAGAAGAATAAGGAGAAGAAGAAGAAGGAGAAGAAGAAGAAGGAGAAGAAGAAGAAGAAGGAGAAGAAGAAGAAGAAGGAGGAGAAGAAGAATTTTTCACTCAAATTTTTCACTCAAAAATGCACCCCCCACCGGTCGAAAAATGCGCTCCCCACCGGTCGGCTCCCGGGGCGGCTTGCCCCCTGAAGAAGACGACGCTGAAACGTTTATACACTGTGGACCAATAAATCCAAAATTTTGACCAACCTGAACATAAATGCAGGTGCAGGTACCGATACATTTCTACAGAGTTCTATGAAAAATTTCACAAAGTTACAGCCAAGGATTTATTGGTTCACAGCACATATTAAAGCACCTATTTTGTTTGTACTTATAGGCTGATAGCTATTCGTAGCATAGGCATATAGTAGCTAAGCTTATTTATCGCTGTGTGATAGCAGCGGTATTTAAAAAAATACTGTCTGCCTTGCAGTCCAAAGTCTTGCCCTCCCCCCTCCCCCCCGGAAAAACAATGAAACGGCAGAGGTAGTATTATATCAAAGGATAATGTAATATACTAGAGTGTATCATTTAAGACGACAACCTTTTTCTCTTGGCAAGACTTTCTAGCAGAAAAATGTCAAAGTATCTCCACCCCCTTCATCCGTCCTATTCATGGATCCTGGCTTTGCCACTGGATAGCATCCTCTCCTCTTTATTGCCCTTTTAGCAACCTCTTTGCCTTGTATACATGACTTGGGAACCAAGCAAACATTTAAAAACGACCAAAAGAAACAACTATCGACTGAAGCCAAGTGCATTACCAATTGGTGCTATAGGAGTTCACTAATAATAATAATAAGAGGTCACACAAAGTAAGCTATGAAAAGCTATGCCTTTAGTAGTATGATTTGAAAATAATTGTTGTTCCAAAAATGTAGTAAATACATCTATTTGCACAATTTTATCAACTCAGAAATGCAGGAATTAATAATAAACACTCAAATTTAAGTCATTTAAGAAGTTAGTTCAGTAGCATTTCTCCTGTGTTGAAAACTGTCATTCTAGACCTTTTAAGTATGGCCTAAATAATGTGATCAGATGGTTCCTATCAGTTGGTGGATTAACATATTTTATGTCCGGTAAACATATTTCCATGGAGGCCCACTGGATAAAAATTGTCTGCATGCATAGTGTTCATGAAACTACCTGGTAACTTCATATTTTATTCAAAATCTCGGAAAGTGTGAAAGAGTGAAGAATTTTGCAGGCAAATATGGTTGCATGCACACAAATTTCAGTGCTGTTTGTCTTTTTTTTAAACCAAAAGTTTATATTCCGAAAATAATGTTAATAGAAAGGTGGGCCCATAAATTTTAATTTTTCAGGTGGGCCCGGTACTGATGTACCATTGGTACAGTGGTAAGTCTGCAGTCGTAAAATGCTATGGAATTATGTGTGTGAGCCTGCAAATATTAACTTATACAATACAATAATACTCTAACAATTTCTAAACACAAATATGCCAAAATACCAACATTATGGTTTGGAACATAGAATTTCTATCAAACTCCCACAAGGATGCCTGCATCAGATTGTGCATAATTCGTTCGTTCTCTCTCTCTCTCTCTCTCTCTCTCTCTCTCTCTCTCTCTCTCTCTCTCTCTCTCTCTCTCTCTCTCTCTCTCTCTTCTCTCTATCTCTCTATCTATCTATCTATCTAAATATCTATATATCTTTCTTTCTTTCTTTCTCTCACACAAACACTTCTTCACTTCATCTCAATTCTACAAGCAAATCATATCTCACCATTGCTGTGACACCACCTCCACTGGGTCCGTGTCAGGTCCAGCGAACGACTGCGAACGAGCGGAGATAGAGACTGATCTTTTTCCAAGGCTAATCCAATCCTACGGGACGAGTAACCTGACCGAGGTAGCCTCAGCTGAATCTTTGCGCAAGATCCTAAAAAGATATTTATTTAAGATAAATTTTGACTCCACCTGTTAAAGTGCTCTTGTCTTTAGCCTTAGTCTTGTCAATTGCACTGAATAAATTGTCTTGTAATAGTAATAGTAATAATAATAACAATAATAATAATAATAATAATAATAATAATAATAATAATAATAATAATAACAATAATAACAATAATTACAATAATTGTAACAGTATTGTAACAGTATTCTCTGGGGCCTGCCCGACTACCAGCAAAGTCGGCTGCAGATGGTTGTTAATGCCTCTGCCCCTGATTCGTTCGCAAGGAAACTTAAAACGTTTTTTCTTTGAGACCTTGTATTAGTGTAAAGCGCTCTAGCCTTTGACTCTTTGTTCATGTTTTTACGCTATAAAAATTGACTTTTTAACCTAACCTAACCTAATACTAATAATAATAAGCAAAACACCAAAGGGGCTGTCCATTAATTATGTCAACAATTTTTGACCTCCTCCCCTCTTGTCAACAACTGTCAACTTTCAGTTCCCCCCCCCCATAATTACGTCAAAAACTTTTGACCCCCTCCCAATGACAGAGATCAATGACAGGTCCCACTAACAAGGTTATTATTTGTTGCGGTGATGGCCATTTTTTCCATGTTTTGCTCATCGAGTGTCAAAATGTGGCGGTGATGACCCTTTTTGCCATGTTTTGTTCCCATTGTAATAAGTAGTATTCCATGAAATTTCCTATTTTTTGATTATTTGTAAAAAGTGAAATTGTTGACATCAATTTCTTGTGACCCCCTCCCTCCCTCCTGTCAAACTTTGTCAAACCCCCTCCCCCCTAAATTGTTGACGTAATTAATGGACAGCCCCAAAAGTCCATAACACGTGTAAAGCCGTCAGCAGCTAGGCAACAATAACAATACCATAAGCATTTCCTCCAATATCAGAATGACTCAGTTCCTTTATTGACTTTTTCCAAAAGAAATAAACAAATTGTACATTAAATGTTTATTGTTTGCCCATGAATGGTCACTGTGGGTTGTTGAAGCCACCACTGACGTTTCTCAGCAACAAGTAAGTAACAGTAAATCACAAATAAAGTCTTTAAAACATGCACCAAAGTCTATTCTAATATTACTCAATATTCCACCCCAGACCCTGCTGGGGAGCTCAGGATGATGCTCCTCCAAGCCTCTCCTAGTCAGACTAAATTGGATGTGCATGAATTTGCGCAGCCACAAGAGGACCAGTGGTTGTTAGGGCTCTCATCTGAAACACTGAGAATCATTTATCTGACGGTTCTAAGGTGATTGCCAAATAGCTGTCCTATTGTCGGCAAATTTGTTCCAAAGTTCAAGATTTGAATTTAGTATTACCACTTTGTGGCAGCAGGGGTCTGTCTCAGACCTCACAGACCCCCACTAAGTGATATATTGACCATTAGCTTTGTCAGGTATTTATCAAAAGCGACCCTTCTTGGTAGGAAGCTTCACATCCTGCTAACATACCAGAGCACAGCCAACCTTCATACAGACCAGTGGACATGTTAATGCACGAAGGAATCAAATCTTGGTAATCCTTTACTTCAGTGCCATTTATTATTTGTCAGTAATTTCGTGATGCATCTGCATTACAAGTTTTGCAGAAATTGAGGAACAGTTAAAACTAAGTTCTTAATTTATGTCGGTTATCATTATGTACCGGTTACTTTCATGCGGTATCCATGATCACTTCAGTAACCAGTTCTTACTTCTTTCTCAACCTATCTCTGAGTAGATATATACTATTTTATTAGACAAGTCTGTGTGTGTGTGTGTGTGTGTGTGTGTGTGTGTGTGTGTGTGTGTGTGTGTGTGTTATTCTGTTTATCTTCTATGGAAATTGTAGAGAAATTATGGAGAAAGAAATAAAGATGTCATGTCATGATAACAGGGGAATGTTATTATTATTATTATTATTATTATTATTATTATTATTAAACAATTTATATAGTGCTATCTGCCTGGCGAAGGCCATAGTCAAGAGTGCTTTACAAAGACATCTGATATGAGATTTTAAATAGGTGCGTCTTAAGTTCTGTGCAAACCTATCTTGTGTCGTCTCCCTGGTAATTTCCTTGGGGAGGGCGTTCCAAAGTATGGGATTCCCCCTCGAGACGGATCAGTCCCCAAATTTAGCTGTCTCGTATGGATGGGGGACAACTAGCTGCATTCAACGACTGGATCTGAGTTCCATCCGCCAGTCAGATAACAGATCCCACCAGGGGTGCGCTGCGCCCCTGATTTTTCCAGGGGCGCAACAACACACCTCTGGAAGATAAGCCTGTTTAAAAAAATTGTTTGCTGGTGACGATTTTTAAATAGAAGAAGGAGAGATGACGAACTTTTTTGCTTGTCAAGACTTTTAGGAGGATATTCAAGTAAAGTTAGTGTCACAATTTTTATCTTGAGAAAATCTGCACCCCTGCTGAAAATTCGTTCCGACGTGCCTGATAGCCGCTGATCGGACCACTAAACGTCTCTATCAAACTGAGATCAACGGATCAGATCAGAATTCTAGTGTAACATTATTTTAGCAGCGGATTATTATGAGCCGGATTATTATTATTATGTTCGTAAATTCCATGTCTAATTCGCTCGATGTCTGCGTCAGAAATTATGTCTGCTTACACACGTTTAATTAAATATAGGCATACACGCGTTCATTGAAAAATTATAAATGACGCTAAAGTAGAGGATTACCCAAATCTATACCCGTCCTGGTATAAATAACGGTATTGAATTTGGGCCGATCGAACAGTTCTCTACCGCGAGAGCCACCGGCCTGTCATGACCCTAGTTTACATAAGTTTTATGCATTCCACAAAAATAGAAACATCTAATTCTCTAACCTTGTTTACTTGCGTACAATTTCTGTGAACTGTGAGCATTTTAAAAATCAGACCACGTGGACTCTTCGTTTCAAAACAATTGACCATAGATCTCTAAACATAAGCGGAATCCTTCATCATAATCATCATCATCATCATCATCATCATTGTCATCATTTGTCATCTTCATATTTGAAGGTTGACGGTCATGAGTTGTTTTCACTTCGTTCTGTCTTCAGCAATCCTTTTTAGTCTTGCGTAGTTCTTTTCCTGTATGTGTTCCTTAACGTCGTCCAGCCAGTCTCTTCTAGGTCTTCCTCTGGCCCTGTTTCCCTCATATCTGCCCTCTAATAGGACTTTTGCTTGTTCTGTGCTTGAACCACGCATTATGTGTCCAGCATACTGTGTTTTCCCGTTTATAATTTCTGTCAAGAGTTGTCACTTTTCTCCAATTTTCTCTCTTGCCAGCCAATTTTCAATATTCTTCTGAAGGACCACATTTCAAAAGCCTGTATTTTATTTTTCACCTGCTTTGTTAGAGTCCAGCATTCGCAGGAGAATGTGATAAGCGAGTATATACATAACATCTCAGCATTCGAAGTTTTAGACCGGCATGCATGACCGGCAATGGCCAAGTTGTATCTTCATCGGCCAGTTGCACGTCGACAAAATAGGCTACTCTAGGAAAACTTTGAGTGTAGAATAAAGAAGAAAGCAATTCAATGAAAACAACAACATAAATGATGACTTGATGACAAAAGATCGAGTATTCCTTCGAAACATCAACTGACTAGTATCAACACAATGACTCTGAGCAAATCTGATGATACAAACCAAAAGATACAACATAATAAGTACTACTACTACTACCACAACAACAACAACAATAACAACAACTACAATAATAATAATAATTTATAAGTTTTCAATTCTTGAATTATGAGAAGCCATATTCAAACCTGGAATGATAGAACTGGACCTAGAAACCAACCACAAAATAGCGATTTAATGGTCCAATGTGAAGTTCTTAAAATATCTGCTATAAATCTACTCAACGGAAGCAGATCACTTTAACATCACACCAGTCCCACCGTTAGTCGGATAACTGCTACGACTTCATTTCATTGGTCCAAATGTCTTGCAAAGTAAATCCAAACTGAAGCACCAAACTGACCGAAATGACCAAATGTCCCTGAAGTGCATTCAAAGTTTACCACTTGATTGACAAATATATCTTAAATGTATTACCTGATTTTGTGGAGTGCTTGTTATAATGACTTAAAGTTTAAGTTCAAGATTATGCAGAATAAGCTTATTCAGTCTTTGAGCTCCCACACATTGTCGGGAACATTCAAAGAAACCACTCAAACCCTTCTCAAAAAAATACAGTGATGAATAAAGTTAAAACAGACTACAGTGGCAACATCACTGGTGTCAAATTCAGCAAATTTGCTCAGCTTCAACATAAAATTTTAATCAAAACGAAACACAAAAAAGGCAAAAGAGCCCCAAGCACTGATCTTAAAGCCAATCCTCTATCAACACCTTCAAAACCTCCATTTTAAGCAAGAAGAAGCGACATCTATCATCAGTGCTGCCTGAAGGAAAGATTAAATTTAAAAAATATAAATACTGCATCAGCCCATTTATCATTTACAATGATCTACACTTGGAATGATCACGCCTCTCGATCATGTCTTTGAGCATTACAGGCAACCAGTTAAATTTTATAGGTGCAAAAATAAAATGGAAGACTTGAGTGGGTGTGTATGTGAGAAAGTTTTTCCTCACTAAATAAAAAACACACCCACATTTCTGAAAAGGGTAAGTGACTTCTTTACCAAGACATGGACCTTGCAACAATACCCAAATTGATAAACATCAAGAGGAAAAATTATTAAACTGTTCAAAATGAGGCATAAAATTCTTCCAAGAATAAATGCCAACATTATGAAGAAATTGGAAGAAACCCTCTGACAACAAACACAGATAACAATTCTAACGGTGTGCTAGAGAAATTGCTAGAAGACAATCAAAATTCACAAAGAAGACATCAAGTTCTCATATAGCACAATCTCATTATAGGGAACCTGGTGAGAGCAGGATCTAAGCAAGTAAGCACAACATGATCTCATACACTTTGCAGGCAGTTAGGTTGTCCTTTGTATACAAATTCTTCCAGACTAGAAATAATAATAATCAGAAAAATCCAAACTGTTTGAAATAGAAGGAAGCATGGGGATTTGACATGGGTTGCATTTTGTCGTCCAAAAAATATTCAATAGATAAATAATCAAGGTCTGTCTGCATAATACGAGATTTGGTAAACCCATTTAGAGAATGACTCTCTCCCATTTATTAATTATTAACATGATACAGATGTTTGGCCATAACACTGTGAGCAAAAATCTTAAGTTGAGAAAATGCCAGTCAAACTTTTAAAAACCTCTCTATACAAAATACATGCAAAAACTATCACTAATGTCTACCATCTACAACAAGAAATATCATCAAACAACACAGCAAGCTGCCATTCCAACCAAACAATGACAAAGTCACTGTTGAAGCAAAAAAATTACCAAGTCCACACAAACTACTACTACTACTACTACTGCTACTACTACTACTCCTACTGCTGTTAGGCCAGCAATGATCTACACCAGAAAGGAAAAAGTCATATGCATGCATACAAGACATGGTAAACAAGAAATATGAATTGGGACAACAGCATTTGATTCGTAATGTAAAATGTACAAAATGGGAAAACGTAAAACAGGTTACGATGCTACAGAGCACTAAAAATTCACGCAGATTACAACAACAGTCGGGACTATGGAGACAAATGATTAAACGAGGAGATAAAAGGACGACAAAACACAAATGTCATTGCACGGCTCGCTTCAAAAGACAACAGCTTAAATTTCCTGCAATTCTGCGCTTCTGCGCTCTGCTGCGGATAAAAAAGTCTCCCTTGAAATTACGTGGGAGTCTTGAATCAAAAATTTTCAAAATTTCCAGATCTCACATCTGCAACTGCAAAAAATGCTACAAAAGCTGATCTGTTGGCCCTCTGGTCTTTTAAGTTACAGTTAACTGATTCCCAAAATTTCCTGATATGTAGTGCAAGTGATAAGAGAGACTGGTTTTGAAAAAGACGCCGATATGATAATCACAATCAAATGGAAAATACACAAATTCAAACACGTTGACAAAAAATTCTAAGAATTGGTACGATAAGATGTCAGGAATTATACAGCCGGAACTAGTAATCACGCTATTTTAAAAATTCACACCAGAAGGTTTACATTTGGTTAAACCAAAAGACTTATTTTGAATAATTTATTAACGGAAAAGGTGAGAAATACAAGCAGAATATTTTCAATCAGCAATCCTGTATGAAAATACAACTACACCCCCCCCCCAGCCCTCCGTCTAACTTCGAGGAGTGATCCAACTCATTTGATTGAGAAACATATTCAAAATATCATCACTCCTTAAGTCACACAATCCCCTGAATAATCCCTTGAAAATGTTAATTGCAATTGACTTCATTCGTAGTTACAAGCTAGATTTCAAATCTGTTATTGTGCACAATCACCATTTCATCTTTTCACATCAATATATTGTTTTGACTTCTTTGATAGATATTATCATGGATTAGAACAATAAAAAATATGTAGCAATCGCTACACTATTTAGAAAATTATGATCCTGCACAAGATTTGAACAAAGACCAAAGGACTTAGTAGTAACAATAAAGCATAAATTCAATTTGTCAAAGCATGATTTAAAACAAATATAAAATATGGCCATGATAAAACATCCTGCTCATAATACAAAGACTGCTCATAATATAGATTTCTTGATACACTGGCTAAACACAGTGACCTCCAGTCTGACTAAACTAATCAATTCAACAAGCATAACACCATAAACAAAAGCTGCAAAAATCCTTGATTAAATCACCAAAACCCCCAAAAAGCAGGTGCAAAAAATTCTTACCGAGTCGACATATATTGCCCACCTGACTCAGATATTGTTATTAATTTAAAATTTAAGATGTAGGTTTCACTATCACACAGCATCCCTTGGTACATCTCTCAAAGGCAAACGTCCTTTAAACCATTTGAACACAATGACAAAAACTTTGACTAAACAATTTGAAACCCTTAACATTTCTCTATTTACAGGGAAATTACGCTTACAATGCCACAAACAAGTAAACCCTTGAATAACAAGCGCAAAATTTGATATCAACACTGCAACATGGTAACTAAGTCAGAATACACACAAAGATATGAAGTAGTGAGGCCAGACATATGCACACATATCTGCGGTTCAACAAAGATCCGACAGATTCGAGTATGACCACATGAGGAGACACGGCTACTACTGTATGTGTAGCCGTTTGACGAGTAGAGCAAGGAGAGAAGTCTGAGCCAAGCAATCTGCTATCTTCTGCTGGGAAACATCCTCCGGTACAAATGCAGGGAACACATTGTCACAGAAACCGAAAACACAGGAAATGCGATCAGAAAGTGGCGCCGTTTTGCAGACGACGTTTCAACTCAGAGCTGTTCTGCTTCGCCCCGGACTCTTTGCAGCAGCGCTCGGAGGAGGAGGAGGAGGAGGAGCCTGGCGTTGAAGACTCTGTCCGCCATTGGTCGCCCAGTTCCTGGCGCTGCCATCACCGCCACCGCCGGCCTGGAGCAGCTGGTCCTTCGCTTTCCTAATGTTCCTGCTAAGTTTCACGATATCCGTTTCTTTTCGCTGTGGAAAAACTAATTTAATAGAAAAACTAAACACAATTTATGTTGAGGAAGGACTCTTCAGTGACAGGCTTAATAAAGAGTTAAGTAAATAAAGCATAAAGCATTGTCCTGAATGAATGACTATTTTTTGAATTCATCAAAGGTCAACTCAACCGTAAGTGCATTGTATATGTGAAAACATATGCTGTGATAATTAAGCGGTGCACGTCTGTATATGAATTTAGGACCGTACATATGAATTCGACCAGTCCATCACAAAGGCATTGCTTATAAGCGGACTAAATGTCTTATTTTACCTTATATTAAGTTACCTTATAAGACCCAACCTTGCCATTGCCATACCTCATGGTACAAAGACATGCACTTTGCAATGGCAAGTCTTACCTTGCCTTGTTTTGCAAGAATCGCACAGCCGTAGATGCAGAGAATACTAGAAAACATCTGAAACAGAATGCAAAAATAAGAAGAACATTCAATGAATAATATTCACCACACACTTTTTGGTTGGCTCATTTTCAACTTTATTCAACTCATTTTGTGAACATTCCCCCCCCCCCCCAATACAATGCACAGCATATTTACATAGGGTAATGCAGTCATCAGAGGTGCTACACATGGTTATAAGCAAAATGCATAATGTGACAAAGACGTGGTAAATAAAACAAAACTGTGCGCAGTCAATGCACGGAGGTACGAAGAACGGATGACAGTGCAAGAGAAGCAACTTCTGTGGATTAGCACAAAACTTTAGTAATAATTATTATAAAGTGTAATTCTAACAGCAAGTACAGAGTGTACCTGAAATATCAGCCAGTACAAGACATACAACATCTGGGTCTGTTTGAAAATCTGAGCTCCAAATTTCACGCATACAATGAATTCCGTGAATGTTATCGCACTAAAAAATAACCACAAAAACCTATTTTCCCAGACTGCATCATTTCGGCAATAAAACAATGACAGAGTACAAGACTTAACACAGACCAAGACTCCTGAACAAGAATAGATTCTTGACAGCACAACACACACACACACACACACACATGTTTATAAGAAATAGAAGATACATTGCAATTAGTAAATGTGATGTGAAGTGATGATATATATATATATATATATATATATTATATATTATATATATATATATATTAGTATATAGATAGTCATGTGATGACATATTGCTGCTAATACTAATAAAGCTGGTTCAGTAAAGATGCATTTTAACATGTCCGTTGTACTGAGGGACAGTAATATTATACAGTACAATCCTACAAAGACAACAACTTACCAGAAAACCCAGCACTGTGTGCGACCCTTTTGCACTGAGTATCCGTCACGTCACGAATAGAATTGTCTGAAAGACAAAACACAGTGTTTGGGACAGCATAACACAATGACAAATCATTACCATGGCATGGACAGTGTTGCCGATATGGAATTTCTAACAACAGAAAGCCATCCCACTTAACTCAAAGAACCCCACAACATCGGCTCTAGAAAAAGTTGTCCCTGCTCCTGAAAATTCTACCTGAACCCCAGCAAATAAAAACACTGATAAAACTTGAAGGACCTGATACTGAGGAAAACCGAGACATCCCCTTCATAAACAAGAGCAGGAAAAAAACAGAAAGCATTCAGAACGCAGCTGCAGCAAAATTCACCGCAGAATCAACACTCCAGGCCCACCCAACGCCTGAAAAACAAATCAGTTCCTACACACATAACCAAAGTCGACCTGATAGAAGGGGCCGAGATGACCGCAATCAGAATAAGACGACCGATGCATAGCGGATGACTCGGTCCAACCACGAATATGTGCTTCAGAAAGAAGGAGTTCAACTCTACCAACTAAATGGACAAGAAAATATTTTCAAACAAATCTATATTCCAATCTCAAATAAAGTCAAATTAACCTGGCAAGTTAAGCTTCGTTGTAACCTCCTTGGATATTATGTTTTTTGGATGCTATGATCATCTCTGAATGGCCTTAGTCAAGTCAGCAGAAAGACTATAAGCTGTTATGAATCTACTAAGTTTCAACTCTTAAAACAGACCTTTCTTGCGAGTAAAGTACACAAGCTCCAAGAACACAGTTAAAGTGCGACCCCTGCTTGTCCCTGACGTCCCAGTGTCCTTAGCTTTTCTGTTAAAGATTAGAGGAAAGTCTCCTGGCATAAATGACAGAAGAAAGAAATGCAAAATAGCTTCCCCACCTGCCACATGATGACCAGAATCGAAACGGCCACGACTCTCATGTACGTTGAGTTCGGGTCGAGCCATCTGATGTGAGTCCAACTGCAAAAGGCAATTTGTCCAAAACAGATCATTCAAAATCTCAAACCTAACAATTAAACCCAGTTAAGACAGAATCCATCAACTCAAATCCATGCGATGAACTAAATGTCTAACCTAGCGGGAGTGAACTGCATCAGTGCACGGCGTATCTTCCCAGTGGTTGAGTCAATGTCTCTGAAAACAAACACCACAAACACCGCAAAGCTTTAATATCTCTTCAGCAATGACCCACTGAGGCCGACGAGCCTTAGCAGCAGGAGTTAGGCAACCAAAGGAAAAGAACTTTAAGCAATTTGTCTAATCTGAGTTTAAGAGAGAAAACGACTTAGAAAAACATCATCATCTCTTATTTCATTTTAAAATTACTGCCAAACAATAATCAATTAATGTTTTTAATCAACCAATAAAAATTAAAGCCATTCGAAGCACCCCACTGATATCGGGAGCAAAAACAATTAGAAAATTTCCATTGCCACTCAAATTGACACTGAGTCAAAGATACAAAAGAATAAGTAAGTACGGGTATCTCCTGACTCTAGATTCTCTATATTGACTCACTTTATGCTCTCCCATCGGTAGTTCTGTATCTCCAATTTGCAACAGATATACATTCCAAGCCAGATGCTGAGCCCATTGCATAGCAGCACATCGAGCACAATGGCGTCCCACCAGCACTCGGCGAAATTCGGAAGAAGGTGAGCAAAAGCCATCTGGTGATGGAAGACAAAACAACAGGAAGAGGTTTAATTCAATCAATCAAACACACACCCACACACATGCACACCCACACATGCATCTTCAGACTTGGAAAGTAAACGGTTATTATCACCACAAAACAACTGGGAAACGAGAATGTTAAACAAAAGTATCCTGCACACCAATTACTGCAAAATTGTACCCTTCTCTGCCAAATGAAAACTTGAATTCTGAACTCTAAAATGACCTCTAACCTCTGACACTTCCCACATAACACTGATTGTCCAACAGATGCCACAGTGTCTCACAAGAAGCACCTTCATTGCCCATCCGCAGAAATGTCCCACGGCAAATACATACATGCGCGACCAAAGTCTAGCGGTCGTAATTTGGGAACAGTTGCATGACAGCATATTCCTACCATAAAAACATTCAATGAAGACCAAAATATTAACATCCTTATATACTGACTAGGAATGATGTGCACAACTGAGTATTCAATATATTTTCATGAAATATAAAGAATGTCATTTCAAATGTTACCTTTTTCTTTTCATATTCTTGTAGATGTAATCAAAAACCCTTTCATTATATTATATATATATATATATATATATATATATATATATATAATGCCAATATTATTATGATATTGATATTTGATTTAAAACATTATGGGAAACTGTTTGAGAGGTAAATTACAAGCATACTCATACCGACCAATCACAGGCGTCGTTCGTTCCGACCAATCACAACGCCGTTCGTTTCTCAAAGGGAATTATAGGTCTTGCCCTTTGCAGTAATGGAGAGGGGGTTAGGGTGGCAACTTCTAATCATTGGGGGCCATTTGTTGTTAGGTATATAGTATCAAGTATAGGTCCCAACAGGGGGGCCACTGGGGGCGGGCAGGCACTTAGTTAAGGGGACGGGCCCTCCGGGCCCCCCTGTGGAGCCGCCACTGGTCAGCTGAGGTCCCATAATTCCAATTCTTGCGTAATTCCTTGATCTGTGATAATCTTACATGCTGAGTTGTTGCACCCGAGGTGGGCGCACGACATGTTCTGACCTTCGGCAAATCGGCAATGCTAGTGTTGCTGAGTTGATAGCAGGATATTCCGTTTCGTTTCCATGCGGGGAAAATGATGGTAGCATGCTAAAGTTCAGTCTTTCCAAAAGGAAAAGTTATACTAAAAGCGAGAATAACATGTGGCGACTCCTAGCGACTGATTTCGCTAACCAGTGGAAATATACGGCTCGCTTGTGATTGGTCGGTATGAGTTTTGCATGTCCCTGTGTACAACTGCTTGTGTTTCAACTTTCAAGCATAGATTTTAATTAACATTAGATAGACAGAATCTATCCAGATACCATTGACTCCAAAAATTAATTATAATACTAAAGTCTATGATTGACTCTATCTTGAAATAGTGAAAATCTTCTATCCCTGTTGTTCGTTGCTTGTATGAGTTCTAATTCTGTAGTTACCCCCTTTACATTAGTCAGTAAACTACTGATATACATAATTCTTTGTCTTCCTCCTGATCTTCTGCCTTCAACATTTCCAGTAGTTACCAGGTTTTCTATATAGTATATATGCCGTTCTTCCTCATAAAATGTCCAAACATTGAAGTTGTTTTTCAGGTATTGCAGATAGCAACTTTCTTTTTGTGCGTTGTAAGCGCCTCCCCCGCTTACCGTTCCCATCGTACTCATTAAATCTTAAACCCAACACAAATGACACATTTATACGATTTTTAATATATATCACGGAGTCCATTTCATGCTCCAATACTGCCAAAGATCACTACTACTTACATACATAAGATGACGCCCCCTCTTTAAACTGTTTTATTTATATAGCTCCTATTTATTATATCCTGAAAAAGCGCCCTTACATGTTTTTCCTTTCCTGAGTTTACAAATTATAATATACATTATAAAAAGAGTTAAAATAAATAATTTGTAAACTCTTGTCTTCGTCATCTTATGTTATCTACTATACATATCAGTTTCTACGTTATATACAATGCATCATCTATGTTACAGTAACAAAATTTTGACTACAACTGCTAGTCATACATACATATTGGTACAACTGGTACCTCCATAGATAACATAAATCAAAATACTTATACTAATAACTAACATTGCTCAATGCATTACAATTGTCCACTGACATACTACAACTAGACATTGACCAATGCATTACAATCATCCACTGATATACAATAACTAATAGAGGCAACAGACCTTTCAATATTAATCTGTTAACTAAGTCAAAATGTTTCCACAGCATAATCACTGCTGTCACAATACACAAATTAAACCAACATACATTCACCATACAAATACAACAGATCATCATGCAAATTTCAATCTAACATTTCAGTCCAATAAGGCCAATTACTACCCACAACATTACAAACAATTTTATCTTTCCTCTGTCAAACACAGTTCTACAAAATCCTCTGTTCCATACAAAGATATCATCCAAAATCACATATCTGCTATTCAATTGACCCTCAATCCAAAACAACCACTTAAATCCAAAACAACCCCTTAAATCCACATATTTCATCATGAGCATGTAATCAACAAAACAAGCATCACCTCCACAGACTGTTTTCACTTCAACTAAAAGTCGAAAAGGCACAATTTGCTCTCCAACTGACAATATCAGTTCATCATTCACATCAACATCATCATCATTATCATAAATATCATCCTCCTCATCACCATCATCATCATCATCCCCATCATCATTTACTGCATTGATCATTACAACATCATAAGCTTCATTCATCAAAGGCATATCTTTACTCAAAATATCAAATTCACCGCCATCAAAACATTTCACCACTTTACTCACAATCTCATCATCTCCATAAAATTGATCAACAAACCACATATCATGTCCCTTATCATTCAACATATTAGGTAATTCATCAAACTTCACATCATCGACATCAAGCTTCAAAAGTACATTATCGTTTGTCTGCTGTTTGGAAATCTTTATCTCAAAATATTCTTCACAAATTTCAACTTCATTAATAACAACCTCATTAAACAAATTCAGTCGAGATTTAACAACAGTAGGCTCAATTGTCATAAAATCAGTTCCTTTTACATTCATCAACATCAAAATGTCCAACGACACTTGACAATCTTTCACATCATCAACAAGTTTTACCACAACAGGTTTATTAACAATTCTACTGTCCTTTACACTTGCAATTCCAATATCACAGGATGAACCAAAAATAACACCAGGTTTGACTTTTTCCAAAATCAGTGGTTTTGTTTTCTTAAATTTGTTTAAACTGTGTAATTTCAAAATTTCTTTTTTCACATATTGATATGTCAACCGAGGTAAATTCATTACAAATGCCCTGATCTTATCAGACATAAATGGTAATAATAAAGTCACCCATAAATCCTCATCAAATTCAAGATCAGTAAAAATCTGTTCCACAAAATCAAAGTATGCAAAAAGTTGATTACTATCATTAGGCATTTCCTGAAGACCTTCTTCTTTCAAACACTGCGATAACGAATCACTCTGCTCCTTTTTTTCCATCTTGTCCTCCTTTTCCCTCTCTGATTCTGCTCTTCTCTTTTCCTCTTCCATATCCTTTTGCTTCCTCTCAAATTCTTTCTTCCTCTGCTCTTCCTTATCCTTTTCCTCTTTCTTCCTTTGTTCTTCCATAACCTGTTCCTCTTCATGTTTCCTCTTCTGCTCTTCTATTCTTCTCCTTCGCTCCTCAAAATCTCTGTCCCATTTCTCTTTCCGTTCATGAAAATCTCTGTCCCATTTCTCTCTCTCCTCTCTTCTTTGTCTCTCCTTTGCCTCCATTTCTTCCTGCCACTGTTTTTCTCATAACTGTCTCTCTTCTATTCTCTTTAACTCTTCTTTCTCTCTCTCTTCCTCTCTCCTTTTTTCCCATTGCATCCACATTTTCATGCAAATCATCATCTCCGATTCCTCTGATAATCGATCCATAATAATCAATAACACAATCAGTAATAACCAATTTAACCATTAATGCAAACAACAGGCAAATCTAATAATCAAGTACCATCAACAATTAACTACACCAATTTAAACATACACCAGTATCTCAAAATACTATCAGTGATCAATAAAAGTAGATTATCTTCCTTTTACAGTTCTGTTCTCCATCTCCTGTTCCTGTTTCCCATCGACCTTCTCATTCCTCCAACAGCCCAACGACCCTGTCACAAAGACACTCCGACAATCCCAAAGCAACGTCTCCGTCGAATGCTCCGGAAGGTACCAAGGCAACGTCCTTGACGAACGCTCCGAAAGGCACGAATCAGCGTCCCCAACGGACACTCCAGCAAAAGGCTCCCCAAAGCGGCGTCACCGTCAAACGCTCTTCCCGACACGAAACGGCGTCACCGTCAAACGCTCTGGACGACTCGAGGCAGCGTTCCCGTCGAACGCCCAGCAAAACACAATCCACATCCAGATATCAAAAAACAACTTCAACGCAACTTACTCTCAAAACGAAGCCTCAACGGCACAAGTCCGACACAACTTACTCTCAAAACGAAGGCTCAACGTTTCTACTGTGCACAACAACCAACGCCATGACTACTCCGAATGTATAGACGCCTAATAAATGCACGCCACGTGGCAACAACGTCCTTGCCCTTGACTTGACCGCATATCCTCACTAAAGTCCTACACCCACTCCCATAAAAGTATCAAAACTTGACACCAAATGTAAGCGCCTCCCCCGCTTACCATTCCCATCGTACTTATTCTCTTAAACCCAACACAAATGTCACATTTATACGATTTTTAATATATATCACGGAGTCCATTTCATGCTCCAATACTGCCAAAGATCACTACTACTTACATACATAAGATGACGCCCCCCTCTTTAAACTGTTTTATTTATATAGCTCCTATTTATTATATCCTGAAAAAGCGCCCTTACATGCGTTTCAGCATTTTCTATGTGTTTTAGATTCGCAAAGGCTGCTTTTGCCATTTTTATTTTTGCTTTAGCTGCAGTCTATTTTTATCACCTCACGGATGACGTAACAGTTCGTCGGTGTGAAGGGTTCAAGTTTACTTATAAAGGTCAAAGTTTAAGAGAGGTCATGATGGACAAGGAAACCGAAATACTCATTTAAATATTAAAATTAAAATAAGTATAAACTGTTGACTGTAGCTGGTGTGAATTTCAAACGTTTTTGTGAAACCCTCAGATTCCATGAAAAATACAACTGTACATTATGCAGAGAGAGCAGAGCCATAATTTTTGTATCAGTAAATCCTTGCCAGAAATATTCTACTATTGCTTGTTGACCCACACCATAGTTCTAGAGGCTATGGAAAATGTCCCAGTCGCCTCATCAGCCAGGTACTGATGTAAGTCAATGTTTTGACTTTTATCACAGTACCAGTAAAATCGTATGCCAATCACATCTATGCACAAAAAAAGAAAATTTATTTATTCACTTTAATGAAAAAAATCAGATCATGATATTCATAAGATTTACCTTTCAACCAACAAGATCAGTGGCGTAGCCAAGGATGGGGGGCTTGGGGGTTAAACCCCCTTGGCTGCCGAAAACAACATATTTTTAATAAGTTTACATGCATTTTTAATTTGTTGAAGTGACTTTGGGGTGACAACCCCCTTAGGCAAAGAATATAGAATGTAATGGTGTTTAAGAGGATCGAGGCAAGGACCTATTTTTTGCTTGTCAGGAAAAATTTGGAAATGATAACGTTTTTTCTTCTTGTCAATTTGGAGATGAGATAATGTTTTTTTTGCTTGTCAAGATTATTTCAAAAGATGATGTTGACCACGATCAAAAACCAAAATCCAAAACCCCCCTTCCGGAAATCCTGGCTACACCACTGAACAAGATCATTATCAATACATGCAAAACAAAGAAGCCAATACAAATATGCCAATGTCACCATGTCAAATAGCACAAACTTGCAAAGCATCAGTGTCTGAATCACATCGGCACTATTAATAGTATTGCCGTACACGCTCTAAGAGCAAGATGTTAAGAGGCGCTATATAAAGTTAAACTGCCACATAGCAAATTAACAATACTTTGAGTCATAGACTTTAATTACGCAAAATTAAAATCTATGCTTTGAACCAGATCATACAGTGATTTTTGGCAAAGATCTTTAGCTATAATTCCGGTCAGTTATAATTGAGCATTTTGAAGGGGCAATGTCCATTCATTCTAACAAGAAATTATAAAGCAAACAAATAAAAGTATAACAATTAACAGCTGTTAAAATTTAAACAATGCTTTGCAAATTACAACTACTCAAACTTTGTTTACCAGTAATGATTTAAGTCAGCAGATCACGCCCCACATCCTCATTAGCATCCAGTCGAGTTATTAACCTATATTTTTACACAAATTTACACAATTTCAGTTCATATCATAAGGATAGGGTCTTGCAGCAAATTTTCAAGTCTACAGACTTGTAAAATATGTTTTGCTGGCTCCTCAGAATATTACAGAATCCTGCAAAATGCTTTGAAGATGATGGATGACCATTACAGACAACGAGCTGTATTGCGCGGTTTTAGCGCTCTGGTCTAAGTTTCCGCGTAGCCGTTCTGCGTCGCGACGGCAAAGTCATCCAGCAAGTGGAAAAGGTGTTCAAACGTCGGACGATCGTCGGGAGTTTTCTTCCAGCAATCCATCATCACCTGGTACAGGTCGTCTGGACAGGCGGTCGGCTGCGGATGTCGGAAGCCGCGTTCCAGCTGGTTGAGAACTTCGCTGTTCGTCATTCCTAGCACACAGAACATTTGGTTGAAATACCCTGTTACTATCACTTGTCAAATGCAGTGGAATGCATCTAGGTCAAATTGAATCAATTCTTCAATACATATTTCCATTTAAAATCACAAACAAATATTCCAACAGTTGTATGGCCAAATTTTTGAGACTCTACAAACGAGTATTAATGGAACTAAATACAAAAAAATTGCGCAAAATTCAGCTGACCACACCATAAAAATTTTTAAATGCACAGATCACAAATGAAAACACTTTTCTACCTGGATAAGGATTTCCACCGAATGTGATCAGCTCAATTAAGAAGATTCCAAAAGCCCAGACATCGGATTTGATTGTGAACATTCCGAACATTGCCGCCTCGACCGCCGTCCACTTTATCGGGAACTTTGCGCCTGAAAAAGCAGACAAGAGAAGACACCCAGTCTACAAATTGAACGTAAACAGCAAGAATAATCTAGAACATTACACTCAGAGAGAGAAATAGATTTTTTCAAGAGAGAGAGAGAGAGAGAGAGAGAGAGAGAGAGAGAGAGAGAGACAGAGAGGTTAAGAGAGAGAGAGAGATAAAGAAAGAGAGAGCGAGCCTGCATATACATGTATAATGAAAAGAGTACATGTCGGATGATGGGCAATATACCATAATATAACCATGACATTACACAGCATTCCGAGACTGTTCCAGTTTATCCGCCAGTTGTCCAGCCGGATATCCTGGATTTGAACTTGTTTCTTATGCAATTTGGATTTTGTATGCCAAATGACTGACGCTCCTATATCCATCGTGAAATGGCGCTTTAGAAGTTGGCGATTAGACTGGATTGGATTTCTACAGATCGTAAAAAAAGTGAACATTACGCAGAACCTTGCTTTGCTTCGTACATTTCCTCGGAGATGGCTCGGGCGAGGCCAAAATCGCCGATCTTAACCATGTTGTTGTCACCGACCAATATGTTCCTCGCTGCGAGGTCCCTGTGGATGTAACGCTTGCTCTCAACGTACCTCATGCCATCAGCCACCTGGAGAAAGACAAACAAGATGTTTCCAGCTACAACAATGTTAGTACACAGCTGAAGGTTTTACATAAACAACAACCTGTCAGGTATGTACAATACACCAACCGTGCACGCTCACAGAATTGATCATGACTGACATTTTTATTTCACAAGTAATCATATTTATCAGTAGCTTTCCTATAAAAGTGAAAATGCATTTTAAAGAAATTCAGCCATAAGCTTCGTTATAAAATATTAGAGTTTGCAAAAGTGTCTGTTCGTTCTTAAGCAGAATGTCTGAAATATGCCTTTGTCAAAGGTCTCTATCCCAAATTTCCACAACTTTACTATACAAGAAGATTTATAAGTTAACCACTACTGATTTATAAAAATTATCCTCTATTAATCTACATAAATTATCCCCAGAGATCTGCATAGATTATCTTCTACACATTTACATCAATTACCATACCTTACGCAAACTTGCATACCTGAGCTGCAATATCAAGCAGGTTGTTGAACTTAAGCGTCTTTCCGTGGTCGTTGCGAAGATACGTAAGGAGGCAGCCGTTAGGCATAAGCTCGGTTACGATGAATATCGGTTCCTCTTGGGTGCACACTGCATAAAGGGTGACGAGTTTTGGGTGACGTAACTGTTTCATGATGGCCGCCTCTTCGAGGAACTTGGAAACCTCCATTGTTCCAGGTTTCAGTGTCTTTATGGCAACCGGTGTTCTCTTGTTCCATAGCCCTTCAAAGTAGGACCACATTATCAAATCATGTGTGTGTGTGTGTGTGTGTGAATTCTGTAAATTAAATGTCTGTCTAATCTTAAAGATTATAAATTCCTGTTTCCATACAGGTTTCAAAGCCTCCAGTTGTATCTGGCTTAGAAGAAACAAAACTGAATGCATAAGCTCTCTATACCTTTCCAGACTTCACCAAAGTTTCCAGACCCCAAGAGTTCCTTCTTGACAAGCTCTCGTCGATCAATTTCCCAGTGATCCTTTGTCTCTCTCGAAAGATCGTACATGATCGGCTTCAACTTTGGACATGGTTTCGTCAATTTATGGCAAAGTCCATCAGCCTGGCCTAAGACAGAGACACACAGCTGCATATCAGTATTTAAAATTCAAAAACTAATCCAATGTTTGAGTAAATACATATGTCCAAAAATGACTGTGAAGAATCAATACAAAAAAACACACAAATGAACAAAATAAAGGGAAAAAGGTCATCACTGCAAAAATAATAACCTTCTAAACTTTTTATGGGAACTCGTCACTGACCTTAGTGAGGGGGAGGGGTCAAAATGTCGCTTATATGTCATAATTATAGAGGGGTTTCATGTTAATGTCATAATTATAGGGGGGGTTACTGAAAGTTGACAGTTGTTGACAAAGAGGGGAGGGGTCAAAAATTGCTCAAAAACTGTTGATGTAATTAATGGACAGCCCTCTACACTAACCAGAATAATGAGTAACGAGATCTGGCAGTGAGGCGCACTTCTGCTTCGTAGTTATGTAGCATCCTCCGTTGTCCAGATCGCGAATGCGGTAGTGCTTTATCGATCGTACAGTATTCATCGCTTGTTCATCAAGAACCGACAATGAGTACGCGCCTAGGTTAATAAAAGACAGCGTATAACCAATCGCATTAGATTAAACACCAGGCTAGTAACGGCAACGAGGGAAAAACGTAGATTCTTTGATAAAATTTGCCGCTACTCAAATTGAAATACAGTGAAACCCGCTTAATTGCATCATAGGTGGCGTGCAAGCCTTGCTTACGCGATTAACTTGGCTATGCGAATAGCCGGGACGTCTGATAATATAATTAATTGTATGCACAAAACACTGGTTCGGGTTTTTATGTTGTTATGCGATTATGCGGGTTATGCAATTAAGTGGTATGCGATTAAGTGGGATCCACTGTATTGAACTGAGGCGTAACTAACATAGAAGTCATACAAATCCTAATACTGTTCACAGTTGGAGATTTAATGGATGCAGTGTCAGCTAATGGCTAATTAGAATTAACCCCTTAACCGTGTATTTAACTGTAACTCAATGTAAAATGGACAGATATATCCGGAGTTCCCAGTTAAGGGGTTAACTAAAAGGTAGACAACACTGCAAGACCATAATGTCACTGATTGGTCGGGTGTAACATAGTGGTCCTGCTTCCCCTCCTCCCCCCCCCCCAAAAAAAAAAAAAACCTAACATAGTGATTCTGCTAAATTTTCCACACCCACCCCTACCACCCCCAAAAAACAAACTAACACAATGGTTCTGCTGAATATTTCCACCTCGGCCCCCATTTTAAAAAAAAACTTTAGCAAAATGCGTCACAATACCCGAAACCGTTTCTGATTCTCTGATCAGGAAAGTTCCTCGACAATTTTTCGAATCCATCAAGAGCTTTTCCGCATCCTTCCTGCTGACCTTTCCATGGAACCAGCTGACAACAAAGAAGTTAAACAACGCATCATAACGACACCCAATCAGAACAAATCCACAAGGTAAATTATAACAAAATTCCAGTTTGACTGTTGGTAGGATAATAATATGCAAGTATACTAATGACATGCAAGTGGTTCTGTCCTGGATGGAAATCTAATCACTGTGTCTAATATCTTCAGTACAGCATATTAGAGTGCAGACAATAAAACCAGCTTAATTGCTGGAGGTTACGCTGTTAACTATACAGGCATAACCATATGTACTATGCCTGAAAGCATTCTTGCTCACAATAAAGATACTTGTCTTCCAGTTTATTCCAGTTTTCCTCTTAACAAAGGTCATTGTAACTTGTAATTAAATACTGTGACAGAATCGAATACCGTAAAAATGCTGCAATGTACAGTTTGGCAGTTGCAGTAAAAATTACTGACAGCTGAAGATTTTACAAGATTGTGAACAAAATCAACCAATCAGAATCAACCAAAATATGCCACAATGGAAATTCATTAAATCTGGGTCAACAACTGTGGCCAAAATTATGCCTCTGAAAATAAAACAGTTACAAAGTAGCAACAAGTAAATCCTTTCGACAAATGAACACCACGATTGCAAAACAGCACAAAAATCAAGCATGAGACTTTAAGATGAGATGTCAGCAACAAAGCAGGACAGGACATTTTCTCAAAAATAAAACTTCATCAATTTTCAGTAATAAAGAAAACTGGATTTTTATTTCATCATAAAAATTATTTTCTCTAAAGCCCCTTCTTTGATCACCAAGAAGCCTTCCCCGGGCTTCTTGCGACCAAATTGACGGTGAGATAAACAAATGTCAACTCACTCGTAATGCTCTATGCCGTTCTCGAGTGCTACATAAGTGTTTGGCACGTAACCGGTCTTTCCTGTACTGAAATTCTTGGCCAACCACCAGTCACCGTCCCTGTAGTACACAAATGTATCATATTATCATCACCACCAATTTTAATAATTTTAAGTTTCCACAATCCTAAAATCTTAAATGCCATCAAAACTTTGTTCAATTCTGCACAGATATGGTTGAACATGTTGTACACTGAGCACTTTAACAGCATATCATGAGAGCAAAAATCAAGAAAAGATAATACGATAAAAGAACAGATAACATGATAAAAATTCGTAGAAATATTTACAGAAAGCCAAGAAGCAGAGAATAAATAAAATGGATAATTCTGCACATACATTAAAACAAAACTAACATAAAACTAGATTGCAGTTCACACTAATGCCATGAAAATTACCAAAAATTCAAGAATACAAAGTCAAGCTGCTCGTTTTAAAATATAAACATAAACTTTGCACATAGAATTGTGCATAGAAAGTACACCGCAAATCTTTAAAATAATAATATAATATATAATATAACAAGGTTTAAAGTGGTTCAGTAGGGACTGCCCTGTGTGAGAACCACTGTAATATAAATGGTGATTAGTATCAAAGTAAGTAAGTAAGTACGGAAGCTTACTCCTGTAGCACCTCCATGATTTCACCCTTTTTGAAGTTCAAATCTGGAGTTTCTATTGAAGACGGATCGAGAGATGACGTGTAATCATAAACGGCACGGATAATCTTCCTGCCTATCATTCAAACCAAGCTTCATGTTCACCATCATTTAATGAGTCGATTGCATCAAGCTATTTCTGCTCTCCATAACTATGAATTTTACACCCAACAAAGCCTAGAATTTTCACATCTCAATTTCAAACACATCTCTTCCATTTGACCTTAATCCCATAGACTGTCCCGCTGTTTCACACCTTCTGGAATGACCAGGTCTTGTGTGAATGCACTTGGAATACCACAAATTGATAACTCTGACTATTATAAATGGTGCTATAGAAATGGTGCTATAGACTCATTAGCTTATTTATCTGCTTTCATGACACTTGTGATGACATAAAAAAATTGTGTGCCCAAAATAATTTGCTAATCATAGTTAATGTGGTTTGAAACGTGTCCCACATTAAATGGCAGAGAATGTTTCTCTTCTCCTGCTTCTCCCTTTAGTTTCTAAATCCTTTAAATGCCACATTTTAAATATAATAATTATCTAACTTTCAAATATTGTTATATTATATATTTTAGCATTTTTACCTGTACAACTCTTTTACATTATAAATTGTGACATCGATGACCTCTGGTTCTGTCATTCACATTTTGATACTAATAAACTGATTGATTGATTGATTGCTATTAAAATATATTTCTTATCACAATGGCATTTTTTTCTATAGCCTATAACGATTTTTGCTAAATCTTGTTATATGTTCCAGAGGGCTAGCACCCACTACTGAGAAATTGATTGCTATTAAAATATATTTCTAATAACAATGGCATTTTTGATTTCTTGGACCTCTAATTGCTTATAACTTTTAATATCTGGGAAGGAGTGACTAAATCTTTGAGTTATATGTTCCAGAGGGCTAGCACCCACTACTGAAATTGGCAGAAATTGATTGCTATTAAAATATATTTCTTAATTTCTTATGATAATGGCATTTTTCTATAACTTTTGACAATGTTTTGGAATGGACCTCTAGCTGTTTAATAACTTTGTATGGTCCAGAGGGCTAGCACCCACTACTGAAATTGGCAGAAATTGATTGGCATTTTTCTATGTCGTTTTGCCTATGGACCTCTAATTGCTTATAACTTTTAATATCTGGGAAGGAGTGACTAAATCTTTGAGTTATATGGTCCAGATTGCTATGACAATGGCATTTTTCTATGTCGTTTTGCCTATGGACCTCTAATTGCTTATAACTTTTAATATCTGGAAGACTAAATCTTTGTTATATTGAGCATTGAAATGGCAGAAATTGATTGAGCATTATTATTATTATTATTATTATTATTATTATTATTATTCTCATATAAATGAATTAACTAAACAAACAATTTGCACACAATCAACAACTGCTCACTAATGCAGTGGTTCTTAATTATGCACTTTTACAGAAGCATTACTCCAAGCTATCAATTGTGATATACATGACAAGTGACCATAGTACCAATACTCATAGCTAACACCAATGGAGAAATTACAACTTCTAATCAAAAACTGCATAAATACAATACAATGATACATGAAATACAATACAATACAATACCTGCTTTGATGGCCAATTCTATCTCGTGATGCGTAAGTCCTTGCGGTGAATCGTTGAATCTTGTACCACTCTCTGAAATTCCCGTTCTCCCCGGAGCGTCATTGTACCGATTTTGCGACTGTACGGTATTACATTCCGTCCCGTTTGAATTTTGCAACGTGTTGTTGTTCTTCTGCTGATATTTTGCCGTGTGTTTATTGTTGTCCTCGGAAGATTTCGAGAGACACGAACCCATGTCTCTATCAACAAATGAATTACACGTCTCATCTAGAAATAAGGCTAAGGCAACCTACAGTACTGCTAAAAAAATTGGATTTTGAAGCAAAACATTTGTACCTACAGTACTGCTCAAAAAATTGTGAACACACGTGGATTTCGAAGCAAAATGAAGTTTAAGGCTTTTTAAAACATTGCAATCACAACAAAGAACAACAATGCTGTATGTTTTCATTAGTGATACTATTCTACGATTGATGTACAGTAGGCTATAGATATGCAAAAATTCAGAAGAGTGATGAAACGAATTAAAACCACATTTTCTTGTGTCCCCATCTTCATTGCATCAAACCATACTAGAACAGTCAATATATTCTGCCCCAATTTTATTCTAGAGCGTTCGAAATGCCACGAAAAACAGTGAGCATACAAGGCCACTCACTCATAATTTTAAAAACATAAAACAGTGTCTACACCGGTGGTGGAATTGGAAGATTCATATTTCATGAATAGGAGATTACTACAGATTAGTTGTTCTTTATAAATGTTTGTAATAATAATAATAATAATAATAATAATAATAATAATAATAATAATAATAATAAACCATGTTACCTGAGGACTAGACGACATCACTGTATTTAGTTATAATAAGCTCAGCAGTGGTCAAACATGTTACCCCCTCCCTCCCCAAGGATAAGGAACCACGGTTCAACCACCGACCACGGACAAGGCCAACGACTATAACCACAAGGACAAGGACTTAAAATTTCTTCTAGAGGAGTTCTCTTCATTCCTCAAGGACAAGGGCCAAGACAAGGATTAACATCCCTTGCAGTGGCATCATTACTATTTGAACTAC
The DNA here is from genome assembly GCA_018105865.1 of Metaphire vulgaris. Lineage (NCBI taxonomy): Eukaryota > Metazoa > Annelida > Clitellata > Crassiclitellata > Megascolecidae > Metaphire > Metaphire vulgaris. The sequence goes on from CM030856.1 coordinate 12,171,799, forward strand.
GGTGCCGACAACAGCTATCCCACAAACAATTTGTGTTAGAAAATTGCCTACCGGTACTTATAAAATGCAATCAAGCAACAATCAAGATACCTGAAATCAAGCATAATTAACTATAGTAATACAAATGAATTTTGCACGAATTTAAACCAACCTCACAAATGAGTATACATAAACGAAACAATTCGAATTCTTAATAAGATAAACAATAAGATTTCTTTTGAATTCACCGCCCCCCTCCCCCTCTCCCGCGGCGTTTATACACGAGACAATGAAGACATTCCTTTCAACATAAGGTCCAGCCACAAATTAATACAAATCTATAATTCTATTAAGATCCATCTAATAAACTTTACTTTGAATTTGCGCAGTCTCCGATTAACCACCAAAAAGTTAACACGAATCGAAATCGCTTTGGAAAGTTTCCATAACGATGCAAGTTTTTTTCTATTTTCGTGAAACAACTTTTCTCATTTGGCGTAATAAGGAAGTAAGTTTGTCCACCTCTGCTCTGTACGGTTCGCACCTGTCACGTGACTGTCTTACCTGTCTGACATCACTGCAGGTCCTTTCTGTCGATATACCACGTACCCTCATTATGTCAACTTTTACGTTCAGAACCTGGCGTCTGGGAAATTCCAAAGCGTGGTAATCGACATGCATTGAGATTGACGAAGCCAACTCTGAAATGACCAAAACTTCCTAAATCCGTCCTAACCTAACGTTGAAGGAGGCTCCAGCGTCAGAACTTGTGTAATTTCTAGTCAGTTTACCATTGAAATTACAATCATTGGCCCAGCTTTTACAAGTCTTTGGAGTCGGGTTTCGTTTTCAACTCTACACTTATGGGCAACGTTAGGTCCCACATTACTTCACAATGACCAAAGCAAATAATTATAGCAAAGATTAATAATTATTTACCTACTCCTTAGATGGATCCCCCCGTGGATCGGACTGACATTCCGGCTTGGATTGGATTTGGTGCACCACTGGCTGATGCCATAGGAATTATTACAGCGGCGCCACAGAGGTTCATTGATTGATTGATGATTGATCGATGTTGTATAGCATATATATATATATATATATATATATATATATATATATATATATATATACTATTATATGATATTTGTGATCTTTGGAGTAGGCCATTTCCTGTTCTTGACGTTTGTGTTTATAATTTACTGCGAATTTCTCGTGTATCTGATTAAAATGGCCAATCCGAGCGTTTATAACTTTAAGAGGATCAAGCCGGTGCCTCGTGGGAAGGTTTGGATCCTATTCTGCAGGATATTTTGCTGTTTATTCGATGGATCCATTTGACCGCGTGGGGCACATGGTGGCCCCGTAGTCTTAATATCCATTACACGTGCAAGTAGTAAGATGTGATGTAACATAACGAGACATTTATGTAGCTCCTATTCTGGACGGGCACTCAGAAGAGTTCGCAGGTGATGACTTATGTTACCATTGGTTTGTCTAATAGGATCGGTTGATTCATGGGTAGCGCAGTCTAATGATAATCCATTAAGGTGTCTCTAAAAGGTATGCCGGATAGTTTCTGTTTTTGCAAATTTTGTCAGGTTTTCTTATCTGGAATCAAAGCCAGTCGTTTTAACATTGCTAATCGGCCATCCAGTTGTCCGGTCTGATATCCTGGATTTGGACTTGTTTCTTATGCGGTTAGCATTGGCTGATGCTTCTGTGCATTGTGAAGTGGCGCTATAGAAGTTGATGATTGGATTGACTGGAGTGGTTGCTTTGAAATGACATCAATATGTGAATTCTTTGAACATTTTGTTTTAGGGAATCGTTGAGATTGTTCTATCGAAAACTCAGAGAAAGACAGCGACTGTCGTACACAAAAAATACGAGATCGGACGCATCCGACGCTTTTACGCAACCAAGATTAAGTTTGCGCAACAGGCTTTCCATGACAGAATTTCGATCATTATAGCGGAATTTCCAAAGCTGAATGTAGGCAATTGTCATGATTTAAAGCTACTGTAACATTTATTGATCAGATAAAGTACCATTTGATTGCATTTTGTGGATTGTGAACAGCTGGTCACAAAGATATTTAATAGGAGATTTTAATAAATATTTAATTATTTGTGATTTGATGCAATGCTTGTACAATATGAAAGTAAAATTTTTATCAATGGAAGTCCTTAATACTAACCAAACCATGTAGAAAATTACCACACATAATCAGTTGTATTAGAACTATTTGATATATTTCAACTGTTAGCTTCTATTGTTATGAGTCATAGTCAGTCTTTACTGCCTCCATCTCCAGTATCTTAGATTGTTCCAACTAACAAGTTGTTAGACTTTTCACCTTGAAGATGTTATCATTATACCCCGTGCCTGGACAATTCATCATCGGTCTACTGTTAAATGAACGTGGTTCCTGTCAGAATAAATCAACCGTATGTTGGCAAGTTGGGTCAATTTTGTAAGCAGGCCTAATCCAAATGTACTGATGAAATTTTCATGTGATTGTTGTCTGCTGCTGAATATTGTTATCTTATATAAAAACAGACCTTGATGTTAAGCCTCTTTGCATTGTGTAGCAGTTTTCAACATTACAGCAGAAGATCGGGCAAATTGTTCTGGCTGCGGGTGAAATGCAGCAGAGGGCAAACATCTTGGGGGGGTGGTAGTCCTGTTTCCCCTACCCCCACGAGTCGGTCCGGACATCTCTGACTTGGGTTTCGGTATTTCGTCGTCATTTGTTTGGTGACTTTTACAGGTTTTGCTGTTTTTCACGCTTCTCTTGTCTGGGATTTTGTACTTTTAAGATCCGTGATTGTTTTTTGCAGGATATTCATCCATTCTATGCTGATTTGATAAACGTTGAGGTGGACAAAGATCACTACAAATTGGCGCTCGGCGAAATAAACAACGCCAAGCACCTCATTGATAAGTAAGTTCATTGATTTAGAAATGCAGAGCGTTAACAGCACAAGGCCTAACAGTTTTGTTTTGTTGCAAGGATTAACATCAGACTTAGAATTTCATTTAAGCAAGCAATACTGACTACAAGTTTCCATATAGTACTTATTCTTACTTATCAAGTTTACCTTAACCCTTATCAAATTACACCGCCGATCGTCTTGCACACCATAAATTTGTTGGGAGCGAAAGGGTTAAGCCATTACTAAAACTTTATAATATTCCTTGAAATAATATCAAACATTTAGAAATAATATCAAACATTCTAGAAATTTGTGCCTTTTAATACAGCTTAGATTACAAGGTTGTGAAGCAATGTCTTGTCACTCTTGATTTAGGCTTAGGCCTTTTTATAGGGCTATATAAATTGTCAGATAATAATAATAATAATAATAATAATAATAATAATAAGGTTGTTCAGCTAGTTGTGTATTTCAAACTAACATTGTTAGACATTTTGCCTTTAGTTCATTCTGTTTGGTTCTGTTGATTACAGAACTTGTTTAATTAACAAAATTTGAGTCAAATTGATTGTGACTGAATTAGCAGAATTATTTTTATGTTTGTGTCGGTTTTTTTTTCAGAATTGCTAAGGATTACCTAAGATTTCTGAAATATGCTGATAGTTTGTATCGTTGCAAGTGTCTCAAAAGAGCTGCTTTGGGAAGGTATTATATTTCTAATTTAAGTATTCTTGTGTCAATGGGGGGGGGCATGGTGAAGCACCAGTAAATTTTTTTACCATACAATTAGGGGTGGTGGGTTCAAATCTGACCCTAGCCACTGTGTAGTGACCTGAGGCAAGTTGTTTGCCCCTGGTTGTCTGTGAGAAAGGCAAGGGAATACCACTTTCTTCATTACTCCCCAGGAAGCATAAAATCTAATTGCTTTAGAACCCCCTTCCTTAGGGCAGAGAATCAGTCATCATTGTTGTTATAATCATCATCATCATCATCATCATCATCAGAGCTGAATAGCTTATTACTGTGTGATTGAACAACTTGTAATGCTTCAGAATGGCAAAATTGATGAGACAGAATTCTAGTGCGATGACTTGGTTGGAAGAAGTGCGACAGAAGTTGGCACGCATGCCATCGATCGATCCAAACGCTCCGACTATCCTGCTGTGTGGATATCCAAATGTCGGCAAAACCAGCTTCTTGAATAAGGTCAGTGTATCACCCATGCTTAGCTTTGTGTTAAAAAAATGTTTTGATTTTGGTTCACAGTATTTACTCTAAACACTATGATAGTCAATACTTTGCTTTTCTTTTATTTTGATTCAGCAGAGAGGCCAAAAAAAGAACATTGAATTGTATTATAACTGCACTAAAAATGTTGATTTGTCAATCAAGATGATCCTTGATGAATTAATGTGTCATTTGGTTGCTCAGAGAGCTAATGTAACCCTTGTATTGTGTTTTTATTGGCATGGATTTTAATGTAAATGAATGAATGAAAATTGTTAGGATATTTATCCATAGAATTTAGCAATTTTAAACATTAAAGCAGTGTTATTTTATTTGGTTCTATTTTGTGTGTTGAGCAGAGTTGATTAGTTGCATAATTGTTTAACTTCTTTGTTTTTTAGAGTACTCGGGCTTTTGGAGAAGTTAAGCCGTACGCATTCACCACCCAGGATTTATATGTCGGCCATCTTGAATATGAAACAATTCGATTTCAGGTCAGTCTCGTGCGATATTTTGAAAAATTGACCATAAGTTTTCACATTCTCTTAAGTTGCAAAGTACTTTTGGATTATAAATGTTTTCTTTGAAATGGTTTGTGAGGAAAAGTTAACGATATTCTCTTGGTCAGCATTACCTTACGTTATTCCTATGGTGTATTTCATTTTACATTAATTGGCTGAGAGGTTAGATCAGCATTGACTTATTTTGACTTTAGCATTATTTATTATTACTTGTTTTGGCTTTATATACTAGATATTGCTTTGAAAAAGGAATTAATTTTGCTGTATGTCTTTTGCTAAGGTGATCGACTCTCCCGGTCTTCTGGAGCGGCCAGTTCAGGAGAGGAATACGATTGAGATGAAGTCCATTACTGCCCTCGCCCATTTGAGATCGTGCATCCTCTTTATTCTCGATATCACCGATGCATGTGGAGCCTCGCTTGAAAAGCAGGTTGTTTTTCCAAAGCTGATACAATCAGTTTGTAGTTCGAATGGATACGGTATGATGATTTCAACCCCGGTTTTTGGTTTGAGAGATGGATTGAGAGAAGGTCCATGGTTTGTTTTGAGGCTGTGCATCAGGTTTCACTGATGTACTTACTTTTTCCAAGTCTTATCTCTCAGTTTTTACTTTCCATTTTGAATTCTGAGGTTTCGTTTCCTGATTTTAAAATGAGTTTTATTACGGTCATTAAACCAGTATGAAAGTCAGTAATATTGCATTTTCAACTACGTTGATTTCATGAAACGAATTAATGGTGCCTGGTTTGTGTCCAGATAAAACTTTTCGACGAAATCAAGGTCCTGTTTGTGAACAAACCTGTGATAATAGCGTTGAATAAGGTGGACGTTTGTAAACGCAGTGAACTTGGCGAAGAAGATCAAGTGAGCATTGGTCAATTCTAATAATTGGCGAGATATTTTTATATCAGCGGGAAAAAGTTTCACAATACTTTCACAGATGCCAATGGATATTGTAATGGATATTATCAATGCATCATTTTTGCAGTAATACAAAATTACGCGTGGTTTCCTTCTCTTGTTGATGATTTTCTTAGGAGCTGTTGAATCAGTTTGAAGCTGCGAATGGTAAGATCTTGGAGATGAGTACTGGAAACGATGACATAGCAGAAGTTAAATTGAAGGTAAATATGACTTTTACATGGGTCTGCATATGAATTGTTTGATTTCAACTTGATTGTAATATGCAACCAAGGTTTTCAATCAGTTTTCACTTTTGATAAATACTTTGTTGTGGATTTCAGAATTTTATTTGCTCGGTTATGGTATGGTTGAATTTTACTTATCTCAGTCTTTGCAATCTTGTAAGACTTTCCCTAAATTCATCCATTATAAAAGTACATCCATCCAATGTAGATTTTCTTGTTTTTTTTCTTAAAGCAGAAGTTGTCTACGTTGCAACAAGTTTTCTATTCAGGTGTCAATAATTATTTCTTACATTTTGCATATAATTTGGGTGTTACTGATGATCTGTCCATGGTGGGTGGTGTATATAATGGCCAAATGTTTTTGTACAGGCATGCACAGAGCTGCTGAAATATCGTGTTACTAGAAAGCTGATGGGTCGTGATGTCAGCAAGATTGAAAACCGATTGCACGTGGCGATGCCAGTGAAGAGAGACGACAAGGTATCTTTAGTATCAGTTTTATTTTGCCATTATATCAACTTCTAAGTAAGTAAGTAAAATTTCGTGAATTTATATAGCGCTTTCGTGAATAGTACTGCAGTAGCTACTTATTCTTAGGTGCTTAGTCTGACTGCTCTTATGTTTCAGAAACCATTAATTTTGTAAATCTCTTGACTTTAAAATAATTTTGCCAGGCATATTGTCCTAATATCCACCCTGTTTAGCTAAAGGGCTATAATTGTTCTAGAGCCTAGACTCTAGGCTGATTACCAGAAAATTTTACAGCATTTTATAGAATTTCTGATTGAACTTAAAGGTTTTGTGTCTTTCTTCTTGAGAATTTTGCACGTTTTTCGCGAGCCTGGTTTTGATACTTTAGTTGAGGAAGTGTGTTGTTTATGCACCTGTACATAGAACCTGTGCTGTGTACTGGTACACATTGAATGCATGAAAATGCAGGAATTGTTGGAAAATAGTTACTTCATCTGTCACTCTTCACTTATTCGTGCTACTGCGTCATTTTCCAGCTCCATAATATTTCACAGCAAGAAGTTATTTCAAAATTTAAGTTAAGAATGCTGAAGTGGCAGGTTTTATGTTATTTAAAATGCCCTAAATATATTTTTAACATGAAATTTTATGTTAATGAATTGGTTATGAATATGTAAACTCAACGGTTGGTATTTGAATTTCAGGAACGATTGCCATATGTTCCTATAGAAACTCAAGAGGCAAGAACAAGAAAACTGGTAAAACTTATATAAAAATCATTGCTTGTCTGTTTGTGATGTTTTGAAATGACAGTGCACCCATCAAGATTGCCATTTATATTTGAATGCATTGGGGGAGGGGGGGGTACAGAACCAAATTTTACTGAGGTGTGGGCAAAAAGTGGACACCCCACAGTAATAATTCTGGCTGCTCTTGCAAAGTCAAGCGATTTATGTCATCTTTTAATTGGCATATATTAAACAACAGATGGCGCTTGTTTGTAGTTTTTTGTGTGCCTTTGGGTATAATAGTAGAACTGCCCTTGTTATAGGCTTTCTATGTTTTATATTCTTTAGCTTTTGTGTTCAGTCCATATGGGTATTAATTGGATTTATTGCTTGTTGATGTATATTGTTTTTGTTCATTTGCAGGAAAAAGAGTTGGAAAAAGAAATGGGCGAAGAATATTTTCTCGATCTTAGAAGTAAGCATCTTTTTTGTTTTCGATATAGTTTCATCCGTTTTTACTTATATCTTTGAAATCATTGAATTATTATTCTATGTTTATTGTTAGTGTTTCCTCTGACAATGATACATTTTTCTTCTTGTTTGCTGTGCATGAAATGTTTCGTGCAATGATCTTTGTAGAGAATTATCTTTTGAAGAATGAAGAGGAGAAATATGACATCGTTCCAGAAATCTGGAATGGGAAAAATGTGGCTGACTTTGTAGATCCGGACTTGGAAAGGGTAAAAATAGCTCATATGGTTAAGCGTGACATTCATGTTTTGCTGATTGACTCTCGTTTGATGTTGAACAGTTGTAATTTGTATACAAGTGGCATTAGATAACTGATTTTATTTAAATATTGTATTAGGTAAAAGTTAAATATTGATTCAAAATGAGGTTGAAAGTAAGTTAATACATGTTTGTGATCATTCTCCTTTATTGCAAGTTGACGTAGCTTTGTGTTACTTGTCAACATTTTTGGTAACACGTTTTGCAACTTTTCTCAAAGAAATTGGCAGCTCTAAAGGCAGAAGAAGCAAAACGCGCCGAACTTGGGCTGTACGATCCTTCATCCAGCGAGGACGATGAAGATAGAGAGATCCGACTGAAAGCGGAGGCGTAGGTTATCTCTTGACTTGGACGTTTAAATATTTGTAGTTCATGTTTTTGTCACTATACTCTGCTGGTGAGTTGTTCTTATTATGTATGAGGTGTGGGGATTTTGAAATTTCATCTGTAAAGTTGGTTAATTACTGGAACTTGGCACCAAAGAGTATGAAACAGCTGCAACTCAGCATTGAAACTTGTACTTGTCGCACTACTGCACTACCTTGTGATTGTCCCAGGTGTTCAGGAGTTCAGTCTTTGCAATGAGTGGTCTGTGTCAGAGAAATACACTGAAGTAGTTCTAATGCAAGCCGCTAAATGGTTTGACCAATAATATTGTCTCTGACTTTTGCCAACACACAAATCCATTGCCATTGTGAGGTTGCTTTTAGTCCATGTTTTGGGTTAATTCACTTTTGAATAGGTTATTTTTTTTGTTGGTGAGCTGTGATCCGATGTATTTGGGCATTTTGATGTTTTCAAATGCACTAAACTGCTGGATGTTATTCTTTTTCTGCAATAACGCTGCCTAGTAAGTAAGTAAGTAAAATCTTGTTGAATTTCTACAGCAAAGTGATCACTTTGTTGAATATTGATATTGACTGAGGATTTTCTGGATAGAAATTTGACGTGTGATCATCCCGTGGGGTTTGTGCTCTTATCGTGACAGTATTAGAGAAAAGAAGAAGCTCGCCATGCTCGTGTCGGGACATAAGCGCCGTGTCAAGGCCCCGCGTCTGCCGAGAACGGCGAAGAAGATCGAAACGGAAGAGGTGGCATCATCGTTCAAGAAACGCGGTGTAGACATCGAAATTGGAGAAGAGGTAAATAGGATTTTCAATTTCAAGAATTATTATCGTTTCGACATTAATTGCTATCTTCCTATTTCTTGCTCTCTCTCTCTCTCTCTCTCTCTCTCTCTCTCTCTCTCTCTCTCTCTCTCTCTCTCTCTCTCTCTCTCTCTCTCTCTCTCTCTCTCTCTTGATGGTTCAGTAAGTGAGGCGTTTTTTTCTTTGAAGACGAACTTTGGACGGGCCAGGTCGCGAAGCGCGGCAAGAGTGGAAAGCAGAAAGAGAAAGCGCGAGGAATCGACTGCGAGCCGTCCTCGTAGCAATTCGCGTCCTCCGCGCGACAAGAGCGGCCTTCGAGACGAAGTGGTAATTAAAAATAATATCTTTGCTATTTGGTCGTTGTATTTTGAGATACGGTGCTTGTTAACTCTTTGAACACCAACTTATTATTGCTGTTTATCTATTAATTATTACAGATGATTTCGGGGCAATTTGTATGAAAAGATTTGGAATGGAGCAAGCATGGATTGTGAATTTTGTTTGCAGCTGGGGTGGCCAACCAGTGGCTGACTGCTACTAGTTACTACGGTTATGTGACTGCTGTTTGTCACTATTGCTGAAAACAGTAGCAATATACAATGGGCAAAAAACGTGCAGCCCTCCACATGCTGATCAATATTTATAATGGTCCCTTGTATTAGAAGGTTGGCCACCCCTGGTTTACAGCATTATTTCTGTTTCACCCATTGGCATAATCCTGCCATCAACATTGGGGGGGAATAGAATATTTTTGTAAGTATGCCCACCGTAGCGATGACTTTTTTTGCTTGTCTGACTTTTTTATAAGACTTTTAGGACATTAAAAAAGCACAAAAACTAGTGATGACCTTTTTTTAGCAAAGTAGCACAAAACATTGGGGACAAATGATACTTTATCTCCCCTCACTAATTATTGGGAGACCGTCCCCCGCACAGTCCCCCCGTGGTTTACGACCCTGGTTTCACCCTTCATCCTTTGTGGACATAAATAATTTCATTCTTACTGTGTGTGTGTCTGACCGACAGATGAGAAAGAAAGCGAAGAAGATGGCAAATGTTTCGCAGAGACCGATCAATCTCAATGCACGAAAGGGCGAAGCCGATCGTCGTGTCCTCATGTCAAAGCCCAAACATCTGTTCTCAGGAAAGAGGAAACTGGGCAAAACTACGCGACGCTAAAAAAAACGCTTGATCGCGTTTTGGCTTTTGATGGGTTCTAAATGGAAGACATTTCTAGTAAATTTGGTGAACAGATTACTGTATATGTTTAAGAATAATTTCATCCTGATTTGGCCTAACAGGTTTAAATATTATATTCTGCCTAAGAATAATCAGCTACTGCTTTTCAGGGCGCTATATAAATTCACAAGATTTTACTTTACTTACTTTCTACTTAGGAAAGTGTTTTCAGTTCATTATAATTATTGTATGGATCAGGCTGTCATTTAATATTTGATTTATGAATGAAATATTTAAAAAACGATTCACAGAAAAAATGTGTGGTATTTTCGGTGGTATGTGATTAATGGTTTTAAAACTGCTATGTATAGTTATGTACCCGTGTCTTTGATATGTGTGTTTGTGGCAGATGTCCTGAATATGATAATGTGAAAATTTTCAGACTGAATTTATGTGTCTAGTGAAAGAGAAGGATCATGCTGCCTGCCCCCAAAAATGCTTGTCAGTTTTGCACAGACCTCAGGACTACACCCAATTAGGGGGTCGCCCTTGTTACGCCAATTTGGCCCACTCCCCCTTGTCAAAAACTGTCAACTTTCACTTACTCCCCCACTAATTACATAAAAAATCTTTTGACCCCCCCTAGATCAGTGACAGGTCCTAATGACACGGTTATTATTTATGTGGTGACGACCATTTTTTTCCTCATCGAGTGTCAAAATGTGGTGGTGATGACCTTTTTTGCCATGCTTTTTTCCATTGTAATAAGTAGTATTCCATGAAATTTCCTATTTTTTGATTATTTGTAAAAAGTGAAATTGTTGACGTCAACTTCTCTTGACCCCCTCCCACTTCCCCTGTCAACAACTGTCAAACTTTTTCAAACCCCTCACTAAATTGTTGACGTAATTAATGGACAGCCCCTTGGGGTACACTGAGAAAAACTCGAGTTGTAGGCTAAAGATTTCGGAAATAGACGAAACTATTCCAAACTGGTTTTAACCAGTTTACTTTCACAATTCCCTTCGTATTTTCGAAGCATCGGTCTATCTCAGCCTACTAACGCTTGCGACAAACCTGCTTATTGTGCTATACAAACGTGTACGATACTCTGACCGACGTGACCGTATTTACGGACTACCAGTGGCGTAGCTAGAGTTACATGAAAGAGAACCGTCGAGAAAGCATTTCAAGTAACGTATCTGGAAGAATTTTCCTAAGACGGCAAGACACTTGAAGACAGTTAGTTGTAACTCAGTGGGCCAGTGGCCAAACAGCGATAAAATTTAATCAGTTTTGCTCGATCTCCGACCAGTCTCACGTCCCCCCCCCCCAGTAGCTACGCCCAATTTGTCTACTTTGAGTTAGATTCGTCCTACTCATGTAGGACGAATCTTGTCAATCTCATCTTGTCAATCCTCGCCTAAAGTTTCCGACTCTTCAAAAGACGGTAGGCCTAAATGAAATTTAAAGCATTGTGAATGGTCGGTACCTTAGTCTATTAATGTACGCTCGAACTGAACCCTTCATTGAACCAAGCGTTCGCATTCTTTCTTTGTCTAGACTCGTGGCGGAAAACGTCGATTTCGACGACGAGCGTCTTCGAGGTTTGAATAATCTAGAATTTGTCGAAAATTCTAGATAATTAAGGTCGTGGTGTTGTAAGTTGGTGTTTTGACAGTTGCAAACTGTCACACGGGTAGTGCATGTACAGTTAGGGTTTAGGCACTTAATTGGTTGTAGGTAGTCGGCAATTTTCAAAAGTCTGCATTTTATATAACATAATATTAATACTAGTATTAATATCTAGGTTAAGCAGTTAAGGCTTATCGCAGCTAGGTGTGAGCATTCTGGGGATTGCCATATACAGTAATAACTAAGTGCCACGAGACTGTCATTTAATATAGGTAGGGCCCCTAGTTCATTTAGTGGTAGGTGGGTAAGATGGGTCCCTATTGTGACATTCAGTGTAATGTTTTTGGGGAAGATTTGGCCCAGGACATATTCACGGATGGTGATTGCGAATGTCTATAACATGTCAAGATAAATAGGCCTACATTGCGTCTGCGGCTCATGTCCTTCAAAACCTGCAAAATCCTTCGAAGGTCTAAATCATACCTCACAAAGAGAGTTACACCATTTACAAGAAAAATTAAAATGTTACAGATCGGCCTACAGACAGGCTTAAGTACTGAGTTTCATACTTCACAAAGAAAGTTACACAATTTACAAGAAAAATTAAAATTTAAAATGTTACAGATAGGGATAGGCTTAAGTAGAGAGTTTCAAGTACAATTAAAATATTCAGAAGACATTTGCAAGAACCTCTGTGAATGTGTCCTAAATTTTATCTAGTTTCTGATTATTTCAGGGATATTAAAATGGTTAAACACTGAATGTCATAATCTAATTTAATTAGGATATTGAAGTGCATGGGTATTAATTAACGTAAGTAAGGCAGTCTCTTGGATAGTCTTATAATATTGTATGGTTAATTTAAAGTAATACTTGCATAGTCTATAATACTTGAATATGGCAATCTTTGGAATGCTATACTAATGCTGCGATAATAATAAGTAGCGTTAACTAGGTAGTGTAATTAAATATTATATAAAATATATATAATATATATATATATATATATATATATTAATAACTTAATGCAGACTCTTGAAATTTTGCTGAATAGCTAGATAGATAGATAGACAGATAGATAGATAGATAGATAGATAGATAGATAGATAGATAGATAGATAGATAGATAGATAGATAGATAGATAGATAGATAGATAGATAGATAGATAGATAGATAGATAGATAGATAGATAGATAGATAGATTCATTGATTGTTTCTTTGATTGTTTCTTTGTTTCTTTGATTGTTTCTTTGATTGTTTCATTGATTGATTTGATTTTCATTTCTATATAATATAGTTCTCATTGAAATTATATTAGGGGCCTATATGGTTTTGCTGTTAATACAGTAGTTACAGGAACTGCAAAGACCTCAAAGGATGATCATCATTGGCTCCATTCCCAGCCTAACTGTTTCACCCAATATGTTATTTCATTTTTTTATATATATATATATATATATATATATATATATATATATATATATATATATATATATCGTTTATCGTTTATTTTTCTCTGCAATGCATTAGTATGTTTGAATGGTTTTCAGGTTTCTGATTTCAGCTTATACTTTCTGCTCTGCATGGGTGATGAGGTTTGAATGGTTTGTTTTCATTTTGGTTGTGGTGCTTGCCAATTTTGATGATTTTGTAGTTTGCAGGTACAGGTGTAGGTATCTCTTTAAAAGATCATGCGATTGGTCTATGTAAAGTGCTCTTGACTTTGGTCCCAGCTATGCCACTGCGCTATATAAATCGTAGTGTAGAATATTACAGGTGCGTCAACTTCATGGAATCACAAAGAGCTTCGAGCGAACCTGCCCTCCTTCCCCACCAACCCTACCTGCCCTCCCTTCCTCCCCAACAATCCTTCCCTTCCCTTCCCGTATTCATTGGATGACCAGTGATGTATGCTGGTGGATTTTGTTGTTGTTGTTGTTGCTGTCGTTGTGTTTGTTCTTTTTGCGAGCGTAGATTCGGCCTTTTTTCCAGCTGGCATAGGTTTCGTTGTGGCTAGGTTTCATTGCGGCTAGGTTTCGTTGTGGCTAGGTTTCATTGCGGCTAGGTTTCGATGCGGCTAGGTTTCGTTGCGGCTCGGTTTCGTTGCGGCTCGGTTTCGTTGCGGCTCGGTTTTGTTGCAGCACTAAGTTTTTGTATTTTTTCTCCGACAGCCGTATTTTTTGTTTTAGGTTTATTTCTCTCTATTCAATGTACCGAGTTTATTTCTTGTATTGTTCATTTTTGAATTCTGTACAGTTTTTCAGGCTGCACCCTTTTTGTATTTTAATTAGTGGTATTATAGGTTTCAGGTAGAGGTGCTTCATCTTCATGGAACAAAAGCAGAATCACAAAGAGCTTCGAGTGGACCTTCCCTCCCCTCCCCACCAACCCTACCTGCCCTCCCATCCTCTAAAAGCCCTGACCTTCCCTTTGTCTCTATTCAATGTACGAGTTTGTTTCTTGTATTGTTAATTTGTTAATTCTGTACAGTTTTTCAGGGTGCACTCTTTTTTGTATTTTAATTAGTGATATTGTAGATTACAGGTACAGGTGCTTCGTCTTCATGGAACAAAAGCAGAATCACAAAGAGCTTCGAGTGTTCCTGCCCTCCCCTCCCCACCAACCCTACCTGCCCTCCCATCCTCTAAAAACCCTGACCTTCCCTCCCCTTGCCCAACAACCCTGACTTTAGCCCTACCCATTCTGCTGCAGATTTCTTGTATGTTTTTTTGGTTTTAGGCAGAAGTTGAAGGATATCATTTTGTTTTGTTCTTGTGGGATTTTGCTTGGTGTTATAGTTTGTATATTGTTTATGTTGTTTTAGGGTAGTTAAGTAGGCCTAGTAACACCCACCATGAGCATCACTGTTGTTATAATAGTTGCTTCTGCTTGTGTTTGAATTATACTAAGATATATTTATATTTATACTATTATATATCTGTATTTATATTGTGCATGCTGATGCTTATGGTGGATATTACAGTAGGTCCAGGAAGGGACACTTCTATATTTCGGGTTTGAATAAGAAATTTTGGAAACTCCCAGCAGTTAGCAACAGTGTATTTTGATTTCGGTGGCATTACAATCTTTCTAAAAAAATCAAGTATTTAATGAATTTTACATCTGGAAAGAATCTTCTTCATCAACTCAAAGTCCCTTCAGGAAACCATTGAGACCAGCAGCTTGCCGAACGATCTTTTTCCAATTTCCCCCGTCTTGTGGCGCATGAATCACCTCCTCAAGATTTTAATCCCAACCAATCTCTGATTGGTTAGATTAGAACCATCTCTTGTCAAATTCTCTTTACACACCTCTTCAATCGGCCTATCGTAAGCTCCATTCCACAGAAACAGCTCTTTTTACTGTTCAAAATAGCATCATAACCTCTATGGATCAGGTCGGTTATGATGCTAAGGTTGTTGCTCTTGTCCTCCTGGATCTCACTGCTGCATTTGACACGGTGAACCACTCGATACTCGTTCACCGGCTCGAAAACTGGTTTGGCTTTACCGGTGTTGCACTAAATTGATTCAAGTCTTATCTTCAAAATTGTACACAATCAAGAGCTGCATGTCAGAATCTAGGAAGCTTGATTGCGGTGTCCCACAAGGTTCTGTTCTAGGACCTCTTCTTTTTACACTCTACACTGCCCCTCTCAGTCACCTTCTCACCATGCAAAATGCTGCTTATTTGTACGCAGATGATACCCAAATTTTCCTGAGCTTCGACCAACCATCTACCTCACCATCCCTGGAACGTCTGTCAAGCATTCTGGCTTCTGTTCACACTTGGATGACTAAAAACAAACTCCTCCTAAATCCAGGAAAAACCCCATTTCTGCTAGTAGGAACACCACCTCAGCTGAAGAAGATCGACTTGTCATCAGCGTGTCTTTCTTTTGGCACTTCACTGATTCGTCCTTCTCAGTCTGCTCGCAATCTTGGTATTATCTTTGACATTCACCTCTCATTCTCGGAACACATCTATTCCGTCTGCCGTTCTGCTCACTATAAGATACGAGATGTAAGGAGGATCAGACACCTCATCCCTTCTTCTGCACTTATTCCTCTGGCCAACGCTTTGATATCAAGTCGTCTTGACTATTGCTATTCGCTGTATACTGGGATTTCAAAATCTAACTTGAACCGCCTGCAAATTATTCAAAATTCATTAGCCAGAGCTATCACTGGACCTGCCAAATATGAGCACATCACACCGATCCTAAAATCACTTCATTGGCTACCTGTTAAACAAAGGCTCGAATTCAAGATAAGTCTCATGGTGCATAAGATGCTCCACACAAATCAGCCAATGTATCTACGATCATTACTGACTGTTCAAGACGGTATCCGGACTTTTCATCTGAGGACGATTCATCTCACGACGATTCAGCGCGGACGATTTCTATCGAGGACTGTTCACGTCAGGATGTCTCATCAGGAGGACTGTTCACAACAGGTCTATTCGCAACAGGACTATTCATTGTGATGGATCGTTCTGAGGTGACTAGCCTAAGATGAATAGTCCTCCTGATGAAACATCCTGAGATGAATTGTCCTTGACATGAATTGTCCACGTTGAATCGTCTTGAGATGAATCGTACTGAGATGAAACGTCCTGATTTCGTTCAAGGCACTCAACGAGGTCATCTGATGCTACTACTCTTTACATACCAGGACCACTACTGGAAAACGTGCTCTTTCTGTTGCTGGACCCAGACTTTGGAATTCTCTGCCGGCACAGGTCCGCCAAACTGAATGTCTTACTACCCTCAGGTCTATACTAAACACATCTATTCCTGACTGCCTATCCGCCTTAGCCTGGAATCTGGAAGTACGGACTGACCTCTGGATTACAACCTCGATTCACCACGGACAAGATCACGACTACGATTATTTACTGAAGAGACCATCGACTGGTGCTGATGTACTACTACAATGGCGCTAAAGAAGTCTACTACTACTACTATTACTACTGATGCTGTCAGACCATCGTCTTTGGGCCTTCCCTGAGGGCATGTTCCCTCCATTGTGCTCTCCATTGCAACGTTCAGAATTCTCTTCTCTTCCATGTAACTCATGTGACCAAACATCTGAAGCACCTTTTGTTTGATCATGGTATTCACATCGCTGTCAATCCTGATTCTGCTCCGTACTTCTTCATCGGTGATTCTTATCTCCCACCATATCTTTGGAAGCCGTCTGTATAGCATCACCTTAGTTTTAAAATTTTACTTGTCAAATTGTCCAGGGGGGCCCGTCCCTCTCATGCTCACAGCCTCATCGCGGCGAGAGGGTGAACAGCTAATCAGTTCTCTTGAGGGCTGTATATATATATATATATATATATATATATATATATATATATATATATATATATATATATATATATATATATATATATATATTGGACAGTTTCAAAGAACTGATTAGCTGGCCAATGTGAGCAAAAGTCTTTACTGTTTGACTGCATGTCTGAGTTTTGTCTATTATGTCTTTGTCTATTATGTCTTTGTCTATTATGTCTTTGTCTATTATGTCTTTGTAGTGGAAAGGAAGCAAGGGGATTGTCTCGAGATTGTACAAGGTATAATTCCAGGAAGAAGACCTTAAGGAAGGCCAATGATAACCTGGCTCAACAGCATCCAAACTTGGACGGGACTTTTAACATGAGGGCAACTAACGATAGACAGCAATGGAAAGGGATAGTCCATAGTGTGACCAACCCTCAGAATGAGGAAGATTAAAGAAGATCTGCTCATTTTGTGTCTAATATGCCATCTTATCAACTCGATTGCCATTTGGTCAGAAGTCATTTAAAAAAAAACGAGAATTCCTTGCACTTCCAGATATACAGTTCTATTGTGGAAGACCAATCTCTCGTGGATTCACCGCCAGTGTTGGAGTTGCCGGGGGGGTTGAGGGGTTGAACCCCCCCCCCCAGTTAACTTTGCAACCCTCCCAAAAATCGCATATCGGGTACATGCAGCTTCTGTCATTCATTGAATTTCAGTCCTCAACCCCCCCCCCAGCTAAAATTTCACAACTCCAACACTGTTCACCGCCGGTTTACATGTTAGCAACGAACTTTTTCATCACATCTGAGTCTCTTCAGGTCATTATCAACGTTGTCAACAGCACCAGTGAATGACCTTTTGCTATGGTTACACAGTGTTAAATAATTAATCTGCACTTTTCTATTGATAGCAAATGCCAAACGACTAAAGAAACTGAAAAAGACAATTGCTATGCTTTAAAGTGCCTAACTAAATGTTTACAGTGTAACAGTTAGTCTGTTGTTTAAAGTGAACCTTTGAGACAAGTGTGATAATAAACTTATTTAATGTGACAAACTGTTTTAATCATAAATGTGATTGCAATAATGTTAAGAAATTCGTGCTACCATAGGAGTAGGAGTAATAGGTTTATCAAATTTAGAGAACCAGCTTAGCTGGTTTCTTGTAGCTGCAGTCAACTTTCCAAGTTCCAAACACCAAGAATTAGGCTACTGCTAAGAAAACCAACTGTTAATTAATGGAAGCAGAAAAGAAAAAAACTTCTTGCAAATAGATTCAGTTACCCTGTGTCACTGTGTCACCCTGTGCCCCCCCCCATATGACTAGTGGCGGCTCTAGGATTTGGCAAGTGAGGGACTGTTGGGGTGGCAACTTCTAATCATGGGGGCCAACCATTTGTTGTTTAATGTATGCAGCATTAAGTATAGGGTCCCAACTGGGGGGCCAGGCACTCAATGGGGTAGCCGCCACTGAATATGACCCTTTGGATTAAATAACCCTGCATGAATGACCCCCATCTTTGGCTTTAGCTACATCATACTAGGGTAATGAGCATAGGAATAAGGAGCTACTGCGGTTAGGGTTGTAGCTTTTAGAAAAAGTAGAATGCCCGGAAATTCCCGGGAAAATGCAACCGAAAGCTCCGCGTGCATGTCCATGAAAACATTATATAGCGCTATAATACTGACAGTTGTTAAGTTGTTAACAAATGCCCAAAAATGAATATTAATAAATAGTAAAAATGATAATAAAAATAATAATAGTAGTAATATCTCCCTGATGCGCTGGCCGGGATTACTTCACCTGAAACGTTTGCTAAAGAGCTGAAAACGCATTTGTTCACCATATCGTACAGTTGACTGTTGACTGTACAGCGCTTTTGGTTTTGGCCGATGGCCATGTTACGGCGCTTCACAAATCGTCGAATAATAATAATAATAATAATAATATCAATAAATAGTAATAAAATTAATAATAATAAACAGTAATAATAATAATAAATAATAATAGTAATCAACTTTTTCGGAAATTTCCGGAAAAGTAGCGGTACTTTTGCGGAATATTCCGGAATAATTTCTCAGGAA
This sequence comes from Metaphire vulgaris, assembly GCA_018105865.1. NCBI lineage: Eukaryota > Metazoa > Annelida > Clitellata > Crassiclitellata > Megascolecidae > Metaphire > Metaphire vulgaris. The sequence continues at coordinate 12,190,947 of CM030856.1, forward strand.
ATTTTCGAGCTCACAACCCTAGGTATAGGAGAATGGGTAGTTGAATATTTGCAACACAGTTTGGGAAGTCTATTACAATGTAATTGAACAAGCTCTGCGTTAAGCCCTTTACACTGCTGTCGATTGTCATGGGGCCATAAAAGTATTTTTTATTCGAAATACATTTCTTGAAACTCTGCGTTGTTCGCTTATTCAAACAGATTCCCATCTATGGTCTATGGATGTTTTACATACTTACTTAGCGATAGGCAAAACATTCCGGCGAAACTTTCAAAAAATAATAATTAAATGCACAAATTTTTGTGATTTATCGTAATATTTGGTTTAATTTCATTGGCAGCAGAATGTCTGTTGCTGAAATAATTGACTTCTACAAGCCGTTTGAAAACGAGAAAAATATTTATGTATGCAATATTCCGGCTGGAAAGCTCACTGAAGCTGACACATATGTGAGTTTTATATTATTTCTGTTTAATTAATTATTAAGCGTATCATATATTAATTCGCTGATCTCTTGTATAGAATGGCAGCGTTTCGGAATAGGCGATTCATGCATAGGTTAGGATAATAATAATAATAATAATAATAATAATAATAATAATAATAATAATAATAATAATAAATATATTATTATAATTATTATAACAGGGTTTACAGTGGTTCAGTAGGGTGGGCCCTGTATGAGAACCACCCATTAGGGTTAGGGGTTAGCTTTGGTAGCAAACCCTGCCAAAGCTAGCCCGAACCCTTTGATGCCTGGGGCATAGGCCTATGGCGCACCGCATCCAATCCAAATTAGACCTAAGTCATGCTGGAAAGAGAGCAATCTAAGGAGGGTAGGCCAAGCCAAACAGAATCTTCTAAAGACTAGTTCTAAAAAAGATGATGATGTGCTGGTTATATGAAACATGCTACTGAACAGAATTTCTAAAAATTGACATTGAATTCTTTGTCGCTTTTTGCATATAATATATTATTACTACTTCTATTATTATTATTTTTATTATAAGACTTGGAAGATCTATGTTCAGACCAAAGATTCTCAAAATTGTTGGACCTATTATGTGTCTTGTTTTGCATTTGCAGAAGTTTTTGTATAGCAGATTCTCAGCATTTGGTTTGATATATAATATACGGATATTTGCGTCAAATTTTGAACATGCTTGTGGGCAGATGACATATCCAGAAACTGACAAAAATGAATTGACGCATGAGAATGGCACCGCCGCAAGTATGTTTAATTGCAATATTTAGTTAATTATGTTGTAATAGCTGTGTTTAGTTCAGTGGAACAGTAAATGTACAGTTCTGAAAACCAGCGGCTTCTATCCCGCCTTGCAGCCGGGCTCAATCCCCCCAAAATTACAAATTCCCTCTGTTAATTTGCTCCCTTGTAGCTGTTGATTGGAAGATATAAACAATTTGTGTTGTTTTCTAGAATTTTGCTTCTTTGGCCTTTAGTGGTTTAGTCCAAATTTAATTAGATAAATTTGTTGACCTGGTTTCTATTAGAGAATTTGCAGAATTTGCATGCAAGCTACCCACGACTGTCATTATTTTTTGTGGAGCCCATGTGTACCTACCACTGATTTTTACAAAAAATTGTTTTCTTAAACACTAGACAAGCATCCTGAAAGTTATTATGCATTTGTTAACTTCTATTCACGGGCTGACGCTGCCAATGCAAAGGAGAAACTCAGTGGACGATTGAATGTGTCTGGACAGGCATTGAAGGTAAACATTTTGATTTGTTATTATCATATTGGGATATTATGTAATGTAAAGTAATAAAGGACTTACGGTATACAGCGCCTCTTGTACCGGTGTTACTGCTCAGATGCACTTCCAGCTTAAGTTATTTGCTGGAGTTTAATTGAATGGTAGAAAGGTTTTCTGATGGAGGACACACTGAACAATGGTTGGGTATATTTGTTTTGGTAATAAAATCTGGTGAGATAAGGCATGCATTGTTTGTCTGAAATTTTGCTCTATATTTAAATAGTGATGTTTACATCGATGTTTTGATTTGATTTAAAGAGAAAGACATCAAAAGTTTTGTTGGGAAGGTTCACTGGTGCATGGGATATGATTTTTTTGTTAATCACTGTACAAAGAGTAATTGTTATTTCTTTGTGAGCTGACTTTTCTAGCTTGATCTGGCTCTTATTCGGATAGGCTTTGGTGCATCATCGACTGATGCCATAGGCATTATGATAGTGGTGCCATAGAATTTGATTGATTGATTTGGGTAGCTTCATAATGATTCAACCTTATCTTGAATGCTTTTGAAATTTGTTCTAAATTATAATGTGTTTTCCTTTCTGTAGATAAGATTTTAGCACGAGCAGCCAGTAATAGTCGCCAGCCTCTTTATTATATGAAATGCTCTGAGCTTGCCAACTACTACATTGGCTTCAATGGCTGGACAGTGTCAGTTAAATCAGTATGTGCTATACTGGTAGAGAGTACAATCTATTTACGGTATATAGCTTTATAAAAGCTATACAAATAGATTGTAAATCTACTTATACCCAGACCACTGCCCTAGAAATAATAGTTATGTAGGATCAATATTTTGAATACCAAATAGCCTGTAATTCAATTGAAAAATATTTTGTCTATTATTTTGGTCTATGCAGGTGCATCTTTAGTTTCTGTACTGACTTTTATATTGCGTAATAAATTTCTGAACAGATTTTATATAGTTTCAGGGAGAGAAACCTTCTGAATTTATTGTTTTTTTGAATATCAGCTGAAGGAACGAATATCGGAAGGTAACAATGAATGCAGTGCAAATGTTCTATGCTTCGAGTGTTTGGTGCAGTTGAGCATTCCTAGATATGGCCTGAGCTGCTTCGGTTGTGGTTCTTCTGTTCAATATTGGGATGCAAAAGGCAAGTGTGACAATGAAATGATCTCTCTTTCTCTCTCTTTAAATTCTTAACTGATACACAGGGGTGGTTCCACATTGGGGATGATCCCCCCATCCCCCCACTGACCTACCAAAAATGTGTGTGTGGCATTGATGAATTTCCGAGAAAAATTTTTGGTATTTATTTCTTGGTAGTACTTTAGTCTAATACTATACTTACTAACTACAGTTCTGTCAAAGCGTGAATTGTATGTAATTGTCGATAATGCGTTTACATATAATTGTAATTATAATATGTAATATATAATGTAATATATAATTATGTAATTGTTGATAATAATGCATTTACATATAATTCCTTTAACAATTGGTGGGATCTTCCTAGAAATTCATTGCACCCTCCACTACCACCACCACCAAGAGGTCTTGGAACTGCCATTGCTGATACAACTTCTTTAAAAATGAATTTCAAATCTGATTTTTGTATTTGATTTGTAAAATTCAGTTTACAAATTCTTCTGATATACCGACTTTTGGCAACACTGTTTGATAGACATATGCAGTCGAAGTGCTTCAACATGTCGGGCAAAGAAACAGGCTTATCAATTCTCTGTGCAGGATGCGTTTAGTAAAATCCTGCTTGTTATCACGGGAAGTGGAAAAGTCCACGTGGAAGTAGACACAACTATGAATATGGAAATGGATTCACGTGATCCACGAAATTCTTCCAGCACGTACAATTTGTTTTAGTGACGCCACATTTCTGTACGATAGATTTCTTCAGTAACAATTTGATAAGTACCGTAACTTTTTACAGGAATTAACCTACATAACTACTCTATTACCCATGCTGTTGGTATTTATACATTTCTCAAGTGATTTTTCTGTTTTGCTTTCAAGATAAACATTCGAGATGCCACCGTTGAAGAAATCGACTCCACTGATGAAGATAACGCTGGAGACGAAAGCATTGGAAACAATGATTTGCTTTCAAATATGGATGAAAACAATAGACAGATTTTGGCAGAACTGGAAGCTGAAGGCTGGGACTGAAGGTGTTTACTTATAGATTGTTTTTACAAACCAATATAACACACTGTGATCTCTTGAGAATTATGATTGACATTATAAATTTTCTGCCAAAAATATAAGTAGAAGCATAATGCTATGGTAAAGTCACATTGCTTTGTATATTCAGTAGCATGTCCCATACTGAGGAGCAAACGGGGAAGGTTGAAAATTTGCCTTTTCGTATGTACTATATGGATGACCCCTACCTGTACTAATCAAACATACAGTATGGTATTTGTAGGGGAAGAAGGGGGAAAGTCATAGTCACTGCTTACAACTCCCCAACTGGTCCACTCCATACGTAGTAAAAGGGAGTTTCATACTGCCAATAACTTATTCAGCATAATGAGACAATAAGAAATTCTTTCCCACTGGTCTGAACCCTCAAATACCACCTTTCTGCTAATGAAGGGATAGACCGAAGAAAGGATAAGGCTGGGGTGCTAGGGTAAAATGTCGGGCATCATTACATGTATAAGAGGCCACTCCAACAGCATAGCCTTGATAAGCACTCAAAGGATTAACATTAAAATTGTTTTATTCAACAAAAAACTGAATCTGAAAAAGAACAAAACACAGAAACATTAGAAATTACCAAAATAAAAAAGTGTCATCATCACCACTACTGTCCTCCATATCATCTTTAAGCCTAAAGGAAACCAATGCAAAACATCTTGAAAAACGGAGAAAAAAAGAACAGCACATAAAGAAACGACAGTTTAGGGCCAACATCGGGCTCCGTAATTAAACTAAGAAAATTAATTTTACAGTCAAATTCTTTTGCCAGCTACCAACAAGTCTTAGTAATAGGAAAATTAAACGTAATAAAACTCCAAAAATACGCTGTATGTATGTTAAAGCTTTCTATGCAACAGTCAACAGTTCTATTCACAATGGACGAAGAATCACGAGGAATAATACTACCCAGAAATCAGAAGTATAATCCGAGGTTATTCGCAAAACCAGGCAATTTGTCCAGGTTCGACTCGTTTACGATTTTCTAGAAAAACTAAAGCCTGCCCCCCGAGCGGGACTGCCTTGAAGCTATCCGCCTCAAGTCACACATCTCCTACGTTAGCAAACTGCTTGGAAAACTAAACTTAGACCATTAATTCTGGCTTAAAGTCGGCCTAAAATACCGCAGCCAATTCTCAAAAGGTAGTGCAAGTTGTCGCAGCGCAAGAGCAAGAAATCTGCCGTCCGCCGCCTTCAGCTCATTTCGTCGGAGTCGCTCGAGTCACTCGACGACCCAGAGGAGTCGCTTTCCGACGACTCGCTGCTCGAACTGCTGTCGCTCAATCGAGACGGGCCAGTGCCGTCTCTCTTCGATGACATCTCTAAAAATAAAACAACGAACACCACTTTAGACACATCACAAACTACAATGGCTTCTGAGGGTCCATCCACATAGTACGTACGCATTGAAGGGGAGGGTTGGATTTTTTTAAAGATTTTGTGCATGTACGGTGTGTGCAACGAGGGTTGAAAGTATGCATTTTTTCATACGTACTATATGGATGAGCCCTTATCATACACTGACTTATGAATGCAACTATTTCTAGTCTTCCAAATAAAATCCATCCCACGTATATGGATGCTGCAGCAATTAAAATGCTGCGTTCCCCGATTACTTAAGATCAATACCAACTTCCGTAATAGATTCGAGGCAGCGCACCTTTCTTCTGTGCAGGTGTCTTTCTAGTGGTATGTGAAACGGAGGCCAATGCTCCAGACACACTCTCCAGACGCTTCTCCAGTTCCTCCTGCTTTGCTGCCGTCGGCTCAAGGCGAGTTATGGCCTGTCTTGCTACAAAGGTATCCACAAACGACCAAATGAAATGATGATAAAACCCCCGAGGATCAGGCTTAAATTGGAAATTCTCAAGTGTTTTCACTTCATCAGCTTAAACAAAGGCATAAACCAGAATTTAAACAACCCTTTTCACCGTTCATTTATTTGTAACGTAATGTAAAATGGACAAGTACTCTCGGGGCAAACGGGGTAAAAAGTTTGAGTGCCGTGACCGACAACTTACTGTACGGTTTCCTCGGTTTTTTCTTTAAGCACGATGCAACGTATTTCTCCAGTTCCCTAAGAGTTGCTGGTTTCAGTTGCTCAAAGTCGATTTCCAGCTCATCGGGATTTGAATCCTTGAGCTGCGGTTCCTTGCTCTGAATTATGACCACAACTCTTCCCAGTTTGTCGCCTGTGGAAAAGAAACAACTCTTCAGTCTACTCAGCACTCCAACAACAACAATGAAACAATTGCATAACCATTTTTAAAATAATAATAACTATAACAATTGCATCATTAACCACCACCACCATCATCATCACCACCACCCAACAACATAAATAAAAATAAAGGACTGATGTATCTGCATTTAAACCAGTGGTCTATTCTAGCAACCTAGATATGGGGGGGGTAATTTTTCCTGGGGGGCAGACATTGTGGAGGTCATGCTAATTGCCAAAATGTAAAAAATTGGGGGTGAGGAGATTTCAAAACTTGGGGGATTTCCCAGAGAAGATCTAGAATAAACACTGACTAAGCAGTGTCTTTTGAGAATCCTATACCCACCAGGCAGCTTGTTGATGTCGAGGCTCAGCTGTCTCTTTTCGTCCGTAGGTCATGGGGACGGCCTCTTCCTCGTCCTCGGTCTCAAAATCCGGATACACGAGGACAGGGCGGCCTGCTTGCCCTTCCTCGGCGTCGGCGACGCACCTGGCCTGCTTGGCAGACGGCGCGGCTTTGCCGGCCGTTTCATCGATTTCGTTGCGGCAGAGTTTCCACGTAAGAAGCGGAGAGTACAGCTGGCCTTGAAGCTGGCTCTGCATCGCCGAACCGGGTCCTTGCCATCGGCACGACCACCTGCCTGCCGGACATCGCGTCCGTCATCCTGCCAGGCGGCGTAAACGCCGGTCGGACGGGCACGCCGACGTGACCGGCCAGGGCGGCCGCCTGCGGCACGACCGTCCTCGAAGGCAAGGCCGCGGGGGTCTGTAACAGGTACGGCGTCTGCATTTGATACGGCATAAGAGGCCTCGGCCTTTTCTTGTCCTTCTTGCTCTTCGGCTTCTGATCTGCCAACTTCCCGATTTGCTCCTGCATTAGGCGCAGCTGCAATAAGCAACGATAGAAAACAGCTACAGTAAAACCTTTGTAAAACACATTTCAACGGACATGTTGACGCCACCCTTCTATCAAGATCTCTCATATAAAGTAAATAAAACACAACATAATTCCTTAGTCAAGGACTCAAGGTCACATTATAACGAAGTTCACCATAATGAGATTCTACTGTACTTGTAAAGAAAATCCAAATTGAGTTAAACCTTCTCTAACCCCTGTAAAAATTTCTGGAAACTGCATCATTTTCCCCATATACTTTTCCAATTACTGTATTTAACTAAAAACATACACAAAGAACAGTAGGATAACAAAAACATACACAAAGAACAGTAGGATAACAAAAACATACACAAAGAACAGTAGGATAACAAAAACATACACAAAGAACAGTAGGATAACAAAAACATACACAAAGAACAGTAGGATAACAAAAACATACACAAAGAACAGTAGGATAACAAAAACATACACACAGGATAACAAAAAAGAACAAGTAGGATAACAAAAAACATACACAAAGAACAGTAGGATAACAAAAAACACACACAAAGAACATACATACACAAACAGTAGGATACATACACATACACAAACAGTACATACACATAAAACATACACAAAAACATAAAACATACACAAAGAACAGTAGGATAACAACTCAGATAAGAGGACACAAAATGCAAATACCTGGTCTTGAAGCTCCTTCAGGCGTTTCTCTCTAACTTCGTCCGTCTGTTCTTCCTCACTGCTGCTCATGGCCGACGAGTGGCTGCTCTCTCGCACAAGTCGGTAGGGGTCTGAACCAGGGGCGCTCAGAAGCTGCTGCGGCATCATAGTTACAGCTGACAGTAATGGCTCGTCGGGCAGATGAGCAAATCTCACTTCAAACACTTCCTACAAAACGGTCGATGAAAAAACTCACGCGTTAAACCTCAGGACAAATAAGTAAGCACCCTCTAAATATCTGCTGAATTCTATTTACATGGAAAATGTCTAAGCCCCCCATAAATATAAAAATTTGATTCTGTCTCAACAGCCATCGTAATGAAAGACCAGGCCTACATATACAAAATGATTCACCTTTTCAAACAAATACAGGGTAGTGCAAAAAAAACCGACTAGTTACATTTCGGTTTGCATTTAATATAGCCGGTTTTTTGCGCCACACTGCATTAAGTTTACTACAGTGTGCGACTGACTTGAAATAAAATAAAATAAGTTATAGTATGAATCTTGCAAAATAGATATTATTAGGTTGACTAAGATACACTATTTCCCACCCACTTGCCTGCAGTTTGCTGGCCATCTTGACAAAATCACTTTCTACTGGATTGTATTTATAGCAATTGGTGAAGACCAGTCTAACATCCTCTGCAAATTCACCAGCCGTACGATAATCACGATTTTCAAATTTTGTCTAAAATTCCCAATAAACGCACATCAGAAACAGGCAAACCACATCGAGTGCAAGATGAATGTGGTATCATAATTCTTCCATTTGTCAAAGCCATTAATTATTACATGTGTTTGCAACATAAACTAGAGAGATAAAAATATAAACAAAACTGAAACTGCATCTCAATTGCCTATACACTACAACACCGCCAACACATGTATGCTGTATGTTATAAGTTACCTTTATCGTGCCTAAATCCATTGGTCGTTTTATGATAAGGTGATAGTCCTTGAGATTTAGCAACTCAACATCGACAGGTTTCAAGAATGGCCACGTATATTCCTGCAAAATACCAGACCGCATAAATATTTTAAAAGCAGAAGCACACTTCCAATGCATCAATTTGTCCAGTAAACAACCCTCAATACTCCATTGAAGAGCAAAATATCTCCACAGAAAAACTACTCTATCGAATCTAATCTTAAACTTCTATAGCACCAGTTCGTAATGCACAGTCTATGATGGATAAGTCAGGTGAGAAAGACAAGTTTTTATGACTAATACACTACTGATTGATTGGTTGATTGAATGATTGATTGACTGATACTCACAGTGTGCTTCTTTGACATCAATTCTCGTAGAAGTGACCCACAGAACTTCAACTGTTCAGTCAGAGGTTCCTTCTTCACCTTACTGCAGTGTTGAATCTGATCGTCGTCCAAGTCCTTCTTTGGTTTCTTCACCGGCCTGCTGCTTTCGCACACGGCTGGCTACGGAAGCAGGCGTGGAAATCGTGACGTCTACGTCAAAAGGCTTTGTGGGCTGTCTGACGTCGGGTGGGGGCGACAGCACCGTGCCGGGGGTTGTCGTATCGGCCTTACGTTTAACGCCTACACCCGCTTTTTTCTAATAACCAAAACAAAACAATATACAGATTTTTAGTTGTTGAACAAAATTTTCAACAAAAAGCATCACTTGCATTGCTAAGAGAAACTTGAATTACAAGCATATTATTATCATTACTAGCTGTTTGCCCATTAAGCAGTGTGTTGTCCACGAGAACACGGCTACCGAGTACTTGGAAATTATATGTATAATTTCCTCAACATTCCATTCGTGATAGATAGATGGTGACATTGGGAGGAACAAAAACCGAGTACTTATTCCCATAACAAATCACTACTTTACGCTTTCTGCACCATCGGCTACTGACCTTGGGAGGCTGGTTTGGTGTTGTCACTGGCAAACTGTTGACTTTAGTAGTTCCGGTGACGTTGGAAGACACGATTTTTGCAGCTTCTTTATCTAAGACTGTGGTTGAGCCGACAACTGGAATTGCCTTCACGCTGTTTACGTTTGAAAGACTTGCGGCGGTGGTCGCTGGCGTCTTGGGCTTCTGTGGCAGCGGAGAAATGTAACGAGGGATTTTTACCTTTTTCGGCATATGCAGCTCCACTTCCTAACATCCAAGCATAAGACAAGACTCAAAGTTGCAAGAAATACCAAAGTTAATAGAAACCATTAAATTTTACTTTAACCCCTTAACTGGGTGCTCCGAGTAACGCTCGTCCGTTTTACATTGAGTTACAAGTAGTTGCCCAGTTAAGGGGTTAATAAAATATGAACATAACATGGTTTGAAAATCAACAGGCATGTTGAAAGTCAGCTGATAAGTATTTCACCCAAATAAAACCTTTGCAAAATATAAAGAACTCTAAAACCTAATCACATATAACCAACCTCAGAAGGCATTCCTGAGAGAAGTTTAATAAACTGTCTTTCAAGTTCTTGACACATGATAGTAATGTCCTAAAATTCCATTTTAAAAAACACATCTTATATCATATACAATCAAGCCCAGCTAATGTTATACACAAATGGTATTTCACTGACAAGTATCAACTGAGCAATATTCAATAAAAGTCTTCAAACAAAAGTCTTCAAAAAAGTACATTTTAACCCTTTTGACCAGTAAGTATTCCCATTTCATGCTGTATTGATTATATGGACTCCCAAGGCAAAACGGTTAAACAAATGACAAGAAACAGCTGTGGACAACGGAATAAACACAGGTGCCTCACTGTAAGAAGCCAGTGCGAATAGTTTGTCCGGGATTGTTGTACCTCCAAATTCAAGAGACTCGATGAAAAAGAACATCAGTCTCGTGCTCGGAGAAAAATTTTTATTCGTGCCAGTGACTTTTGCTGAGCAGTTCAGAGCTATAAACTAAATGTAACTAATAAAATAACATTAAACTCGCTTAGAGCTCCTTCTTATTGCCAAAATCAAAAACCAAAGGGTGCTCAACCTTCCCCACTGGGTGTTTCTGTACCATAATGAATGTACAGAAGAAATATGTTCTTCTATTGCATCTTGCATGGCAAGACTGGTCTTCAAATTTGAAATAGAAGCTTTGTCTGCACAGTCTATGCACTCCACTTCTCCAAATAGCATGGAAAAACAAGAAAATGTCCACACTATCGGGTAATTGCATGAAAGCCTATTGTGGACAAAATTCACCAGCTACTAACCCAATTACCATATATAGCAATATCACTTACTCCGTTCGGTTTGTTGTACGTGTAGCAGTTGGCAAACATCTGGTTGAAGTCCATAATGCATTCTTGGCGTGCTCGTAGCAGCACGCCTGCAGTTTCTTCTTAATCGTTCCCAAGTCCATAGGGTGACGTATAATATTGTAATAATCCTAAAATTCACAGATTACAAATTTACCCGATGTAGGGGAGCATTTTAAATACCACAGAACACTATCTGCTCTCTGTCTCTGTCTCTCTCTGCAGAAATTTATTTCAAATTGTGTATGCTAAATTCAATAAAAATATAACATCAACACTTTCAGTTTCAACAGTTTCAGTTTCAATTACATTATTTTGCATACGTGCCAGGTGCATCACCAACGATAAACAAGCTATGTTAATTACTTCTAAAACAATTTCTATTTACCACAAGACCAAGTCTGACGTGGTCCACAGGTTTGTGAAAAGGCCAGGCAAACTGATGCTTCCACACGTTCTTTATAACAACATTCTTCAAGAACTGGATCTGGTTTGTCAGCCGACCTTTCCGATTGCCAGAAGGAACGGTGGCAGGTCGGACAACCGGCACCGCGTTGCTGCCGTCTCCGTCACCACCGTGCTCCACGACGCTGGTCTGAGAGGATGCCAGTGAGCGTTCTTCATCAAGTGACTCTAGTTTTTCGGTAACTCGAATACCATCTGGTTCCTGAAAAAATAAACCGCTAACATTACGAGATCCTCGCGCAAATGAAAATGCATTAAGTTCCAAGGAACTTTGCACCATTCTGGATAGTTAAAGCGCATAGAAAAGCACATAGCTGAGCCTACGTATACATAAACGGTAACTTTCTTGACCCGGTAATTACGCCTGGGTTTGACGGGTCTAAATACATCGCAAACCATCCACCAATTTGCTGAGCAGCATTTGGTCATTATCACATTCTATATATCCACTAATCCACTACCTACAATTGCATGCATCATTTCAACACATCAACTCTTTCCTTGTGAATTTATAGTCAGCTTATTAGCCATTTTTCATTATTTCTCTCTGTCTAGTTAGCCATCAATGTCTATCAGTTGTTGCTTTCAGTTTAAGCAGCCAAATGCTTAAAAGGCATATCAATTTCACCTTAGTGACTGCAATACTGACAGGTTTATTTAAATTCACAGTCCATTTTGGACAAGTTTCAATAATAATAATAATAATAATAATAATAATAATAATAATAATAATAATAATAACAACAATAAAGCTTACACCATGTTTAACTGACAAAGATTCAGCCACCAGATCCGTCTGCTTTTCAGCGGGCTCGCTGGGTTTACCACCAACTGACGGATGCTCTTCTGCACTTCCTCCACTGATAGCACCTGAACTTTGGAAAATGTCATGATCCGAAGTAAGCGAAGTACCACTCAGGCCACTAGCATTCAGTTCGGCATTCCTTCTGCACAACAACAAAAAATCGTATTTTGACATGACATCGACTTCACACAAATATCATTGGCACAATATCTTAAATTCTCCAATCATAAGAATCCATTTACAACATTTGTACTTGCAACAGATACATAGCAATAGCACAGTAGAAGAGATTTACATTCTACTATCGCTTTTCTATCTTTTCTATTGCAATCAAAACCCTCATCTACCTTTGCAGCTTTGTAGCAAATAGATAAACAGGAATTTAAATAAATATGTAATTATTCATGACTCTAGAACTAAATCGGTATTCTGGCGTATGTTTATTACGTTTTAAAAACTTTATAACGACTGTGGCAAATACGTGGCGAACTGATACACGTAAGTTCTAGGTCTAAACATACGGGGACGTTCTCTTAAACCCTTACCGCTAACACTTATACAATACCGGCTACTGATGAACGTAATTCACTTATTTTCGCTCGTAAATAAACAAATGAGGCTAAATAAGTGACAAAACTACAAAAAACGGATCGTACAAAACGCGGAGACAAAATCAGCGCTACAAAACGTCTTTATTTAACGCAACGGCAGTTTCGCGTAATGGCGGTTACGATGAAGGAAGTGGGCGTTACGATGGCTGCCACAAAACGCTCGAAGTTCGCGGGGTTAAACGCAAAAATAAATCGGTAGGGGGGCACCTACCCCGGATCGCTGGCGTCCGCTGCTTCCGCGACCTCCTGGACGACCGGATGGCAATCGGTTTCCATGATTTTTCGAGATTGCATTCCATCCGCCGCAACTCTTTCTTGTAATGGCGGATGAAACCGACCGCCGATCGTCGGCGCCTTTTATAAGCGACGGCGCAACAAACGGCGACGCCATTGGCTGCGACCTGTCACGTGACCCCACGCTCCGTCGTTTTCAATGTTTTTCTCGTCTCACCGGCCGTTTCCGTAAACGAAATGCCTTATGGTGGGAGTTCTGCAAGGGTCGGAACGAGTCGGCCGTCGAAATTTTGCGAAATCGAGAGCGGACGTCTGGTAAAATCCACCGTTTAGCAATAGACATCTGACAATGAATCACGAATCTACCACCGACATACCTTACACGTCACCGCCTTACTACGGTCGCCATTGGTCAAAACCGATCACGTGACTTTCCTATTCTGCGCTTTACATCATCGTTATTAATAGCTTACACGTTGCATTTTATAAAATTACGCCCATCTTGCGTAGGAGGCTGAAACTATCCCTGCCTCCCGCATTCCGCCATGATTGCATGCAATTTGACCTCGATCAGGGAGGCCTCGATCTAATGTGCTATGAATCGATGATGTGCTAAAGTCCATCTCAAAAATTAATGTCAATAGCTATATAAGCGATCTGACTTGTGCCTAGTTCATACGTAGGAGAGACTTTATTATATACATAGTTGAAAGTTCGTTCTAATCGTAAAACATCGAGAAATTAAATTCAAATGTTGCTAGTTTTTCGTAAAGTTCTTTTTGGCATAAAATCTATCCCTGTCTACCAGTTGTTCGGATCAAAAAATATTGTCTTCTCTGAAAATAATTTTTCTGATGGCATAATCTTCCATATCGACTTTGGATCACTAGCTTCATCTACACAATTTTAAACGTGACAATTAACACGAACAAACGGTGTTCATTTATTTAGAACACATCCCACGCAGTTGAATTTTGTTATTCCCAGCCCAAGTTTCTGGTTTTTAAGATAAAATGCATCGATAAATTTCCACTACAGACATAATAATTATGTAGGCCTACTCACCACAATCGTGCGGCAACGATACGAAATATGTGTATTAATCCAAAATAATCCTTGTCGTATTATTCCAACAAGAGATTAACAGAAATCTCATGTGGAAATACGGAAAACATCTATGTTCATTCGCAACGCTTTGGATAACAGATTGTAGCGAATTAAATCCACAATCGATAGACTATATTATTTGCTCTGTAGTTTACCGTCTAGCATTCTGCATCATTGACTATTTGTTAAACAGTCGATCCGCTTACATCCGTCGCTATTTCTATTTATTGTGCGTGTTAGTTTGCACGGTAAGGCTAACGAACGCTGTGGCTCCGAGAACAACACGTAATCATGTGCCCGGTTCATCTATTTCGCAGGCGTCGATCGAGCCTGCATGGCCCACGCTAACTGAACGCTGTGCACGTGTATAGGGCCTACTGTACATTGGCGTAGCTACGAGGGGCCCCCGGCCCCCTGTTCGGGCCGGGAGCTGTCACGGAATCGGCACAAAACGTCGAGAATTTTTTCTCGAGGGAGGGTAACTGTAAACCTAATAGATATACATAGTTGTATCACAGCATTTGGTCACTCAGTAACAGGGATATTTTTACACCCCTCTAACACCCCCTTCCCCAATTTGAGGTCGACACCCCCCAAATTTGGTAATGTGAAATGGTATGCATACAAAATGCATACTAATTAGCTCCGGACACCCCCAAATTCACAATCCTAGAAATATCCCTGCTCAATAATAAAGCATAACAATTAAGTCTGTACAATATGCATTAGAGCTTACTGTGAGATTCCAATATTACACTGTACTCAAAAAATTCCTGCATTTTGGCTCACTCCAGCTGAAGGGGAGCTCATGACACTCCCCAAACCGCCTAGTCCAACTATTATTATAAATTATTTATTATACTACAGTGGGTCTGCACCAGACTTTGCTAGGAAAACTAATGACATTGATAACCAATTTTTAGTTGAAGGTGTAATATGCTGTTACACACTGTATGTTGAAAATATGAACCAAACCTCAACATTTGAATCCAAAATTATAAAATTTTTCAGCAAGGGACAAAGGCTCAATGCCCCCCTCAAATTCTGGAAACACTGCATGTATAATTAGGAATTTTTGTAATATGCACAAATTCATTTTGTACACATGTTTCATACATGGTTTGGTCAGATATAAACTGAAAATTACCAGTATGAAAATTCTGGAATGTGAGATCATTTCACCGATGCTGGTAAATGTTAGGGCGAATGGCAACTCACAAAGTAATGAGAGAACAATTCACCCAGTGTGCATGGCACATGACAATTTATCAAAGCATTAGGGCTTAGGCGCATACCAAACTGCGGCAACAGAAAATATGTTGGAACATGCAACACTACAATGGCTGAAGCACCACTCTGTCGCTGTGTGACTGAAGAGGTCAGTTTTTTGTATTTATTGCATTTATACTGGAAAATTGGCAATCTGTATCAATGATACTACAATATAATGAAAGACAGCCTATACTGTATATTCAACAAGTTTATTACAAACTAATCTGCATCAAAGCATCAAATTGATCGAATATGACTAATTAACATCATCATTGACTGAATTTAGTGTTCAATTTTTTTTCCTGGAAACAGTCCGGCATTATATAACCATCATTGGGACCTTTAGGACAAAAATTCTGAAACCCATTTGCAAGTCTCCTTGATCAGTGAAAGGTAAACTGCAAAAATTGAACATCTGTTCAAACACCATGGTTACACAACACTCACATGAGGTACATTAACCAAAATTTATCTCAAAATATGCCATTCAATAACTATTAAACAGTTTCTATTAATATTTCGTTCAAATCAAATACGTAGTTCTTGTCTGTGCAGGAAATAATCGTTTCAAAGTTGGTTGTTGCAAATTCATCAAGGAAACCGTAAAACTCTTTTAACTACATGTTTGATTCATCTGTTGCATTTGCCGTGGGCTTTTCACTTTCCTTTGCTTTCTTTTTTGCTTTGCGGTTAACATTCTGTTCCTCTTTTGTTGCAGTAAGGCTATCCTTTAGGTCACGCATATATGACGCCTGAAGCACAACATAGGTAAATCTTACAGATGCAGCACTGTCCAGTTTATATTCACGAAAGCCTCACTTTATCAAATATTTACAACTTTACGAGGAAGGGGCGTCTCTATTCTGGCTGGGATCAGTTATGGGATCTGCGCAAAGGGTCCATCCATAAAGTACGTACTCACTGAGGGGGGATTGAATTTAGGAGATTTTGCGTGTGTACGGTGTGTGCAACGGGGGAAGGAGGTTGAAAATATGCCTTCTTTTGCATATGTACTACATGAATCAGCCCAAAACCATTGAGAAATTTTCTGGGATGGGGAAACAGTAGCAATATACTACATGAAAGTGAATGTGCCAAGATCTCCTTTAGGTCATGCATAGATTATGTGACTACATTATTTTGCTTATAGATTTTCCCCTCAAAAATAGTATGTCAATGCATTCCCCCCATTGCAGTACCCTGGTTATGCCATTGGAATACCAATATGCATTTGCTTCATCACACGATAAAACTGAAGGTTCCTGCAAACAGATAATTTAAGGGCAAATATTGTCATGATTATAATACTAAACCATCAAGCTGTCGACTTTCCACGTAACAGCAACTTATCTCACATAACTTTCAACTGCTACTTGATCAAAATAGAAAAAGAGAGAGATTTCATATCATTTCAACATTAAGTAGTAACCAACCAATCATTAAGAATGACTAGTTTAAACTACAAAACTGAAGTTTTGAATTAAATGGGCCATTAAATTGCACGCTCTCTAAATGATTCATTGCGTGGATTTTCAAATATTTATCACACAGAGATTATCATTTTTCTATCAGCAGATAAGGCAAATATAATAAAAAGAAACAAATGAAAATTCCAGGATTATGTGGCCTCAAAAAAAACCCTCAATCCTAAAAAGGACAATAGCAATCCATTGATTTGAAAGCACTGTCATGGCCCATCAAGTAATTTACCAGTACTTGATATCCAAGCATAACTGAAAAGAATTCTAAACAGGGTTCTGAATAACAGTGTATCTGAACGCTGCCGATTAAAATCAACTCAAATTAATTACCAGATTTTTGGTCTTTCTTGCAAGCAACAGCACATCATCTGAGTTTATTGTTGTGCGCTTTCCATGCCTATCAAATAATATAATCAATTGCACATTAAAATACAGTTTTAATTTATGTTTAAGTAAAAGTCTATAAGTAAAATCAATATTATTATTATTATTATTATTATTATTATTATTATTATTATTATTATTATATTATTTGTTTTAGAACATGCATTTTAGGTTGAAGCGCTCTCGAACTTGGGCATAGCAATGATATGCTATATAAATTGTCAAAGATAATTGTTAGCGGTGTTGGTTAACTTTTTCGTGCTCTTCGGGACCCAGCCTGTCGATTACATTTGGCATGCCTAGTACGGACGACAAACGACGACTGGGTCCGTCTCCAGCTGAGATCTAGCAGCCGCCACCGGCTGTACGTTCCTCCTCCGGCCAGGAAAGTTTGCGGCGTTCTATGACCCATGGTAAACCACGTCTGAACGCGCTCCCTGATAATAACTTCACCTGAAACGTTTGCTAAAGAGCTGAAAACGCATTTGTTCATTATATCGTATAGTTATGTTTGACTGTATAGCGCTGAAGTTTTTGTTCAATGATAGGAACAGTCGAATTAATAATAATAATAATAAGACTTTATAATTGATACAATATTTTTTTGCTATACTAAGTCTTTTTCAATGATAGGAACAAATACTAGTCAAATAGTTATGAATGCAAACTCTGCAGACTTTATAATTGATACAATACACCTTTAGAGCTTATTTCATTCTCCCAACAACCAAATAGTTAATAATTTCAGAATACTCAGCTGAAAATAATATAACGCATTGGCTCATCCTGCAAAAAAAACATATTTTTACACCCCGCCTCCGTTGCACAGCAGCACATAGGAAAAAACCTCAAAAATCCGACCCCTGACCCCTTAACGTGTAAGTACTATATGGATAAACCCTAATGGCAATTTCTGCAGCTGTGCTAAGTAATATGAAGTAAAGCATACTTTGCAAATGCTTCCAGATCAATGGCCATCCTTTCTGAACAGCGAAAAATAGTTTCAGACACAGAAGCAATGAACTGTGGAGTGTATTTAATTTCCAAATCTGCTTCACAGTCTTCGCATATCTTTCCAGTGGTATAGTGTACGGCTGCCTTTAACCTCTACAAGAAATTCAATCCATATCTCATTGAAATAATTCAACTGTTTAAAATATCTTCTTGAATTTTACCACATAAAACTACAATTGCTAAAACATGACTATAAATAAATGCTCATTACTAATTACAATTAAAACTATTAAACTATTAAAACTGCTCTCTTTGTTCGTAGTTATCCAGAATGTTCATTGATCGTTGTAGGATATACTGTTTTTTTTAGTTGTAAGGTGTCCTAGTAGTACTTGTACGATATGCCACCATAATCAGTTCATGATTATCATTATTAATATTATTATTAATATTAATATTATTATTATTATCATATCAAAGGGAAGAAAACATTTTACATGTTATGAAGCTGCCGCCCTCAAAATCCAAACCCAGTACCGTCAGTACTGCGCTAAAAAAGACCGCACAGGTGATGCTACAGAACAGATCGGCCGTCAAAATTCAATCGGTGTTCCGAGGACATCGAGACAGGAAGTTTTACAAAATAAACAATATACCTCATGCCATGTATCAACTTGATCAGAGTAACACGGTTTACATAGAACAAAATAGTGCCTTCAAAAAATACATGCATAAATAAACAAGCAAGCGACTCTGAGTTTGATAAAATCAGGAGGCAGGAGCTATATCAATGCGAAAATTATGAAGATGACAATGAAAACACAGAATTGAAAGCTAAAAATAACCATTGGATATGTAAAATAGCGAAACCTTCGTCTTGACTACGTTTTCGTAGTCATCGCTCAGCTCTTCGTCCACTCCAGCCATGCAGAATTACACTAAATTTACAATGTAAACAGTAAATATTCTTACTGTCGAATAACCCGCCCAACGGAAATAACGCGATTCCATTGTATAGCGCTATTCTATTTTCATGCCAATCAATCAAGCACTTATATGCAGCAGAAATCATAACCCTAACCTTACCCTAACCCCAACCCTAACCCTAACACCAACTACACCATCCCTCTACTGGGGTCCAGAAAACGGGAAAGAACCAAATCGTGATGTAGTGATCAGTCAGAAATTAGCACCGACATACCAGATCTTTAAGCATAAACTACAGCGGACATGATTTTTATTGTCATTTTCGTTCTAAAGAGACTACTGACTGATGTCAAATGCATCATATATTGGCCCTAAAGAAATTTTGCGATTGAGTCATTATATTAGTATGCTCTGCAGCTCTGCCGTATTAAAGCGCTATATAGTTCTTTCTTATCGTACACCACATCCGGATTAAACATTTAGTTCTCTTTTTCTTTTGTGTATTTGTTCATAGTTGGAGATTATTTGGCGCTTCGGTTGTTTGGTATTTTGTCATTTGATCATGGATATGGAGGATTATGGAGAGATTCCTGGTAAATTATTGCGAATTTGGTTTTAACCAATCGATCACGGTCAATTATCGCCCACTGCCAGCTCTCTCTCACACCGTTGTTATAACTTTTTTTTACAGTGCATGAAGTATGCATTTTCTAGAGGGCAGTGTTTTTTGGATATATTTTGGTTTACATTTCACGAAATTATTGCTTAAAATTGGGTCTTTAAATGATGTCGTGTTTTTTTATTTGGGTATAATTTCGGAATAGGAACCATACGTAAGCAATGGTTTACGTGTGGTTCCCAAATAAACCAAGCTCTTACAATAACGTACGTATGGCTAGCCTATTACGAAACTATCCGCTGGCGCCTAATAAATTGTCAATTTAATGGTAATGTTGATGATTATTATAGGTACGATTGACTTTTAGTGATTCTGTGATGTGCTTTGTGTAACAGATCTTTTCTATTGCTCTTTGCACCCACTTTGCCTAATGCTTCAGTAGATTTGACGAAGCCTTTGTATTGGTGTTGTGTTTGAATGTGAGTTTACAATGTGACCAGACTAGTTTTTTTTTTTAAATTTCTCAGCTACGCCTGGCGGTGCAGAGTCGCCAATGCACGAGTATAACCCCGAGGTACAGGATAGTGATGTGAATGAGTATAATCCTGAAATGCCAGACTTGGATGATGACGCAGAATATAATCCAGATGTTTCTGCAAATATGGAGGTTAGACAATGAAGATAGTCATTTGGTTTTCTTGTATGTATATGTTGCCCATTATTTATACACTGGCAACCCCTTTTAAAGTCACATTTCTTTATGTTTTGGCAGTTTCATTCTTATTCTCTGTCAGTATTCACTCCTGTTGTCATCATTTATATTTCATATTCCACAAGTTGAATGGTCGTTTTAATGGGACACTATCTGAGTTTGACTGCTTAATGACTTAAAATTTCCAACAGAGTTGAAGAATTTGACATACTGCTTCAGTATGAAGCATATGTATTTAACTTTCTAGTTACCATTATACTCAAAATTACTTTTTATTACTGGAAAATATTGTATTGTCAAAATTACTTTTTATTACTGGAAAATATTGTCATATTCATGGTGCTGTTCGATATGATTTTATGGAGATTTTACCTTAGCCAGAGTTGAATATTTTATAATAATGACAGTTTGAGATTGAAATGTATTGTTGACAAAAGCATTACACTAAGATGGGTTTCAGTTTTGACGTGTTTGAAAGTGATTTAAAGAACATGAATATTTCAGAATTTGCAGTTATCAGATAATGCTTTAGTGTGGTGTCAGATGCTAGTTTACAAGAAAACCGGAAGATTTGTGCACGTATTGAATGTGATTTTAGAGATCGCTTCAATGTTGATTTTTGTGACAGTATTTAATTTTGAACTTTCAGGAGTCTGAAGGAGAAGGAGGAGAAGGGCATGGGTTATATGGAAACGGCCGGTTCTCACAGGGAGCGCCACTCGAGTCCAGCTTACAGTTTGAAATCGCTACACAGCCAACCGGGAAGTCCAGTTGGAAGTGAAGGACCTCACAGCCCAACGGGAAGCGATGGGCCGGCAAGTCCAGCAGGCAGTGACGGTCCCGCCAGTCCAGCCGGGAGTGGCGACGGACCGAGCAGCCCTTACGCCGGTGAAGTGGGCAGTCCCATTGAAGCCGCCCAGTAGTCCGGCCGAAAATGGACCGCACAGCCCGCTGGCAGCGAGCCGTGCAGCCCGGCGGAAGCGGCCCGCACAGTCCTGTCGGGAGCGGGCCCACGAGCCCGCAGAAAGTGAACCGCGCAGCCCGCCAGGAAGCGGGCCACAGAGTCCAGTGGGCAGTGAACTGCAGAGTCCCGCGGGAAGCGGACCTCGTGAGCCCAGCGCTGGAAGCGAGCCGCGAGTCCGGTGGGCAGCGAATCGCGAAGTCCAGCGGGAAGCGAACCTCGAGGCCAGCCGGGAGTGGACCTCGTAGCCCCGCGGGAAGCGAGCCTCGTGAGCCGGCTGGGGAGTGAACCGCGGAGGCCCTGCCGGGAGCGAACCGCGGAGCCCTGTGGGAAGCGAACCTCATAGCCCTGCGGGAGGAACCGAGAGCCCCAGAGGCAGCGAAGGAGCCGTAAGCCCTGCAAGAATCTCGCGGAGCCGCAGCAGAAGTCCCGAGGCAGACGTCAGGAGCCGGTCTGGATCTCGCGGGAGCGGCGCAGGAAGTCGGCATTCAAGTCCGATTTCTAAGAGGTTTCGTTTGCATCTTGGCTGACTCTATCATGTTTAAATCTTCTTCTGTCAAATCTTCGGTTGGTCTTAAATGTCTGCTAAGAGTAAATAGTTTCCAAAAAACAAACCCACCTGTTATCAGATGATTAGGTGCTTAGATTCTCATATTTGGCACCTGTCAGTAATTCACGAGGTCAAGTTGACTTTTTTCTTTCTTTAGACATACCGAGAGAAATGCGAATCTTGATTCTGAGGATGAAGAAGAAGAAGCAATAATTCAAATCAAAATCCAATCAGAGACGACGCAGAAGTATGGGAAGCCTGTTGTTTCGCTATTTGCAGGAAAATATTTACATTAGATGACTTTATTATCAGTCCCATCAAAGTATGGACGCATGGATTTGTCCTATTTAACAATACTTGGACACATAATAGATTCTAAGAATATATAACCAATTAGACCTGTCCTACGGCAGAGATCTCACCATCATCATCATCATCATCATCATCATCATCATCTTCATCATCATCTTCATCATAGGGATAACTATTTTAAATATGTAATATGATATTCTTATTAATTGTAGTAAAAGGAAGTGATGAAAGCGACAATAGTGACAATGAGTAAGTGTTGAGTGAAATTATTAAGCAGTTCCTGTGTTCTTCTAATGCCATTGTGTTTATTTATCAGAACTATAAATTGGCCAGTTGCATAGTTTGATGCAGCCATCTGGTTCGGTGTCGTACGTGCTCTGCCCTCAATTTGGAACTTCAGACTAAGTGACACCTCAACACCGACCTCTTTTTTCAATGCAGTTATACTTCTGGTTATGACTGTTCTAATTTGCAGTACTGTGTTTAAAATTTCAGTGGATATGGCAACACTAGTCTTTTCAGAGAGCAAATTGATTTAGAATTGTATGAACCTTTTGTGAAGGTAGAAAGAGATGAGGAGCACTTATTGTTTATATCTTACGAAGTAAAATTAACGCCTGAAATGACAATTTTGGGTGAATTTAGAGAACCTATGAAAGTGTTGCCCTCAGATTCAGAAGATGAAAGACCAGGAACACCAAGGGGTGCTAAACGTAAAGGTAAATACTAAATGTTGCATACATCTGATGTTGCATGGGCATGATCGCACCATTTGCCGTTGATTCACTTATGGAGCACTTCTGAGCGACTTAATTAACACTGAAGAGGTGCTATATAAAAACTATTATATTACTTTACATTATTACATTTATTGTTAGTTTTGGCGTCCATTTTTGTAATGAGTTTTTGATTGTATGGCTAGTACATTTACTCAAAAATACACCTTTAGGTTTTCACTATTAAAATACCAAATAACCTCTTGGTTTAAATTGCATTCCTACTGTTTGCTTAATGAATTGTTGTATGTCATCTGAATTGGTGATTTAGAGTATGGGGTTTGTCCAGCTGGGTCCCCATTCCCCAAGCTTGTTTTTTGGTGGTTTAGTTGAAAAGACTTGTTTAATTTTTTCAGCCAAAGGAAGTGACGATGAAGACAGCGACAAAAGGGTAAGTGGGCAAATGGCGATTCAACATAACGCGTTACAATTGCAGAGAACCTTTTTGAATCTTTTCTTTTTCAAATGAAAAATAACGATTGTGTATGTGTGTATATCTTCTACATGTTCTCTGTATGTTTTTAGGTGTTAGTGTACACTCTTTGTGTGGAATTTAAAGACTATAAAATTGCTTAAAGTCAGAAGAATAAAATATTCAAAAGTTGATTTTCTGAGCTAAAACCTAGGTTTTTACCTGTCGGTGTTTGTAAGGTCTTTATAACATTGGTTTATCTATAATTTTGCCAGTGAATTTTTGTCTTTGTGTTTTAGATCAAATGTTGGGGGCCTTATAAATGATATTTTGGAAAAAGTGATGATGAAGAAGAGTTTGAGGTATTGAAAGAAGTACTGTTTGTGGCAAGATTTTTTGATAACGTTTTCAAATAGTTAAGTTGATGATTTGAAAAATTCATGTTTGCTTATGATATGTGAAATCATTTCTTTTGTATTTTATTGTAGGGTTTTGGTGAGAATGATGTGACATCATATTCTAAGAAGGACAGAAAACAGTCAGGTTAGGTACTTGAATACTTAAAGTACTGGTAATTCTGCATACAAAGTATGCATTGTATTGGGAAAGTACTTATAGTACATTACCGTTGTATTTTCTAAAGTCAAAGGTTACATTGTTGACCTATATTGGTTCCTAAAGTGTGTTTGTTTGTGTGTATGTGTGTGTGTGTGAATTAAGACTTGATTTAGGTGAGTAAGTAGCTTGTTTGATTTTATTGTCCTACAGGTTTTGGATCTGATGATGACGAAGGTGGTCGGCCTGGAGATTCGATTCTTCCGGAGGTTTCTTCCGAGGAGGAAGCGGTAGCAGGCACAGACGAGTGAGAAAGTTGTATCTACTTTTTGTATCGATGATATGTGCAATTCTGGCAAAGATATATAATTGTTATTGTTCTTTTCTATGCTCAGGTGTTTCTGAGTAGAGATATGGAAACTTCAAATGCGTGGAAATCCAGGATTTGAAAAATGTTGAAAAACTATTAATCCATAAATCATCAGATACTTAGTAATTATATGCACAATGTAACCGAGTATACTTGGTTCTGGAAGTTTAAGGTTAAATTTTCAAGTTTGCAGATGAATGATTAATCATTAAGACTGCAGTATTAGGCTCATCCATATAATGCGACACAAAAAGACATATTTTCAACCTCCTCCTTCCTGTTTGCACAGCGCACATAGGCAAAATCTCCTAAATCCAACCCCCTCCTCTCAGTGCATATGTACTATATGGATGGACCCTTAAGCAGTGTCTTACAGAACAGTTTTCCTGTTCGTTGCTCTGTGACTCAGATCCTGTAAACTGCTTCCATACTATTCTTTGACATCATCACACCATCCTTGTGTGGTACAATGGTAATAATACAGTAGAATTTCGTTATAACGTACTTAGCGGGTCTGTAAAAATTTAGTATGTTATATCCGAGGTACGTTATTATATTGTCCGGTACCATCCGATGTGGTGGTGCATCGCACGGGACCGTACATTGCGTTACATCATAACTGAGTATACATTATAACTGAGTCCGTTATAACGAAGTTACTGTTGATGCAATTGAAACTTTGAATGAATTGTCGTATTTTTAAATTTGCGTGTATTTAGAGATTTTGTGTCCGATTTTGACCTGATGCTCGAACGCAAGAAGGCGAAATGGCTCGGACGAGGCGCAAAAGGAAGGACGCGAACTGTTGAACGACAGCGGCGACATAATAGAAGATATGATAAAGAGGATGAAGGAGGCGTCAAGTAAGCAGACGTCATCTGGTTTTAACGTGTTTACATTTATTTATAGTGATATAACAGACAGATTATATACAGGGTGGTGCAAAAAATGGACTATACTAAATGCAAACCTAAATGTGACTAGTCCGGTTTTTGTGCCCCCTGTAGATAGATAGACTATAATTGATATAACAGAAGATGTCAGAAAACAAAACCTAGACGAAGCTGCAATAGTGACAAGAGACGGAAGACCTGAGTCGTCTGGTATTAACCCCTTAACCGTGTATTTAACTGTAATTCAATGTAAAATGGACGGATATATCCGGGATTCCCAGTTAAGGGGTTAAACTCACACTGAGCCTGCTTGAATCTTAATGTCTGACATCTTATTGATATCTTATATCGTTGTTTTTCGTGTTATTCTAGGCTGACAGGGAGTTGAATAAGCAAAAGAAACCTGCTGTTAAAGTCCTATGTATGCTGCCGTTGGTTAAACGGAATCTGATGAAGTGAGAGGCAATTTGTTTGCCATACTTTGGCATTTGGTTTCATGTCTGATATTAAATCTTTGCTATTTTTATTTTGTAATCAGTGCAGTTTTCATAATTTCTGCTTTCTTTCTCATTTGGTTTATCGCGGTGAAAGTGCGTTCGGACTGTTATTCCTCTAAAGCAGAAGAAAGGGGTTAAGTTGGATTGGCAGGAATTAAACTAGAGGTTATTAATTGAAATAACCATTGAGAACATTTCTAATTTTGTTAAATTGACTATAAATGCCATGTCATTTCACATGCCATCATCGCTGTTTGGTGGTTGACTGTGCAAACAAGCAAGCAACATCTTTTGCTTTTTGTTCTGCACTGCACTTTGAAGGTGGGATCTACCCGGTGATGCTATCTATCCAAGATATTTTCAGTCTATCACATTATCTTGTGCCTTCTGCATAGTCCTGTTGTGCCAGTTCCTTCTACGGTATCTCGTTGTGTTTTCATTAAATTCACGGTTGGTATTGTTGGTAGCTACTGCGTTATTGTCACGTGACTTTAGCAATGAAATAGAATTAAGAAAATTTTGTATTTATGGCTTTATTTTAGAGTTGAACTTCATCCTGCAATGATCGATGGGGGAATATTGTCGGCCATTACGGTAAAATTTTCATTTTTCCAAGCAGGTCACGAACTCACTTTGTATATGTGGCCTCACTTTTTACGTGGCTGCACTTTGAACGTGATCATGAACTTAGACCCAATGCTGTTTGCCTCTGACTGTGTAACCTGGCTGAACATGAAGGTTGTTCAAGTTATGACTTGCAGTTTTACTATTTAGAGATGTCACTCTTATGTAAAATTGTTTGTACACAAAATGTATTCCTATGTATAATACAAACCGACACTTTTTACCAATTTTTTGAGGGAAAAGTGCGTCTTATACGTGAGATAATACGGCAACTATATGGCTTTAATTTAAAAGTCAGGCTTTGTTTATGAATTTAGTTTTTCAATGAAGGTGTTTGTTGTGTTATGTTTTAAATAGGAGTTTTATGTTTTAAATAGGAGTTCTATGTTTTAAATAGGAGTGGCTGGCCCCGTTGCCAGATAAAAGTCTTCCGCATCTTGAAGTCCGTGAATCTTTATTGAAACAGCTCCTTGAGGTTATTTGGAGTTTGTGTGTTACAAATGGCTACTTGTGTTTAGCTTCACTCGCTTTATTTATTTCCTGATTTTTTTCTTGATTTTCTGCTTCAATTTATATAAGAATAGATTTGCCAGTTTTTGAGCCTATAACAGATACAGATGTTGCACATTTAAGCAAGTAAGTCAAATCTTGTGAATTTATGTAGCACTTTTGAAAGTAGTACTGCAGTCACTGCATATACTGGTACTTTGGTGCTTTTTTGAACAGAAGGCATTTAACAATGAATGGATGCCTGGGTGTTGATAGAAGGAACGAATTTCCAACAAATTGATTTGGCTTCAATTTTCAAGTGAATTAATTATGGACAGAAGATATTTTTGTTTGCTATTCAGTTTGCTCAGATCAGCACCGAAGGATTAAAGATGAGCGGACTTGGGAAAGCTGTTATGTACCTTTTCAAGCATCCACGGAGACAAGAACCAACAAGGAAATGGCTAATCGACTAATTAGTAAGTTGAATTTGGTTGACTAGTTTTTATGACCATTTGTAATGGTTTTTGAGTACCACGTTTAAAATGAATCTGGATTTTGTTTTGTCATTTTTTCAAAACCTTTTATGAAATTATACAGTAATAATTCCCGATTGTGTTTAAGGCACAGTAAAGTTGGCTCAGTAATAATTGAAGCAGTATTATTTGTGCCTTTTCTTGTCTGTTTTTTCTAAAATGTTTTTTGGTTTTGAATGCTGGTGAGATTTAAGAATTATGTGTTTTTGTTATCTCATGTGTTTGTAGATGAATGGGCCAGGCCAATTTTCAGCCATACTGCTGATTACAGGGGCCTGTCAAAGGAAGAAAGGGAACAGCGAGATATAGAACAGTTGCCAAAGAAAAGAAGAATAAGGTGAACTGTTTGGAAAAATTTTACTTTGCATCATGTGTTGTAAATCTCTTGCATTAGATGATATGTTTGTTCTCATTTTAT
Organism: Metaphire vulgaris; assembly: GCA_018105865.1. NCBI lineage: Eukaryota > Metazoa > Annelida > Clitellata > Crassiclitellata > Megascolecidae > Metaphire > Metaphire vulgaris. Next base: position 12,218,960 of record CM030856.1, read on the forward strand.
TTTATATTAATATTGCAATATAAAACATCATAGCTTGATAGTATCATTATGCTTGGATGTTGCAGCAAAAATTTGTTTGGATTCTTGTTACTGTTTGTTTTGATTTGATTTTAGCTTGGAAGGGGGCGCCACACCGCACCGCGATATCGGAAAGGCTCTATCAGGCGAAGAAAAGTGAGTTTTAATTCTTTTTATTTTTGTCTCCCATAATTAAAATTTCAGGTTTCAAGTTTTTTTTACTAAAGCTAGCGACAGTACTGTATGTATTTTGACATTTTCATATATATCACGTTTGCATTGTGACCTTTTAAAGTCCAGTTCACCTATCATGTGAAGACATGGTCTAAATTCTACTGCTTGTTGGCAATCCTTGTTAATAGCACTGGCATCTTAGCGTGTGTATTCGTCTTCTATGTGCACATATTTTGTATTTTTGTAGAGTTTTCGACCGGCGATCCTGGTTACGTTTACAGAGCGAGTTCCGCAGCTGTCGAACAGAGACTACGTGATAAGACCCAAGTGGAATGTTGAAGAGAAGATGCATATTGTTAGTTTCAAAGCTTTCGTTTAGTTAGTTTTTTCAGTTTAGGAATTCAGTTAGAAACATAGTTAATAATAATAATTCCGTAGAAATGCTGTAATCGACCTGGCATTGACATGGACATGGGTCGATTTTTAACAATCCAACCCATCATGATTCTGATCTGACCCATTTAAAGTAATAGGGTTACTTGACCCAACCAACATAACCCACTGTAGTACAATTAAATTTCTTAAACCATGACTTATTTTCTGACCTAACCTACCATAGACATGGAAATGTCTGACCCAACCCAATCAAAACCCACCCCAATCCATGGCTGGACCCAACCCAAGTCCATGTCTGCCTGGCATTGGGAGTACTATTCTAAAGGAACTTGCTGTCAAGCACTATCTTGGGGCTTCTCAATTTTGCATTACTTTAGCTGGAGTAAACACATCTACAGTAAAAGGCAAATATAGTGACAGGAACAGACAAAAACATTAGAAAGAGTGACTATTATTATTATTATTATTAATTATTATTATCTTCAATGATTTGTGATTGCTCGTTAATCTTGTATAAATCATTGGCATTTGGTTTTAATGTCTGTCAATTTTGAAGGCGTTTATAAGATCATAATTTTTTTACTTTCATTTTTCATTATTTGAATTCAGAGTTCCAAAAAGAAGGGCTCTACAAAACTGGACAAGTACATGCGTCAAGGGAAAAAGGGCAAAGGGACAGACATTTCAAAGCGCCCGTCAAAATCAGCATCGAGGCGAAACATGGCCCTCTGAATTTGCCGCTGTCGTTATCGTTAATTAATACTGTTCAATGGTACCATCTCACCTAAATGACGACGTACAGAAGCACATTCTTTAGCCTAAACTGAATGTTAATGTAAACTACTTTGATTGTCTATGTGTGTAAATGCAGAAGTACTGCTGGAATTGATGTCCAATTGTGGCTGTGTATATGGCTCTGTGATTCAGCAAAAACATTACAATAGACTTGGAAATGGATGCGGTGGTACTGGCTTTATGAACAATCTGCTATAACCATCTGCTATGGATCACAAATGCCATCTGTGGGTCATTAAACTGTAAGCATGGAGGTGCTCGGCGCAGATAACATTATTGTGTGTTTTACATGCAGTGTCGGTTCCACGTGGGGATGAATCCCCCCCACCAGACTTCAGGACTTTTTTGCTTTGTGAAACCTATTTTTGGGTAAAAATCTTAGTAAAACTATATGGGGGAAAACTGTGGATGACCTTATTTGCTTGTTGGCCTATTTTTCTGTAAAAGTGTAGTAAATTAGTGTAGTAAATTTTGTCAGCCTTTTTCTGCAAATTTTATTGATTTTCCCCTTCTCTTTTCATCCCCACCAACTTCCTATGCATTCATAACCCCCAAGAAAATCCTGGAACTGCCACTGTTTGCATGTTAATATTTTCCTCGTGTTAGGAGACTGATCGACTCGAATAATTCCTGCATAAAATAAATTTCTCTTTAGAACCTCAAACGCCTTGCAGTGATGTCAGTGGACTAGAAAAATCCGTCACTTTCCACCTATTAATGTGTCTATATTGCAAAATATAATAATGGTGGCTTATACATTGCATAGAATCCATAGATGTTTAACCCCTTAAAGCAGTCAGACACCTGATAGATATCCAAAATGCGAGGTCCAGATTCTTGTAGGCATCGACTGGTCTTCAATCGGTGCAAATATGAAGCCCTACGACACCACAAATTTTAGCTAAAATTTTGAAAATACCATGGACTATAGTCCATGAAAAATTTTAAGCACTCCAAAAATTCATGTCGATATTTCACCCAAATTTCTCTTTAGAACCCTCAAACGCCTTGCAGTGATGTCAGTGGACTAGAAAATCCGTCACTTTCCACCCTATTAATGTGTCTATATTGCAAAAATATAATAACGGTGGCTATACATTTTATAGATTTTCAAACCTTTAAAGCAGTCAGATATCTGATAGATATCCAAAATGCGGGTCCAGATTCCTTGTAGACATCGACTGGTCTTCAATCGTGCAAATATGAAAGCCCTACGACACCACAAATTTTCGCTAAAATTTCCGAAAAATACCATGGACCATGAAAATCCATGAAAATTTTAGTGGCGACCAAAAATTCATGCTGATATTTCACCCAAATTCTCTTTAGAACCCTCAAACGCCTTGCAGTGATGTCAGTGGACTAGAAAAATCCGTCACTTTCCACCCTATTAATGTGTCTATATTGCAAAATATAATAATGGTGGCTATACATTTTATAGATTTTCAAACCTTTAAAGCAGTCAGATATCTGATAGATATCCAAAATGCGGGTCCAGATTCCTTTGTAGGCATCGACTGGTCTTCAATCGGTGCAAATATGAAAGCCCTACGACACCACAAATTTTCGCTAAAATTTCGAAAAATACCATGAAATTTTTCGGGCGACCCAAAATTCATGTCGATATTTCACCCAAATTTCTTTAGAACCTCAAACGCCTTGCAGTGATGTCAGTGGACTAGAAAAATCCGTCACTTTCCACCCTATTAATGTGTCTATATTGCAAAAATATAATAACGGTGGCTATACATTTTATAGATTTTCAAACCTTAAAAGCAGTCAGATATCTGATAGATATCCAAAATGCGGGTCCAGATTCCAGACATCGACTGGTCTTCAATCGGTAAATATGAAAGCCTACGACACCACAAATTTTCGCTAAAATTTCTGAAAAAAACCCTGGACTATAGTCCATGAAATTTTCTAAAAGGCGACCCAAAATTCATGTCGATATTTTCACCCAAATTTCTCTTTAGAACCTCAAACGCCTTGCAGTGATGTCCAGTGGACTAGAAAAAATCCGTCCACTTTGCACCTATTAATGTGTCTATATTGCAAAATATAATAACGGTGGCTATACATTTTATAGATTTTCCAAA